>CM052133.1:5012573-5129181 GCA_028454255.1 Halictus ligatus
GCTTCAATCTTGAAATCTACGGGAGTTTCATTTACGAGAAAAATATTTGAAAGTTTCTATAATTGTTTGAATTTGAAGCATTTTTCGGAAGAAAACGCCCTCTCTCTCTGTTTCTCTCGAATGAGAAATCAAGGCTGGCGCTGCGGCGAATCGAATACCGATCGAGTTGAACCGTTGTGCATCCAGGTATCCGTTCTCGCGTTACTCTTCCGTTACGAGCGACAAATAATTGAACAATCTCAGGGTCCGAACGACGCCGGTAAGACGAGTCGTTGAGCATGCAGTATCCGAGGCTAGGGTTCGCGTTTCATCCCACGTGTGACATCGCCTGAAACATTCAATCCGTGGGGGTTGACACGGCGCGAGGAGGGGTGGGGAGCGGAGGGAACGCGTGTCGTAGCCGGGCGCACTTGTATCGATTCGCATAACAACTCCGCCTTATGCTAGGAATACGAACCAATACGAGGAACAGGTGTCTCCCGCGGGTCGTGTACAAGGATCGTTCCGAGAGTTAGGGACGGCTGGTAGAAATTACGGCGGGAATTTCCTCCGGTATATCCGTATGACCGCCCCTTTGCCCTTTCGTTGCTCCTTTTACCGGCGGCCCGTCCAATTCGGGATTCGTGATTCCTGCCGGAAGGAGACAAGAGGTAAAGGACACGCCGACACACGTCCGGCGTGCATGTACCCGGCAACCTCCTCGTGCCCGTGGATCGAAAACGGTGTTCGGGTTCTCGTGGCTTGATATACAGGCTGTTACACAGGGTGCGCTCGCATAAAAAGAAAGAAGTCAAATTCCTTTGACAGGGCTGCTCCTCCAGGAATCGTCACTCATCTGTGTTAATCATTCTCTAGATATTATAGAATTATTTTGTGCGGAGCACAGTGGTGTTCACTTAAAGGGCACAGCCGAACGTGATGGTCAAAATGCCATTGGACAAAATTAACCATTTGCACTCGGCGCTGTTTTCAATCTAAAACTAAATTTTTCTTCCGTCTTACAATATTTTAATTTTATTCGTACGAAACTGATCCGATTTCTATATACAATATTGAAATGTTTAGTGGTCTATTGAATTCAAATTTTGTAATGTAACAAATATTTTGTAATATTTTTTGTAATTTCTTTGAAATAATGCTACGACAATTTCTAGTGGTGCTTCAAAATGCCATTGGACAAAATTAACTCTTTGCACTCGACGCTGTTTTCAATCTAAAACTAAATTTTTCTTCCGTCTTACAATATTTTCATTTTATTCAGACGAAACTGATCCGATTACTATATATAAGATTGAAATGTTTAGTGGTCTATTGGATTCAAATTTTGTAATGTAACAAATATTTTGAAATATTTTTTGTAACTTCCTTGAAATATTGCTACAACAATTTCTAGTGGTGCTTCAAAATGCCATTGGATAAAATTAACCCTTTGCACTCGGCGCTGTTTTCAATCTAAAACTAAATTTTTCTTCCGTCTTACAATATTTTCATTTTATTCGTACGAAACTGATCCGATTTCTATATGTTGAGAAAAGTCAATGCATACAGTGAATGAGATATGCGTGAGACGCATGAAAGGGACTTGAGTGAGAACTACTGTGATGTATGTTACAAATGAATGTCGTGTGTTAATAGTTGACGTGCAGAACGTTGCCACGTGTGAACCCTGATGGGTCGTTGTATTATTAGTAGTTTATAATAAAATATTATGTGCTGTTAATTTCTTATAATATTCCGCGAGTTCAATTAAACCTCTCTTCCATACCGTTTTCTAACACTATATATAATATTGAAATGTTTAGTGGTCTATTGGATTCAAATTTTGTAATGTAACAAATATTTTGAAATATTTTTTGTAACTTCCTTGAAATAATGCTACAACAATTTCTAGTGGTGCTTCAGACTCACCACTCGAGTGCAAAGGGTTAAACAACGCGTGCAACATTCGATAGGGCATCGAGAAAAGCATGTGCTATATTTTAACCCTATATCGCGATCCGAAGGGTACTTATGGGTATTGTTTTTGACCTACCTTCCCATTATGTAGCATCATCCCCTACACGTTTATACCATTTCGGGACACCCTGTAGACATATGGAATAATATCGTTTACGACATATTGAAGTCGTTTGACTTGAAACCCTCTGTCCCACCGAGACTTTCCTGGCGGCGAGTACTATACGACGCAATGAAAAAAATGTTGACCTTGAGGAAAAGGCTGAAGGTCAATGTTCCGATCCGTTAAACAGATCTCCACCGATCCAGAGGTATGGAATCCCGCCATGGTAATCGTGGCATATAATTTTGATGCATCCTGTACAGTAATTCAGTGTTTACTCTATGTCCCAAATTCCTACTTGACAAAAGTCCCAGAATCATCCCCTCTTCTTCTGGGTACACCCCGTGTCCTTTTCTACTTTCGGCGTGGATAAAAGAATTGCATCTCCTGGACGATACATGTCCTTGGATAGACCCATGTTTTGGACATATATCGAGTAAACACTGTGCTAACAACCTTGGCTGAACAAATTTTATTCGCCTTCTTTGATATTGTACCACCGAATCGGCAACACCCTGTATGTGGCAAAAGGGAGAGGAAGGCCAGGGAGCCGGGATATTCTCGTCGGCCGGGAAAAGAAATTGGGAATTTCACGCTTCCGTTGCCTATTCGGGAACCTGGATGGGGAATAAATATGTGTGGGTATATAGTTCCTAGCGTCCTTTAATGGCTCGCAGAAGACGGCCGCCCCCACTTCCCGCGAGCCCCGGGAACTGTTCTTCGTATTTCATCGATAATATTAGGTGGTTATTCCGGTTCGTTCATCCGGCCGCTTTAAATGCGCTACGGAGAGTTTTATGGAATGAGCTATGCCAGCGGACGTTCATTATATTTGAACGATGTTTACGAGATGGTTGAGGATTTGTTTGTCCGTGGTTTGGCGCAGAGGTTCTTGAGAGACTGTTTTCTGGTTTAATGGTCGACGGATTAAGGAGATTTTCAGGAAATTAGCGGAGATATCGAGTGGAACCTTTTGCGGTCTTGTTGGACCGTTTGTGGAGAGTATAATGATTTTTGGTACGATTTTGTTCACGTTCTTGGCGACCAGACTTGAACGAACTATGTTGCAACTGGATAAAATGAAAATTCTAGAGAGATTCTTAATGTTTAATGTGGTCGTTTTCTGAGTTAAAATATATAAGAAATAGTGAAAGATGAAAGGACTAGCAAGACAACACTATTGAACTATAAGACAGTGAATTCTCGATACATGTCAACAAGACTGGTCTTCCCAGCGACATGTATCGTCCAGGAGACATAAATTGTTCGAGACCTCTTGAGTTTCGCAGCCCCTCACGAGGTATACTCCGCGGTAGTAGGGATCATTCAGCGACATTTATCATCCAGGTCTTCGTGACATATTTAGAGAAATCACTGTAATGCTAAATTGAAGAAGCCAAAAAAATATTATGCTGCACTATACGACAGTGATTTTTAGTCGAAGAAGTCGGAAGAAATATTATTTTTGTACTAAAACACGGTGATTTTTAATTGACGAGGCCAGAGGAAATTTCGTCTGAAATAAAAAGTGCAGCAACATGAACATTGTTAAAATCTACATTATAATAATAAGAAATAATTTAGATTCTAATAGCCTAGAATGTCCAAGGGATATTAAATTAGATTCGATTGGAACATCCGACTGTAATTTTATAATCGCAATGAATGATACAATTTTGATGTGAAAATTATAATATAAAAGAGCAAACGTTCGAATTACACGTTCTGGTATTTGATTAATATTTATATACGTATGCCGTTACGATCGGAAATTTGAAATTAAATTGACAATAAAGAATGAACGGAATGATTTCACGTGTGACCAGTTAAGCGGCGGATCGGGTTTCGATTGAAAATTGCATACTTATGTTTCATTCACATGAGCGTACGGTTTATTGGAATTTAAATTTTCGAATGTAGCACGTTTGACTTTTACTACGTCGTTAACTGTTATTGTAAACGTTCAATTTCGAACCCTTGGACCTCATATAGCGGATAATAATCATTTAGAAAAACCAAAAATGTGCAATTAAATTCTGACAAAAATTGCTTACTTTTAGTTGACGATGGACCGTAAATAAATTCTGCGAGGATGAAACAATGTATTAAAAATACCGCACTGGTTTGAAAACTTTGGAAAATTGGGAAACTTTGACAACATTAATTTTTCAACTAAAAATCCTGACAATCTGCCTCGTGCAAGCAATAATTCGTTTCCCGAACGCCTTTTGGCAGGAAATGCAATTAAGTGGGGAGCTAAAAATCAAACAGGGTCTTGGCTGGGGGGAGAAAACAAACCCATGAATCTTTTTGGAAGTCCTCGCGTTGCGTGGGGTCCCACGATACGTTAATTCCCGTCGAAAATGGGACGGTGGAAAAAAGGGAAAAACCGAACAGCAGTGTCTTTCCCAGAAACTTGGAAAATTCACCCTGAAGAAGAAACAATTTTTCTGAAAACAACACTATCCGAATTTAACGGCAGAGGAAGACATCAAATCTCAGATTTTTCAAAAGAAAAATTAAATTCTACAAGTCTGTACAAATTTTCTCAGACACTTTTCAGTATATATGATAAGGGACCTACTTACTGTGGGGGTACCAGTGCCTATACTAATTATATTCATTTTTAAAGCATAACCAATATTAAATGTTTTACATACCTCTTTTTAATATTCATTACACTTTATAAATAAGTCTAATTAATATAGGCAATGTAATTCCAGCATATTTTACTCGAAATTCCTTTTTACGGTGCTCGAATAATTTTCAATCCGCTTTCCATCAACGTATGTTTCACAGTCGTGGAGAATTAGGGTACGTAATTCGATGATGGTTTAGCGGTAATGTAGAATTGTTAATACTGACGCGCTCGTTCATTATGCAAGGTGATATTTGGCAGAAACTAGGCTCGCGGTGATGTTATCCCATCAGCTTGATCCATGTCGGAGTTCGAGCATTAAAATAGGTATAATCCCTGTTATGTGCAACACCGGGTTCCTCGAAGATGGAAACGGCCGGTAAGTTGGCAAAGTCTATGCAACTTCGTAGTTCGTTCAACTAATAATTGATCCATAAAGTGCTCTTCAGACCTGAAGTTTCTTAAGCCAACTTTTCACTTCCGGAAAAGATGCACTACGGGCTAATCAAATTTCAATGATTTGTGGAGGTCGTTCTAACCTCTTCCGCGGTTTTCCTCCTTGATAAACATCTTCGACGACGAGCTGGCGAATTTTTGTACGAATTTTCATGAAAACTTGCATCCTCCTCTTCCTTCTGAAATGTTTGGAAAATTTCCGGTATCGGCAAAGTAACAAAAACATTGCAATTTGTACGTAAAAGTTTCCGCTTCCTTTTATAAATTTTTTCAACAATTTTCTATGCTGGCAAAATCGTAAAAATAATACAATACGCACATAAAAGTCTCCTTGCCCTTTTGAACATTTTTTTTTGCAATTTTTGTGTATTGGACAAGTGGTAAAAACAATGCAATCTGCACATAAAAGTTTTCTATTTCTATTGTAAAGTAATAACAACAGCGCCATGTATTCATAAAAGTTTCCCCTTCCTTTCCAACATTTTTTTAAAAATGTTCCACATTGATTCAATACTGGAAACAATGCAGTCTATACATATAAGCGTATACACAAACTGTTTGCGAGCTTGTAGCACTTTATCGATAACAAGCATATAAACACTATTATTTATAACTGCGTTTTATAACAGCAAATTTAGACACCTCGTTTTACTTTAATAATCCCAAACAAAATTATCAGACTACTTCCTGGTGAGTGACTTGTTAGTTCACGATTAAAATTGCTATTGTTATTCAAATATTTGTTAACAAATTTTTAGTCGTAGACTTTAAAAAATTATGAAGGAACCAGATAATGTAATAATAAAAAAGTAATTGCTATTTTTAAATATCAGAAACGAAGAACATCGTTCAGTTATCATGACTGAAATTAATAGTTTTATTACTAAAATTATTCCTAAAAAATTTGCTTGTTACCACTTGCAGATCAATAAAAAACATCAATAAAAAGTGTTCTCCTTCTTTTTTCAAATGAAAAAGTTCCTATATCTTTGATTTCCTCCCCGATTGTTTACCCAAAGAGTCTATTTGTATTTAAAAAAACTGTATAACCCAGCCGGTAAAATAAAGCCGTTCGGTAAATACGACCAGCTATTTCTCTAAAAAATATTTTGCACAGACCCGGCGTGCATTCCGAATTTGTCTTTCCGACTCGAAATTCAATAAACAATACGAAGCTGAACAAACTTCAATATTCGTCGCAAAAGTATTTCCGAATCTAAATTGTGTTTAAATAGTTATGAGAAAGTTTCCACTGTTTCGAAAGTTCACTGTTTTGTCAGAACGAAAATGTACAAACTGTTTCGATGCTGCGTTTGCAATCGATATTTTCGTCGATACGTCGAGAGGAAACTATCGGATATATCGTTAATTCGTATAAAATCTTTTCGACTGGGTCGAAAGCAGAAATTTCGAAATTCAGTGAATTCTCGATATTTGTCAACAACACGGGTCTTGTCAGTGACAAGTATCGTCCAGGAGACATACCCAGTGTTATGGTTACACTCCTCGGGGTCCGAGGTAGTGGGGATAATTCCGCGACGTTTATCATCCAGGCCTTGGCGACATATATAGAGAAATCACTGTATTGCAACCATTTTGCTGACAAAAGTTTCCAGTTTTTCGGTATGCTAATTTGGGATTGACAAGCTTGAAATGATAGAGCGTACAGAGAATTGATACGTCTATTCGGGATCCAATAAAATTTCAATAGGTTTTGCTCGCAAATTTTGTCATCTTTTATGGAAGCTATTTTCTTTCACTTTCAAAAATCATCGAACAAAGAAAAAGCCAGAGCGAACGCACCTCCTCCGCGAACTGTACGAGCTATTGTAACTTTTAACTCTTTAAGCTTTTTATACGAAACTCGGAGTACGTGGAAGAGTGTGGGCTCTCGTGTGATAGAAAGCTATGAATTTAGCATGAATTTAAAACTTATTTTTCGTCAGCTTTTTCGCTCCGAGCGTTTTTACATGTCAGATTAATTTAATCTGCAGCGGCTTATTTTAATATGACAATCGGAAAATCATGAGCAGCGGAGTTGAATAAAACAGTATTACTTCCTTCGTGAATAGTTTTAACAAATTGAAGAGAACAGAACTCTCGAAATCTTTTAATGTCTTTACAGTCTCGTTGGCTAGTTATGTTTTTGTCCATAACAATTTTTATCAATTCTACAAACCCGAGACTGGAAAGTTAAAATTGCTCGCATCGAAATTAACTCGCGCAACTCTTCTGCGCCCAGCAAATCCTAATCAAATCGATTTTACTTACACCTGACCAGAATTTCTGAACCCGATCAAAGAATAATGCCGCGTGGCAGTCGACGTGTTAAACGAACTAAAATTCGCTTTTACCAAAGTTTTGGTACTACTCAAGCACTCGTTTGGGTTTTCACGGGTTTCGGAAAATTTGGCTTTTGTACAAGTCAGCAATGTACATTTCTGTAACCGATTCCGATTGTACGAGCAGTTAAGCGTTACCACGGAATCCGCTCGCTAATTCCGTTTCTCATTTAGCATGGATCGTTCGGGATCGCATCAGTGGCGTCTTTCTGTGTAGGTTTGCGCGTTCCGGGGCGGCAAGCTTTCGAACACACATAGTTTCTGGCAAGTATGTTACCGCGACTTAACGTCGGTCTGGCGTATCTATTCCACGGGAAATGCGGTTCATGAATACGCGACGGCCGCGGTTCACCGGCGAGATTCCCGTAAACGCGAGTTCTTTGGGGGGATCGCCGATTGTGCCCGGAGAAAGAGAGAAATCGACAAGCTCGGCGATCGACGGTGCAAGGGAAAGAGAGAGCTAGAGATCGACAGAGAAAGACGTAGAGAGGGAAACATAAAGAAATTATTCAAGAGTTATTGCTAGAAATCCAGAGAGATCTGGAGTTTGAGAGAGAGCTGAAGATTCAGAAGGAACTAGAGCTGGTGAAAGAGATCTAGAGCTTGAGAAAGACCTGGAGATTGAGAGAGCTAGAGCTTGGGAGAGACCTACAGCTTCAGAGAAAGCTAGAATACCTAGGATACCTGAATACCAAGCTTGAATATCTAAAGATTGATAGAGATTTAGAGCTTGAAAGAGACCTACATCTTGAGAAAAAGCTATAGCTTGGAAGAGACCTAAAGCTTGAGACAAACCTACAGTTTGAGAGAGATCTAGAGCTTGAGAGAAAGCTAGAGCTTGAGAGAAAGCTAGAGCTTGAGAGACACCTAGAGCTTGAGACAGACATAAAGCTTAAGAGAGATCTAGAGCTTGAGAGAGACCTGAGCTTGAGAGAAAGCTAGAATACCTAGGATATCAGAATACCAAGCTTGAATACCTAGAGGTTGATAGAGATATAGAGCTTGAGAGAAAGCTAGAATACCTAGGATACCAGAATACCAAGCTTGAATACCTAGAAATCAGACAGACTGACAGACCTGGAGATTGAGAGAAACCTAGAGATTGAGAGAATGCTAGAGCTTTAGAGAAAGCTAGAGCTTTAGAGAAAGCTAGAGCTTGAGAGAAAGCTAGAGCATGAGAGAGACCTAGAGCTTGAAAGAGACTTAAAGCTTGAGAGAAAGCTAGAGGTTGAGAGAGACCTAGAGCTTTTGACAAAAAGCTAGAGCTTAAGAGAGACCCAGAGCGTGAGAGAAAGCTAGAATACATAGGATACCAGAATACCAAGCTTGAATACCTAGAGGTTGATAGAGATATAGAGCTTGAGAGAGTATAGAACTTGAGACAAACATAGAAAAAGCTACAACTTGAGAGAGATCTAGAGCTTGAGACAGACCTGGAGATTGAGAGAAAACTAGAGATTGAGAGAATGCTAGAGATTGAGAGAATGCTAGAGCTTGAGAGAGACTTAGAGTTTGAGTTAGAATGCTAGAGCTTGAGAGAGACTTAGAGCTTGAGTTAGAATGCTAGAGCTTGAGAGAGACTTAGAGCTTGAGAGAGACTTAGAGCTTTAGGGAGCCTAGAGCTTGAGAGGAAGCTAGAGCTTGAGAGAGAGCTAGAGCTTGAGAGGCAACTAGAGCTTGGGGAGACCTAGAGCTTGAGAGGCAACTAGAGCTTGGGGAGACCTAGAGCTTTAGGGAAAGCTACAGCTTGAGAGAGACTTAGAGCTTGAGAGAAACCTAAAGCTTGAGAGAGTCCTACATAGAGCTTGAGGGGGACAAGTGTCTAGAGGCTCTCTAGAGGTGTCCAGAGATCTATAGCTTCAGAGGTACGAGAGCTTGAATACGTAGAGATTGATGAGATCTAGAGCTTGAGAGAGAGCTAGATATCGAGAAAAAAAGAGATTAATCGAGAGGCCTAGAGCTTGACAAAGAGCTAAAGATGCAGAAAGAAGTGGAGAGAGTGGGGCTTGCATTGAATTAGGAATGGCTCTGAATACGTTCACATTGGCCGGGAGGAAATAAAAAGGGGAAGCACTTACTCAGAACGACGAGTGATAAAAAGCACTGAAAAATATGTTTGGACCTTAGTGGCGGAACGGCACCGAGCAATCGGAGGAACGGGCGAAGTAATGCCGGACCAGGGGTGGCAGATGAAAGACCCCCTCCGGTTCAATGTTTTTATGGAAATCCGAGAAAGTAATATCTGCGAGCGCGGGTGAAGCCCGGGAGCAGAACCCCGGGTTCTTGCGTAATGAGAAGTTCGGTCCGAAGTGACGGAACGATGACGAAACTTTCTGTTGCTTTGAGTTCTGTTACAAGAGCGAGCGCGCGCACGGGACTTCAAAAACCCGGCTAGCGAATTTTCCCGGGTCGACCGTGCGACGACTTTCACGGTTATTAAAAATATTCAAATTTTCCCGGGGACATGTTCGCTTCATTACGCGGAGTGCGACGTTGCGAGACGGTCATTCGCCGAACGGGCTCGTTAAAACGCGACGATACACCATCGATTCGCTGTGTACATACACGGTCCCTGAACTTTCCTGCGACCGATCAGTCCGCGAGATTTTACTCGAATCTCATTGCTTTTTCAGCTACGCGTTTGTAGTAAATGAAAAGTTGTGAGCGACGCCAAACCATTTTTATAATTATGCAGGGTGTCGAAAAAGATTGAATGGACACCCTTAGACTCCTCTTTGAATGGACACTTTTCTGACTGTATAATGTAAAATTACGAAAATTACTTTTCATTTTCTTATGAGACTTTCATCAACTTATTCCTGGCATTTCTCTGATTAAAATGGCACTAAACACGATATAATTTGAACTGTATTTAGTGGTTTACGCGGTGACAAGAAAGTAGGAGTCCTACACGATCTATGTCACAGCACAGAACCGAGATTTGGGCTCTGATCAAGACTTTACTGTAGAACGAGAATACTTAATTTCGTACGAGAAGTTAGTTAGTTTATCATACTAGAATTCAGGAATTATTTCATGAAAATTCCTTACATTTCAATTTTAAATCAAAGTCACTCGCTCGCTTGGATTTTTATAAATTCACACGCAAAGTGGAGTGATCGATTTCAGGATCGCATTAGTCTTGACAATCTTGGAGACTTGTGACAATAGGTTGACAAACGTTGGGTTAAATAATCAATATATTGTTTTGTCGAGTATTCTACATTCCATTCGCCGCTGCGTTTCTTTCAATATTGTTTCTGCTCAAAGAATATCGATTTGTAAAATTGCTCATCGTGGGTTGAGAATTGCGCAGAATGGCCGTGAGGAATTATGCGGTTTTCATTGAACTGCGCAGTGTTTGGCCGCAGGAATTTTTGCCGGAATGATTGTTGAGGCGTAGAGGCGTTTCCGGTTGCTGTGAGACGTTTATTCTCGAAGGCAAGAGTCGCGAGTACTCGAGGAAAATGAATTAGCCTTTTCGATGATAGTTTGCTATTTAACATTAATTTGTATTAACACGTTCACAGTTCAAGCTAAATACTCTGTTATTCCTACAAGTGTCGCTAGAGCCAATCAATATTTCTCTGTAATATTCGTTGCCCTGGACTACCTATAACTCGTCAACCTTTTAATGATAATTCTGATCTCTGTACCACGTGGTATAAAAATTGAAACGATATCGAGAAGCATGTAATTAAAAAGTTAGGTTCGCAGAGTCTTTCTTATAGAATTAGACGTAGAATTTTCTTCTAACAAAAGGTATGTGTTTTCCTAAAAAAAAACTTGATCAGTGTTCGCCACGATTCAATTCTTGAACGCGCACACTAAGCACGGAGACGCAAATGAAATTTTTTTAACAGTCTTTTTCAGGTAATGCATTAATTCTGGGAACGATTCGTTGTAGAACGAAGCAGGAGCATTTTCATCTGCTTGAAACAAGAAACGCATCTGGGAAATAACGTAGCGAGTGCATACAAACGCGCTAAGGGCACTTTAGGAGTTAATCTGATAACATCAGCTTACATTGCTTTGATACTAACAAGCTGTAAGACATTGTAGTCTGGTAACAGACGTATAAAACGTTTATATAAAAGTAAACGTGGCGAACGTAATACCTTTGCTCGGTTAGGTCGATGTTTAACGCTTCGCGGAATATTTATGGCGCGTAAAACATCCGAACAATATCAATTGTTCATAACTTCGGGGTTTCTCGAAGTTCTTTTAAATTCATTACGAGCTCGCCGGGAGTCTTAAGTCTTCCGTAAGTTCGCCGGGATTTTCAAACGGTTCAAGTTTCGAGTAACATTTAAGGCGATCGGACTCTTTACATGACCAAATTGCTTGAAAACTCGCGAGTGAGAGAGAGAGAGAGAGAGAGAGAGAGAGAGAGAGAGAGAGAGAGAGAGAGAGAGAGAATTGAATGCTCGTCACTACTTACGCGAAAGCTGGCAAATCGTCTCCGCCCTAAGGGGACGAGACAACTTCAAAAGTTTCTGAAATATCGCGGTTCATAGTAGGAAGCGTGCCAACGATCTTGCAACGCCCACTTACCCTGAAAGTCGTCTTCATCTTTTTCTGCTATTTCCGATTGCAAAGGTCCTCGAGAAATCGGGCGTTCCTCGCGAAAAAATCTACTCAACGCGTTTTCGGCGAGCGAGTTCTTAAAACCCTCTCCTACGATATGTACACGCTTGCTTTACATTCTTTTTATCACTTCAAACCAGAAAATTGCAATACTCAAATTTTCGAGATGCGAAAATCCGACGCATTCTATCGGAAACCTAAAATTTAGTACTGCACTGTTTGTCTTAATATTGTAGCACGGCCAAATATCTACAATATTCTATTGTATTTTATATTTGCACTAGTCTGTTAAAAACCCCTAAAATATTTACTACCGTTATGTAATAAAATTGTAACCCAACTAAATACTGAAATATATTTTTACAATGATCAGTTAAACGAACACAGTGTGCCACGAAATTCGCTAAATTGACCGAGAACGATGAAAAAGTTTGTTATCTCTGAACTCCTGCAACTTCATATAAAAAAATCACATAACATTTTGACCGAGCTGATTGTAAAGGGCGAAAACGGTGTAATTTGTGCAATTGTTCATGTGCATATGGATATATTGCGATCGCGTGGAATTTTATTGAAAAATGTTATTCTGTATGCTAAAAATACAGTCATTCACGAGATCGTAAATTTGTACATCGATGCAATAATTGTATCGACATTTGTTTGGAAAAATACTATACAATTCTATGCTGCGAGAACGTCTGTAAATAAATCTACCTGTACGGTGATTGCTCTGAATTTTACTAAAAACATTCGTACACGTAATTGTGAATTAATGTTTGCAGAAGTAGGTAAAATACAAAATCTGAAATAATAATCCGGTTAATCTCAGTTTTCGGGTTGGAGGATCCAAGAATTTTAATGCAAAAGAACACTTTACAAAATCACACTTGTTCTCATTATTGTTTCACTCGTTCTTAACCAGCAACCCCCCAAAAATAAACCAGGAAAAAATTAGGAATCTATCACCTTGCAATTCACAGTACAATTAATAAATTCTGCAAGATAAAACACGAGAAATCTCGCATAATTTCACAAGATTCACAATTGGAAATGCAATTTAACAAATTCTATAAAGCCTATAACAATTTCTTAGTATTATTTTGAAGTTAACCCCTTCGCCCTGTGATGTAATTATATACAAGAAAAGGAACTTTGTAATTATTTAGGGAACTGTAGAATAACTTTGCAACGCGAACTTTGTAAATTGTAGTCATGTGAAAAGTGTTTCTAACTATGTCATAATTTTTAATGGGGACTGGTTTCGAGTGCAAAGGGGCGCACGGAATATGTGCAGTTGTGGAAACTTCGCTTACAGCTTTAGACAAGTTTAATAGAAAGAAGTTTAAACTTTGGCGATAGAAACGAATAAAAATTACGAATTAGAAGGAACGAATAACATTCACATTTAACCCTTTGAGGACACGTGCCGCCATGTTGGTGACGATAGGCTCGTGTGCATGAATGCTACAAACAAGTAACATTATTATCTAAATATCAAAGGCTAATATATAATACATGCTTTTATTTTAACCATCGAACGGCGAACCCTTTTTACATAATGATGCTTAGGACCTTCTCAGCCTTAATTAATAATTTTTTAATATATATTAAAAATATATTCCGATATCCTCAATGCAACATTCATTTTGTTTATTTCTCACAAATTGAAAAAACTGTACATAAGACTTTAACACGTGATCTGGTTCTCCAAGAAAAATATTCTCAAAAATCTTCCCCCGCGAAGGGCTAACAATTTTTGCTTGTTCGGCCATCAAACAGAGCGCGAATTTAGTTCAGTAATTAGCTCATTACTCCGTCAGAGGCGCAATCGCATAAACAGTCGACCCAGCGACGTTGCAATCCCCCGGGTACGCGGAGCAACAATAATATCCGTTTCGATAATTGCGTTCACAATGCGCCGCCTTACAGCGTCGTCGCACAAAACACGAGAAGCATGGAATTACGCGAGGCGCCTAACTAGATCGCGGGGGTGGCTTTCAGGCGCGCGGAAAGGCGACGGGAAGTTCTAATCCGCTGCGGCGGCATAATTAATTGCTACCAATTGTCCCCGATTCAACCAAGTTTCTCAGTCGTTGTTTTATTAAAATCCTATTAGCGGAGATGAATTCGCGGAAATCAACAAAACTTTTTCCAAGGGGAGCCGAAGGATGAAATGGTTTCGAGGGTGCTTTCATAGCGCGTCGTCACCCGCGAAACGCCTACTCTCTTCGACATCCAGCAAAATATTTAAATGTCAAAGCTTTACTTTTCTATTACAGTGAATTCTCGATATATGTCAACAACGCGGGTCTTGTCAGCGTCGTGTATCGTGGACGAAACATACCCGTGTTATGTTTACACCCCTCGACGTGGGGATTATTCCACGACGTTTATCATCGAGGCCTTGGCGACATATACAGAGAAATCACTGTATTATACAGCGGATCTTATCCGTTTATAACAAAAATTAATGGATCCTATTTAAGGCAGAACAAGCATCAAAGAAATTAAAAATCACTTTCATTTTCTATTTATTCTTGCATAGAAATCCACTATTATCCTCGTCGTTCCTAATTAATAATATAATCTGCAGAATATACAGTTTATTCAATCATGTTATATCATGTTATATCATGTTATATAATGTTATAAAGCTCCTCAAAGGCAAGTACTGTTTCCCTCTTTGTATTCCTTCCTTCTCATGTAAACCTGAAAATGTCCTTCTTATGAAAGGTCTGAAAATAATTTATAACTTCCTTAAACAATGTTCCGTTAGAATTTAGAAACAATGTAAACCTATTTAATATTATCCAAACGTAGTAACACTGTACTTGCTATATAAACCACTTGGTTTAAAGCAACAAATAAATATATATAATATACAGTTCATTCGTCACAATTTTTGCAAATTGAAATAAGGGACGGATGAGGGTAAGGTGTATTTCTTTCTATTAGCCCTTTGACGGCTGGGTCTATTTTGACGAAGAGTATCAAAATCGTCAATTAATTGTTCCACCTTCGACGATTAGATACCATCAGAAATACGTTTTAAAAAATCGACAAACGAGGCAATGAGTTGCCGTAAACATGAATTATAAAATAGTAAAATAGATATTTCTTGTTTCATAGGAATATGTGTAATTCCATTTGAAAAGGAATTACAAATAAAACTGCAATCTCGTGAAAAATAATATTCTCGGCCCTCGTGGGGCCCCTCGGAATAACGTAACTTTTCCATAAACTCAAGAACAACGAAGAGGTAATAGTTGGCGCGTCTAGTTATTTTCCTGAATCGTTCCGGAGCGCGTCGGCTTCGTCGGCGTCGGCGTCGTCGACGGAGACGTCTCGAGAAGACAAGGAAATTCTACCGGGCGTCTGTCGCGGCGTTCTTCGTTTTCTTTACGGAAATTTTATTATGCTTCCGCGAGGGGTTCTCCCGTGCCGAGAATAGAGGAACAGGATCGCCAGGGAAAATTCTTCTCGGCTCCGGGTGTAGCCCCGGCTGCTTTGCACCCCGCCGCCGCCCCGTGAAGTATTAAATTCTCTATCAGAAACGTATCGCGGTTCTAAAGTTAACTAGATCCAATTTATTGCGGCACGATGGAGGCGTTACGAGCGCGGTTGGCGCAAGATATCGAGCGCGCACCGCGCATTCCAGAAAATCCACCGGCCAAGAAGGAACAGGGCCCCCCCGGTACACAGCCCAGGCCAGCCCAGGAGATTGCTGGAATGTCGGATGATGAGTGGAGGCCATCTTGACGAGAATTCCTGTCTTATTTTTAAAAGAGATTGCACGGAAAAATGAAGGAACTGTAAACTTTTCCGCCGGACGTGCACGCCCGCCCCGGCGCGGCTTTTGACGGCGGAAAATTTTCAATTTGGAAATTCGAGACGGCTCCAACCCCTCTGAACTGATTGCTGTTCTCCTCTAAAGTGACGACCTTTTTCAGCGCCACAATCGTGGACGCCCTTCCTCGAAATAATTTCGGCAAAATGATACATACTACTTTGAGGTCTTGAATTATAAAATTGCTGATCTTTGAACAACTGTAACTTTGTGTAAAATATTCTTTGAATATTCTACGTTTGTGAAGCCACCTTCCTTGAACTTGCAATACCTTTTGGAAGACTATTTTGCTGTGAAACAAAAGGAGAAACTGAAGAAGTTGCTTTTCGCTTCTCTGGGAATTGTACAAATTCAAAAGACCGCACGGGGATTAAAAAATTTTGGTCTGCTATCATTTCAATGTGATCTTGCGAGAGGAAGTCTCCCCTTTATGGCGACTTCTTAAAAATTGATCTGCGATTTTTCGTTGCGAATTTATTGCACTTTGAACGAAAAGTATGCCGTGGGAATTTATAAAGTTTCAAAGGAAGAAAAGCAACCTTACAATAATCTTCTTCGATGTTTTATATTAACAAAGGGTCCACCTAAAAATTGTTGTAAGGTCACAAGAGCTTGAAAACGGCGTACAAAATAAAGTAATACATTCTTCACTGCGATCGCAATATATCTGCATGTAAATGAACAATTACGCAAATGACAGCGTTTTCATCGCACAACATTGCGCGGAATTTCATCGATGAAATTTATAGCGATCGATGTACGTATATCGGGTAATATTTTTCTCCATGGCAGATGGACAGAGCTTTAGGCCTACCCCTTTACGGAACCATCTGTCGTTCTGATTGATCGTCGGATGATCTATCTGCTCGTCACGTGGGCCTTGTTTGAACGAGGAAGTTGAATTATCGCCAACGATAAAAATTATTTCCAATTTTCTCGCTATTTTACAATTGCCTTTGCCCGATTTCTGGTCTTTCCAAATTTTCACATTATTCGACGATTCTCTTAACCTAAATTCGACGATCTTCTCGAGATATAAAACGCAGAGTCACAAAAAAGATGGTCCGGCTATAAACCGATGGTCGTCCGTTTTAGTTACCGATCGATACTTTCATAAAAAAAAGTTCGCCATTGATCCACGGGGGAGATGAATCGTTTAACTTGAAGATTGGATGGGGAATCGAGGCGATAGATCGCTCGTTTACGGTCGACTCCAACCATCCTGAAAATCCTGTCTAATCCCTGTCATCCTGATCCTCGGTCTCCGAAGCTATTCGAGTCCAAAATTCTATAGTTCGACGCTAATTGAAAGAAGAGAGTCGATCTTCATTTTACTTTCCGAGATACCTGCCACCCGATTTGCGGTAAATGTATTTCGATCGAACTTGGACTATAACACCTGACCTAAGTCGTTCATCGGAGGATCATCCGGCTTAAAGATTAAAGACGATCCTGAAATCTGCATAAATAATTGGTAGAGGGAAGTTTTTGACTTGCAGTAAACTTTGCCGGCTGTATAATAGCGTACTGTGAGTTGCATAATTTTCCGGATGCGGGTGGACTCTGTTCATGGAGAAGGTAAAAAATAGCGGATTTTGATTTTTTTAACGACGTGCCACCACTTAGAAGAATCTGAAAAAATTATATGTCAACAACCGTAACGAGATGCTAAAACTTTAAAAATATGAACTCAGTATATCATAACTTCTACAAGGAATTGGCAATGCGAAAGTATTTTATTTTTTAAAATTCGGTTTCGAAGCTAAAAATTCTGAAAAAATTCGTAGATGTGCATCCTGATAGCCAAAATATGTCTGATTTTTTAAAGAATTTTCAATTGAAGAGGGTGAGAGATATTATAGGAATTCCTGATTTTCTTTGTCTCCTGATTACTACCCCCATGTCGACATATAGGGTTGAAAATTGCCACAATGTATTAAGTTCTTTCGATTAATGTTGTACATAATTTTGTATAGCATATGAGTGATTAAAATTTGCTCTGGATCCTTGATGATTCATTTGCCTCGAGATTAAAATTTCAACGTCAATTTTTGGGCGCGTACAGTTTCCTTAAAACGCAGAGTTCGTTCGAAGCTTTTTCTGTGATTAAATAAATTACCCTCTGAAACTTCGACGCGACGGCATACTTCGCGAAAGGTTTTTTTTTCAACGTGTCTTGGTTGATGGGAGAGCATATAATCATCTATTTATCGTTCACGATCCTATAACCAGGTGTCCTGGTTACTCAAGACACTTTATCTCGCGTAGTTTAGAATGAAATTTATTGCGCCGTGTAAAACAACGCGCTTAAGGCTTATGCTAGACTTTGGTATTGAAGATGCCGCTGTACAATCTATTTATGGGTACAAACGACGCTCCAAAAGAAGTAAAACTTTAAGAGAGACCACGGAACAAAAACCGCAACTTAATGATCCGTAAAAGGAAAGACAGATACAACAGAAAATAGAAATAAAATCTCGAGAATGAACAAGCAAGACTGCATTTCGTTAATTGCCACGCATTACCAACAAATGTTTCCACGATAGATTCAATGGACATTAACGACTGTCAGACATATTCGAGAAAACGAAAATACAAAACGTTTGTTACACGAAAACATTTGGTCCATGTACAATAGTCCAATTGCAACTAACAAAGTGCCGGGAATCGCCAGCGAAATTAATTACCGCGGAAAGGGTCCTGGTCAAGCGGTTACATCAATGAAATCACGCAAACGGAAGAACCGCTGGCAAGAAGTGACCGAGTCTGGAAGTAGTAGACGATGTCAGCAAGAGGAAGCCAAAAAAGAAAGAAGGTCGGGCGAAGAAAAACTGCCCGAAGCTGTGGGCTTTTTAGTCTCGCGCTACTCATCGTTAACCGCGAGGGCCAATAACAAAGCGTGATGTGGCAGAGAAAGAGGATCCACGAGAATTTCCACGGTTCGCCATTTCTCCGCTTTTGCATGAGTGTGTCGATCCATTACGCGACATGTGCTCCCGGAAGTTTCAAATGGTATAATCGCAGGAACATGGCAAATGACCATCAGAATTTCTGCCATTGAATAACCACAATACCCATGAAACAATTAAAATTTCATCAAGACACTTTAAAGATTACTTGAAGATCAATAATTTTTAATAGTAACCTGGAACTCAATTTTGAATCTTCCTGCTACGATTTGATAGTAATTGAACTTCACCTCGGCAACCCAGAAATGTTTAACTTTTTACTGTACAATCCTGTACATCTAATCGAGAAAATGGCTGAAATCGAAGTTTCAAGGGGAGGAATTTACTGGTTCAAGGGTTACGCGTGTTTAATTCTGCGATTCGACAAAGATAATAATTGTTCCGCTTTACCCGGGGAACAATGGAGGACCGCCGTTCTATTTTTCCGCAACGCACGCGGAAACCGGAGGTTCCTTTTTTTGTAAATTCCTCGTCACGGTGGAAACTTTCTCAAAGCCATCAACCGTGTAGTCATTTGAACGGCCATTCGCTTTGAGTGCGCTCCGCCCCCGCAAGAATTTCGCAAAATCCTTTGGATTGATGGACCGCTGAAAATCAATTACCCAACGAGCACTCGGCAACCGTGGCCTTTTACAATCGGCGGTTGGATCGATTCTTCCGCGTTGCATCAAAGAACGCAATTGATTCCGCCAGGAGATAGTCGGCCTTAACGGAGCCTGATCGTCGATCGGGGGGGATTCCGAATCGATGTAATTATCTTTTTCCGACGACAGTGTGGATCAAGGCCTCGAAACTTTCCTCCGGCTGCCGGCAAGAAGTTAGTAGTTACACCAGGACGCGGCGACAAGTACCCGATGTCTTTAATGGGGTTCGGGATCGATGGAAATTGTTGGACAGTTTGTAAATATTCTGGGCTAACCATTTACAGTGTTTACCCTATAATTGTCCCAGATGCCCACGCGATAAAAGTCCCAGAACTATCCCAACTGCTCCTGGGTATACCCCGTTCGGCATGGATCAAGGAAGAGTATCTCCTGGCCGATACATGTCCTGGCTAGACCCGTGTTGTGGACATATATCGAGTAGACACTGTACACAACTTCCGACGAGCCGGCTGCGAATTTTCTTTCATCAATGTTCTGTACAATATTACACAGGGTGTTCCAAAATTACCAGTTAAAAGTTTCGAAGGAACTATAGGTCAACCGTTCTCTTAAAAAATAAATTTAAAGGTTCGTGAACATATTTTATTGCATAGACAGTGTGTCCTAAAATGGTATAAACGTATTAATGTTTATCATTAATGTTCTGAGCAATATTACACACATACAGGGTGTTCCAAAATTATCTGTCGAAAGTCTCGAAGAAACTATAAGTATATTTCTCTTAAATAATAAATTTAAACTTTCATGAACATATTTTACTGCACTTACAGTATGTCCCAAAATGGTATAAACGTGAGGGTGGTGATTCTATATGAGAAAATAAATCAGGAATATAGATTAAATTGTTTTTATGTTCCCTTTAAACATCATATATAATCAGAGTCGTGTTTTGTAAACCGTTCTTTTAAAAAATAAATTTAAAAGTTCGTGAACATGTTTTATTCCACATACAGTGTGTCCTAAAGTGGTATAAACGTATCAATGTTCGTCATCAATTTTCTGTGCAATATTACACACATACAGGATGTCCCAAAATTACCTGTCGAAAGTCTCGAAGGAACTACAAGTGAATTTCTTTCAAAAAATAATTTTAAAGTTTCGTGATCATATTGTACTGCGCATACAGTATGTCCCAAAATGGTATAAACGTGAAGGGGATGATTCCATACGAGACAATACGTCGAGAATATAGAATAAATTGTTTTCGTGTTAACTTTAAAAATCCTAGATCATCGTAGTCGCGCGAAACGTATAATCCTCGTGGAGGACTAGTTTCCGCGATGCCCTGGAAAACAGCGTAACAGAACGGTAATCTGCATGGACGACAGGATAGCCAAGTAAATGATTCGCGTTTCATTTACGAGGCAATAATACCGCGCGGTAAAGCGGCCGTGGCAGATAAGTGAAGTCGGACTCCCGAACGATAGCGCATCTACATGTTAATTATTATTATCCTCTATCAGAGAGAGAGAAAGAGAGAGGAACGCTCTTATCGTCATTTTCGAGCAGATTGCCGGTGGGATACCTGGTTCACCGTTGAAGAAGAGAGAATACGTTCGCCGGCGCATGCAACTCGGGCACGGCCGCCGCGGCGCGGCGTTGCGCTGCCCTAACGATACCTATCATTTAAACGTAAATCGTCTCGCGTTTCTGCCGACATTGGACGCACACAGCGACGATTCGCCTCTGGAAATCAGATCTCCCCGGGAATGACGCAGCTGTTGGTACCGCACTGATCAGCAGGAAGCGTTTACCCGGAGTGTTCGATGCAAGAAATCACCACGCCTTCGAACTGGCCGTTGCACGGGGCCCCGGTTTCTCTTCAACTTCAATCTCACGAAGGGGAGGGGGGAGAAAAAAAAAGAAAGACATCGCACAAGCCCGTGGCTGAACGGGGTGGGGATGCGGGCAAACGGGAGTAGAGTCATTGATCCGTCGTAAATCCGTGGCCGTGCAATTCGGGTTTAATGGCCCGTTAAATATTCCTTGTAATACGATATTTACAGCGTCGATAACCATCGTGGCCGGTGTATTATATCACGCGGTTGCGTGGCAGTTACCTGACGCGTGGCTGTTATCATTTTACCGATCCTCCACTTGCCGCGTTGACGCCACCGGCATCATAAAAGTGTCATTCCCTTAAATGTTAAATCGCGGGCGCAACGAGTCGAATCGAACTCGCCGGACATGCTTGTGCTCTAGTTGGTTCTCAGTCGTTTATACGTAGGAACGATAATCGCGGATAATTGCGGAGATTGGCCTGCGTTCTATGGCCTGCAAATTTGATTTCGTGATTACAAAGTTGAAGCAGCAAGAGGAAGAAGGTGTGACCGGCACAAGATATTATAATCAAAATTTCTGTGGAAGTCGTGTGCAATTTTTTATCGTTACCCGTTGCTCGAGCAGTGCTATCGCTTGCTATATAATTCATAGAAGTGCCATTCCTTTCAATGTTCAATCGCGGGCGCATCGAGTCCACCTGGGAGGGGAATGATTATTCTGGAGTCGGTTTTGAGCCATTCATGCATAGGAACGGTTGATAATCGCGGATAATTGCGGAGATTGGCCTGCGTTATCTGAGCCGAAAATTAGATTTCGTGATTACAAAGCCAAAGCAGCAAGAGGAACAAAGTGTGACCCGCAAAAGATATTATAATAAAAATTTCTGTGGAAGTTGTGTGCCATTTTTTATCGTTACCCGTTGCTCGAGCAGTGGTATCGGTTGTTATATCATTCAAAGAAGTGCCATTCCTTTCAGTGTTAAATCGCAAGCGCATCGAGTCGAATTGGGAGGGGAATGATTATGATTATGCTCGAGTCGGTTTTGAGTTATTCATGCATAGGAACCATTTATAATCGCGGATAATTGCGGAGATTCTCCTGCGTTATCTGAGCCGAAAATTAGATTTCGTGATTATAAAGTTGAAGCAGCAAGAGGGACAAAGTGTGACCGGCAAAAGATATTATAAAAATTTCTGTAGAAGTCGTGTGCAATTTTTTATCGTTACCAGTTGCTCGAGCAGTAGTATCGGTGCTTTATCATCCATAAAAGTGTGAGTCCTTTCGAATCGAGCGGGGTACGCTTGTGCTCGAGTCGGTTTTGCGTCGTTAATCCAAAACAAGTAATATAAAGTAGGAAATAGCAAGTGATTATAAAGTTGGATCGGTAAAGACACAGTCTACAGCTCTAACTAAATATAAATATTTTCCTGTGGAAAATATGCGTCACTTTCCATCGTTCAGTTATCGGCCGAATCGATTACTGTTCCATTGATCTGAAATCTGATTTCCTTGTGAGCTCAGCGAATCGAATTATGCATACTAAGCTCCAGTTCTATCGGACACGATTGGAATCAGGTTTGAGTCGTAGTTGTTGGGTCGATTCTTACTGATTCTGTTGGGATCAGCTTTGAGTCGTTAATGCGTGGAAACGTTTGATAATCGCGGATAATTACGGTGCTTCTGCCGTCGTTCTGGGCGTAAATTTGATTTCGTGATTCTAAATTAGGCCAGCGAGAAGAAAAAAGTGCAACTGTAAAACTAGATATTGAGGAAACTCTTGCGCAGATTATGTCCGTCTTTAGTACGCTGCTATCGGGTGGTAGTATCAGTTATAGTTTTAGAAAATGTTCGAGAGCTACGCGTTTATATGTGCAATTGTCCACTTTCATGAGACAAGTGGAACGCTTGATGTTGAGGATGTACACCTCGGAACACTTAGAAACTCGATCATGTCCTGGTTCATACTATTTTCGCGTTTTATGCTGTTGTTAGGTTACTTTGAAAATGTGCGTTTCCTCTTCAGATGTTCGATGATGTCTGTGCAATGATATAGTGTGAAAAATTATCAAACGGCGTCTGGTTATTAATAGTTTCTTTCTTCAAAATAAATGTAAACAATATTACACGATTTTCGTCTATTAATCTCCAATTAAGGTCTAGAATTAAATTTTATGAAGTCACAGATTCAGCATCAATCATAAAATGTGTTATACTGAATCCTTCCAGTTCCTATTTCGCATCGACAAATTCTGAAATATATTCGTCTATTTGCAGACACAATCAGGCTCACTAATAAATTTCCTTCTAGTATTAAACATTTCAGGCTGTCTCCCACAAGCTTCACTAACAATATTTCACACACACATACACACAGAGCGGCGTCGAATAATCGCATAAAATCGGCAGACTAGCCGATATATATCAGCTCGTTTTTCACTAACGGAAATTCGCACACCTACCGACAATAACCATTTGC
The DNA here is from genome assembly GCA_028454255.1 of Halictus ligatus. Classification (NCBI taxonomy): domain Eukaryota; kingdom Metazoa; phylum Arthropoda; class Insecta; order Hymenoptera; family Halictidae; genus Halictus; species Halictus ligatus. The sequence goes on from CM052133.1 coordinate 5,036,395, forward strand.
ATTGAACGGAACCCGATGTACCTATCCCAGAATCTAACACTATGTGCACCGCCGTACATTAATCAAGTTCGACCGAACGTGTTGCGAACGTCTTGTAGAACGTCCCGCATTTCGTAGCCATTAATTGGTGCAGCTGATTTATAGGGATCGTGGGAGGCGAAACATAATCCGGAGGGACCGTAACTTTAAGATTGAAAATTTGTCAGGCCGGTAAACCGCTATGCGTTTCTCGTTATCGTGTGTCTATAAACGTGTGTATGCGTGTGTATATGTGTGGCCACGAAACGGGACGCGTGCCTGAAATTTCAAACTGCCCCGGAACAATCCGCAAACGGGGACGTACACGACTAACGTTTCCGCCGTTCCCTTCGACCGTCAGTCGATCCCTGTCACGGAAGAAGAAACGCCGTTTCGCTATAGAATTCCGACTGACAGTGCCAATTGACAGAGGAAACGAATGGCCGCCGGTAACAGCGCGCTGGAACCAATCGGCAGTCTAGATGGAAAAAGACTCGTGGATCATTTCACGGTGTTCATAATCAATTTAAATATCATTGTAGAAGCGGAAACAAAAGGCGTTCGCAACGATAGAAACGCTGGAAATCGTTTTACATGATCGTACTCTTCGGAGCTTCTCAGATCCGCCACTTTTAAGTGGACTATAATGCAATTTCTGAGACTGTCTATAACTCTACAATTTCTGAGACTGTCCGTAATTTAAACATTATTTTAGAACTAGATACGAGGTCTTTGTCATAATACAATTATTGTATATGGTGGTTTAAATGATGCAAATGTTAAATATCGTTTTATATGATCGTATTCTTCGGAGCTTCTCAGATCTGTCACTTTTAAGTGGACTATAATGTAATTTCTCAGGCTGTCTATAACTCTACAATTTCTGAGACTGTTCCTAATTTAAACATTATTTTAGAACTAGATACGAGGTCTTTGTCATGATACAATTATTGTATATGGTGGTTTAAATGATGCAAATGTTAAATATCGTTTTATATGATCGTATTCTTCGGAGCTTCTCAGATCTGTCACTTTTAAGTGGACTATAATGTAATTTCTCAGACTGTCTATAACTCCACAATTTCTGAGACTGTTCATAATTTAACACGCTAACTGCCAAGTCAGTCGCATATAACTGACAGTGATTTTCTGCTAGGTTTAGACATTCATTTTTATTGTGACATATTCAGATAAACCGAATTTTATTAAGATCCTCAGAATTCAAAAGGGTTAAAATAACATCCCCTTTAATACATTTAAAATTTCTAGTTTCGCTATCATTAATTAAATTATTTTATCTTTGTAAGAATCTTTGGGAATGATATTTGGCACTTAACGTGTTAAACATTATTTTAAATCTAGATACGAGGGCTTTGTTATGATACATTTACTGTATATGATGGTGTAAATAATGCAAATGCTACAAATTGTTTTGTATGGTGTTACATCTCGTAACTCTGGAGTTATACAATTTTTGAATGGACTATATGCTACAATGTGACTGTCCAGAAACTATTATGAAAAATGTCACTTACAAATTTTGTATATAATTCCTAAACAAAAACGGAATACTATACGCAATGAAAGAATACAAGAACACCCTTGTAATATGAATTATTAAGGGAACAAATTCTGAAATATCTATACACATTTTACCGCTCCTGTATCTAACAGCTATTGGCAGATACCGATTCAAAAATTAGTCAAGAAATACGTGTCGCGAACGTCAGCACAAATTGTATGACGCAGCTTCTATATTTTGCAATCGATGTGAGAAATTACGATTTAAAAATTAGTAAAGAAATACATGTCGTGAATGTCTATATAAATTCCACGCCGCAGCTTCTACATCTTACGATTAATGGCAGAAATACTATTTAAAAATTGATAAAGAAATACACGTCTGCGTACCTTCCATATCTTACAATTAACGCGGACGATTCTGTCCCCGGAGAAAAATCCGTCATCTTATGATAATCTCGCTCGTGATAGCCGGCGTTCGTTTCGGCCATAAACATCGCCGGTTAGATATGAATTAGAGAGGAAAATCTACGATCTGAAATTCAATAGTCGATAAATAACACGGTCCGTGAATTCTGTAATCGGTACTTTGTACTGGCGCAGCAGCACCGCCTGAAGTCGCGGCAGCCCCGGCCAACAGATAAATACAATCCTGCGAGCATCCATCGTCATCTATGCCGCGAGTGTTAGAACGCACACCGGAATCACTTTGCGCTCGGAGCAGTTCGGTTGCCGAGCTGCGTCAGCTCGTATCGATGGCTACCCGGAAGGGAAACGTTTCTGTTCGTTAAGTTCGACGAGATTTTCGATCGATTAGCGAGCCGATCGCTGACGCTCGACCACTTCTCCTGCCGAGTCGCTGCACTGATTTGCTTAAAAGTTTGTTTAATGCCCACCTAGGGTAGAACCCGAACGCCAATAATCCAGTTTGCTGGTGGTTCTACAGTTTGCATTCTTCCTGAAGGCAATCTCCTAAAAATCGTACCGGAACAGGTCGTCTATGGGAATTTATTACGGGGAAACGGAACGACGCAGAATTGAAAAATTAGGCGCGATAGACTCCCACATGATTCAGTATTGTACAGGAATTTTTGCTGTCTGCTGAGTTTAATGGTGCTTATTCTATCTGTTCTACAGTTTGGTTCTTTCCTGAAAGCTGTCTCCTAAAAATCGTACTGAAACAGGTCGTCTTTGGGAATTTATTACGGGAAAACGGAACGGTGCAGAATTGAAAAATTAGTTGCAATAGACTCGCACATGATTCGATATTATACAGGCATTTTTGCTGTCTGCTGCGTTCAATGGTGTTTATTATATCTGTTCTACAGTTTGGTTTTTTCCTGAAAGCTGTCTCCTAAAAATCGTACTGAAACAGGTCACCTTTGGGAATTTATTACGGGAAAACGGAACGATGCAGAATTGAAAAATTAGTTGCAATAGACACGCACATGATTCAGTATTGTACAGGAATTTTTGCTGTCTGCTGAGTTTAATAGTGCTGATTGTATCTGTTCTACAATTTGGTTCTTTCCTGAAAGCTGTCTCCTAAAAATCGTACTGAAACAGGTCACCTTTGGGAATTTATTACAGGAAAACGGAACGACGCAGAATTGAAAAATTTGTTGCAATAAATTCTCTCATGATTCAATATTGTAAATGAATTTTTGCTGTGTTTAATGATGTTTATTATACTGTAGAACGTGGATGGCAATAATCTAGGTAGCAGGTGGTTCTACAGTCAGTTTCTCCCTGCAGACATTCTCCCTTGAAATCGTTCAGAAATGGGTCATTTAAACGATTCCCAACGATAGTTAACGTTTGGTAGTTCTACTGTTAAGAAACGAAAAATATTTTTGTAATACATAACATTAGGGAGGTCTACAGTCAGTTTTTGGACGGGTTCAATTTTTCTTAAACATTTCTTCTTGTAGAAAGATTTCTCGTCGAAATACTGGTGCGATCGAAGTTCTTATGTTCACTTGAACTTCCCAAAGATCTTGATTTTTAATTTCGGAAGAGTTTACGAGGAATTTCCTTTTATCAGGAAGCCAATAGTCGCGGCGTGAGCACAATCCGTGGGTTAATGCTCGAAACGCCTGCGCCATATTATTGGTATAAACACGACTGAGATGTCCCCATAAAAAAGTTACTTCCCTGTAAAATGAGTTTTTCCCGAAAACATTCCGCGACCCATAGGTAATGCTGACGCGGATGTTTGACGTTCCATCTCGTCGGGACCGTACTCCGCCGTTGAATCCACCAACCCATTGTTTATTTCCAGATTCTGTTCCCGAACTGATTGATGCGTATTTTCGCAGCTTGAAATTTTTACGCGTTCCACTTTTTCCGCATTTTCGAAGTTTTTTTTTTTTTTTGGTCGATCCGATGAATTTGATTCAGTGGCTAAACCCCGCAGCGCCAAATCCCTTGATCAATGACTCGAGGTTACCGCTAGTGCTCTCAATGCACGATGATTTTAGTCAAATATACGCTCGCAAAATGCTGAGGCTGTTCCAGCCGAAACGATTTCCATAAATCTATTTACCGATGGTGTCCACTCCAGGTATATTCTAAAATTACACATTGTAACCGAAAATCAATGGATGGCTACCAGTTGATATACACATCCCGATTTTTATAAATAAATTTTAAAATGAGAATTTTATAGAAAACTTTATCGCCTGTAATAATACTTTCATTAAATTCTACTGAATTTCATAAGGTGTGGTTTCTTCAAATTTTTATGTAAAGTGCATAAAAATTTGCAGATAAATATTGCAAGACATCATGGGACTTTCGTATATTTAATAGTAGTGCAATACCATTGTCATTGTTACATCGTTGTACCAATTAAAAATTGTCTGCACCACTTACGAGAAACATCGTTCACATAAAAATATATTTCGTCTGTTAATAATTTTAGTAGATTGAAAATTAACATGCGAAGGAGAGTAATATAAACATTTCTTCACTGTTATACATTTCATCTACTTATCTTTGTCATGAGTACATAGAATACCCGATTAAATTGTTACTTATAGGTACGTATCAGTCACAGTAGAAGTAGCCAGCCATAGACAGACATGCGAGTCAAGTAATCATTCCTTAAAATCCCATTTATTCGTACTTTCTTTAATAAAACAAACTATACAAGTTGGGATAATGATTTCGTCCGAATACTTTTATTAATAACATTTTCACTCTATTATAAATATTTATAATGCTCCTCTCTAATATACGTATAATATTCATTTGCATATAGAATCTATGTCTGAGATAGATCTTCCCAAACCACTAAAATTATCAAAAATAGGAACGAGTGTAACCCTTAAAGTCTGCTTGGGTCCGTTTTGACCCACACGGTTACAATTATCAAAAATAGAAACGAAAGTAACCCTTAAAGTCTGCTTGGGTCCGGTTTGATCTAAGCCATTACAATTATCAAAAATAGAAACGAATGGAACCCTTAAAGTCTGCTTGGGTCCGGTTTGATCTAAGCCATTACAATTATCAAAAATAGAAACGAGTGTAACCCTTAAAGTCTGCTTGGGTCCGTTTCGACCAAGACGGTTACAATTATCAAAAACAGAAACGAATGTAACCCTTAAAGTCTGCTTGGGTCCGTTTTGATCTAAGCCATTACAATTATCAAAAATAGAAACGAATGTAACCCTTAAAGTCTGCTTGGGTCCGTCTTGATTCAAGCCATTACAACTATCAAAAACAGAAACGAATGTAACCCTTAAAGTCTGCTTGGGTCCGTTTTGATCTAAGCCATTACAATTATCAAAAATAGAAACGAATGTAACCCTTAAAGTCTGCTTAGGCCCGTTTTGACCCAGACTATTACAACTATCAAAAATAGAAACGAATGTAATCCTTAAATTCTGCTTGGGTGCGTTTCGACCCAGACCATTACAACTATCAAAAATAGAAACGAGTGTAACCCTTAAAGTCTGCTTGGGTCCGTTTGGACCCAAGTCTGGAATTCAGTTGGAAATGATGAAATCAAACGAACATCCGCAATTGTTGTCAGAACTTTGATTAAAAAATTAGATGTGGTTCCAAGTGTGTCAAAATGAAACATCTCCAACCGGCCGGGTGGTGGGAACCGTTCATCTCCCGGCGATTACCGATCAATTACGTGAACAACGATGCCATCGAACCACTTTCCTTGGGAAAAACGATGTCAATGTAACGGGGCACGTAAGCTTGCACCATCTCTCAGCGCATTAACTTCATAGCCACGCGCCGCGCCGGTCGACGCTGACAGTGTCAGCACGTCGGGTTGCAGATGTGCTAAACCGAGGACACGGGAAATTATCCGTTAAACGTGGGAAGGTTCTTCGCGGGTTTTCTTTGGCCGTAGCGTCGTCGGTTGTTGCGAAAAAGTCGCGGCGTATTCAAGAAACGTTAACCGCTCATTTCTTTTCCGCGTTAGCGAATACCTCATCGCGAATACCTTCTCGCCGACTGACACGGGACATTATTCTCGCGAACGCAATTCCGTTCCCCCATTGGAATAGCTCCGGTTTCCACGGCGATTACGAACGGCAGGCGTCGTCGTTGTCGGCGTCGGCGTCGGCGTCGGCGTCGGCGTCGGCGTCGGCGTCTGCGGGTATCTCGCATACGAAAGTCATAGGCGATATCCGTCGTGGATTCAACACGACAATATTCCATTACCTTGGCTCGGTGGCAGCGCGCACGACGCCGCCGGGCTGTCACAGGCCGAGAGTGTGCACGTAGGAGTCTGTTGTGTCACGTAATATTGACTATCGAATAGATAGCGAGAGCTGCACGCCGGAGGAAACGGCGGTTGCTACACGGTTACTGGCTCCGTACAAGCGCATCGTGTGCGCGCCGGATGTGCAGTTCTTATGCAAACTGGCGTCAGTCCAAGTCCCGGTATTACGAGGTGTCAGTTGTGTCACCTCTTACGCCAGCCCTTGTCGACTCGACTCGAGTAGACTCGATCCTCGACGTGCTTCGTTTCGTATCCAGGCTACCTCACACTGTCCCTCTTTTTTCCTTTGCCTCTGCTTCTTCTTCTTCCTCTTCTTCTTCTTCTTCTTCTCCATTTTGCCAGCTTTCTTCTATACTGTTTTATTCCCGGCTAGGTTCGAGCTAGCTCTTTCATCCCAAGGATCAGCCAATCAGAAGGCTGCGCGCCTTATTCTGCGTCCCTTTTGCGACGTGAAAATATCGTTCGTACATGAGGAGAATACACCGAGAAACTTGTATACTTTGCCCGTGAGAAGAAGGAATAGAAAAACTCGTACTATCCGTTCGTAGAATGATAGTTGGGTAGAGAATACTGTCTCGCTCTATCCCGGCTCTCCTACTACCGCACATATGGTTGCTATTGGCCGAAGACGACGATGAAGAGCCATAGCGGGTCATATAGAAGTAGAACGAAATAGTATGATTTACCGGCGTAACCAGAGTTACAGAGAGAACTGAGGAGAAAGTAGTGGGGGAAATGCTGTGGTTAGAATCGAATGACGTCACAACTCTATAGTCTAGTCCAGAGGCGAAACAACCTGAGACTATCGCCCCTAGTGTCCTCCTCCACAGCGATGTATAGTAGTGGGGGAAATGCTGTGGTTAGAATCAAGTGACATCACAATTGTATAGTCTAGTCCAGAGGCGAAACAACCTGCGACTCTCGCCCCTACTGTCCTCCTCCACAACGATGTAGAGTAGTGGGGGAAATGCTGTGGTTAGAATCCAGTGACGTCACAAGTGTATAGTCTAGTCCAGAGGTGAAACAACCTGTAGCTCCCACCCCTACTGTCCTCCTGCACAGCGAGCGATGTAGAGTAGTGGGGGAAATGCTGTGGTTATGATCGAGTGACGTCACAAGTGTATAGTCTAGTCCAGAGGTGAAACAACCTGCTGCTCCCACCCCTACTGTCCTCCATGATAGCGTTGTAGGGTAGCAGTGGAAATGCTGTGGTTACAATCGAGTGACGTCACAACTCTATAGTCTAGTCCAGAGGTGAAACAACCTGCGGCTTCCACCCATACTGCCCTTACTTCGGTCTTCCACATTAATGTACAGTAGTGCAGGAAATGCTGTGGTTAGAATCGAGTGACGTCACAAGTCTATAGTCTAGTCCAGAGATGAAACAACCTGCGGCTTCCACCCATATTGTCCCTACTGCCCTCCTCCATAGCGATGTAGACTAGTGGGGGAAATGCTATGGTTGGAATCAAGTGACGTCAAAATTCTATAGTCTAGTCCAGAGGTGAAACAACCTGCGGCTCCCACCCCTACTGTCCTCCACAGCGATGTAGGGTAGCAGTGGAAATGATGTGGTCAGAATTGAGTGACGTCACAAGTCTATAGTCTAGTCCTGAGTTGAAAAAACCTGCGGCTTCCACCCATACTGGCCTTACTGGCGTCCTCCACGGTGAGGTACAGTAATGGGGGAAATGCTGTGGTCAGAATTGAGTGACGTCACAAGTCTATAGTCTAGTCCAGAGGTGAGACAACCTGAATAAAACAGAAGGTCGCAGCATCTCGCTGTCCCTCCCGAACCCTACAAGCCCTTTAAGAGCGGGGTCTCGGAGATCTCCCGTTGCCCCCCTGTCAAATTTCGTGGCTTGTTCTCGTGGATAAAGTATATTTATGCCCCACTACCGGATATCCTAATAGCCCGAGTTGTGTGTGACTGGAACAAAGCGTTGCGTTGAGTATGTCTCGCTAGACCCCCAACAGCCTAGAGGCCTAGGAACCTACTAGTTAAGAGAGAGAGTAGGGTCTGGGAGACTCCTCGGTGCCCCTCTGTCATTTCGCGTGGCATCTTCTCGCGGACGGACAATAGCCAGCCAGCAGGAGGATCTAGCACCGGACGAAGCGAGCACGTGTGCGCTGGCAAGGGAAAGGTGGCCGGTTGAATGTGGCTGGTACCTGCGGCGGTGCTCCTCCTTTCTTTTTCCAACGGAGTCGATCCCACGAGTGGTGAATTAAGGGCGACGCGGCCACGATACACCAGCTTCACTGTCCTGTTAACCCATTAACCCTAGCAGCCCGGTCTCGTTATCCCGCTGCCTGGCTGGTTCTACGACGACTACTTTCGAGTTATGATCGCCCAGTCACGTTTCCTTCGACCAGCGTGGGATCCTGGCGAAACCCACCGGCCCAACGGACGCGGAAGGTTGCGGACGATTTCGCGAGTTATAGCGACATTCCGCGCGCGTCTCTTCGAATTCAGCAAGGTCCCTGACGTACACACCGTGTCCCAGCCCGGATCCTTCGGCGACGAACGCATGTAGTCGTCCCGAGGCGTCGACCAGCGAGAAACAGAGCCGGATCACGTTTCCTCAAGGTGTGGAGCTGGCTGCGTGATACCTGCACGTACATCTTCCCGCGGCCCAGTTTGCCCACCGGGGAAACAATCTGGTTCGCATTTAATTGCAATCGGACGGTGTGATCAGCTTTTCCGTACCCCTCGCGGGATTATGAAGTAATGCGGTTTTGAACCAGGGGTCGACGATTGGAAGTAATTGCGCGGTGGGCGTTGGTGTTTTTCATGCAAGTTGCGCTTTTTCGTGAGGAAAAGTCGTGAATGTTACACCATCGTGATAAGGATTGTTGCAATTAGACTGGAGTTCTTTATGTGAAATGTAAATTGTCCGATTCTAGGAATTAGAAGCCAAGTAGCAATTTTCTTCTTGTTCTCTAATGATTTTGGAACATTGTGAATAATATGTAGATGTTTTTAGTAATGTTTGAATCTAGCTACTGTTTTGAATCTAGTTTGCAATTAATTGCAATCGACGAGCCTTTTTTAACTCGTTCCAGATTATAAAGTATGAGTTACTAACCCTCATGTGCTCCTTGGAAATAATTGTGTAGTAGATTTTATTATTTCCTCTAGATTCTTGTCTATTTTCCCTAGCCTAGAGCTTGTCTTCCACCCCTCCTTCTACCCCCTCCTGTCAAGGTAGGGACCTAGATCTCCACCTCCTTCCCGTGCTCAAGATCCTCTCCTAGCTTTCTTTTCCTACATCCCCCCTTACTTTCCCCGCCCTATCCTAGCTCTCTTCCCCCTCGCCCTTGTAAAGCTCCACTAGGTATTTGATTCGCAAATGGCTTGCCTGAAGGTATGCCCACGCAGATTCCACACTGTACTTCACGACGCCTGTAATAACATCATCGAGTTCCACCAGCCACTCCGCCATCACTTCATATTCCAAAACTCCTAGTCCATTTTCTTCGAACGATCCCAACTCGAGAGACCGCGGTTCGTACACAAGAGAATCCTCGTAGAACGGTTCTTACCATAGAACCAATACGGAATAATGGGTTATAACGATCGAGAGAGCCTAAAGGAATTAATACCCTTCTCCCCCCACCCTCAGGACGACCCCCACCCAACCCGTCCCATCGTTCGCCGATTAACCATCCACAAGGGAGTATTCGAACCGATTGGAAACTCTCGGTTGCGGAGTCGCCACCCCCGCGAGCGCGATGGCCGAACTGCATTATGTAAATCGGCGGAGGATAACTAGGTAATTAAAGTACGGGAATAAACTACGAATGCTCGAATTCCAGCCTAAGTTCATCTCATTTCACAGTCTCTGCCCTCCTTCTTCTTCCCTTCGTCGTCGTCGTCGTACGCTCTCTCGGCCGTTTCTTCGTCCGGCGCCTCTGCGCTGGGGCCATCCTTTCTCGCTCCCCCATTCCACGGGATCCCGAACTCGCTAACGAGGAGAAGGTCCCTTATTTTTGAATCTCTAATTCCTTTCCTACGGCCTTAAAAGTGGACCAGCGGCTGAATAAATGGCCGACGGATAGAACGGAACGGTACGCATTCGCTCTCTCCGCTCCTGGAAATCGTTGTCCTCCTCGGTTCCCAACTCCACACCCCCAACCCCCACCCCCCTCTCTCCAGGCTTTCGGAATACCAAGATAATTCGAATTCGGAGGCGCGTGCGCCACCGACACAGGCATCCGCCGAGGAGACCGCCTCGAAAAATCCTAAATTCTACCCGGTGCACCGATTAAAGAGATCGGGAGACGGTCCGTGAATGAGAATTAGGATACCCGGACCAGCGCCCTAGCTCGCCTCTGGCCGGCCGGTCTATCGCGGACAAGCCGATACTTTAAATAATTCATGACCGATATTAAAACTAACTGGTAATGTAACTGCCCTCGGATGCTGCCTCTCGAATCTCCTCTCCTCCCCCTTCTCCTTCTCCTCCCGGTAATTGATTTACCCGAGTTTTGTTTGCCTCGCGGAAACTTTGCACGGAGCCGGTGGCCAATGACAGCGTCTGGTTTCATTTTCAGTCTTATTCCTCGAATGAAATCCGAAAATCAAGAAATCTACTTTTACCCCTTTGACTGTTTTTACCCCTGTTTCTAGGGACTGTAAACAATTAATTTAACACAAATAGGAACTGTCTGTATGGGTTGTAGAACATAAATTTGATAAATATTATTAATTTAAAAAGTTAAAACCTAATATCCTCTTAAGAGGGCCGGCAAGCATTTGGCCTTAACTGTCACGCTATGTTACGCTGTGCCTTTTTTTGTCTAGACATTTTACGTCTTAAATAAGTAAGTAATCAATTAAAAATGCATACCGCCGTGTTTATACATCTCTTTGCTACATCTGTATAGAGCCTTTTTTCGATACGAATACTAAATCTTTCGAAATTGAGAGAATCTCTCAGCGGCAGCCATCTTGTGACGTCATACTTGCTTCGGAAAGCGAGCGTTTTCTGTCGAATATTACAAATTACTCCACGGTGAGATAGAAACTCGCAATTTGGGCTCCATACAGACGTAGATTGGACTTTTAGGAAACAGAATTGACCACTTCTACACTGCTCGTTGCAATATTGAAGCTGCAGTTTGTCTAGATTTCAAACCATGCCGGCCCCCTTGAGAGCAGAGACTCCTTAGATTACCGGTAAGGTAGGGTGGCCAGGTTACCGACAAAAAATAGCCTCAACTATCACTTTATCCACCTTCTTCTAAAAAACACAGCACAGTACGATAAAGGGAATTAGATTAACAAACACATAGCCAAAAACAGAGGTTAGACGACACAATAGACGCCCGGCTCGTTTCTTCGAACGGTTTCCGGGCACGGTGTGCGAACGTTTGGCGATCGCACGTGGCAAAACAGCGGTGCGGCGCGATTTCGGCGTTTTCGGAACAGTTGTATTCCGGCGGGTCGTGCAATTGTGACCGACAAATATCAGACTCTGGCCAAGCATGGCCGCGAACATTATCACCCGGCGAAACGTAGGGGGCCATAATCGATCGATCCTCGTGGAGGTTTCATCATTGTTTGTATTTCGGCCACTCAGGAAGGGGTCAATTCCATGGAACGTTGAACGTGTTGGCTTCGTGCTGATTATTCCCTGACCTCTATAACTACCTGTTTGGATTCTCTCTGGTTCTCTTTGTCCGTTCGACGTGGATCCCGGTTGTATCTCGTACTCCTCCAGGCATGCATACGCACGCACACGCACACGCATACGCTCCCGCCCACTGATACCTTTGTGTGCAGATTTGTCTGTCCCCGTTTACGGTTTCCCGTGGATCCTCGTTCAACACTTCAGGGTCTTCTTTCTCTGTTCACGTGCTGTCCGGCATATACGTGCAACCCCCGCTCGACGTTCACGCAAATGGCGAACGACATGCACTGAATGTGTTCTGCATTTGATAAATGGTTGACGCGAAGTTATAATTCGATATGTGCGTATGGCACACGTGTTTTGTTTGACCAGATTTTGCCGGGCCGGGCCGAGCCGGGCCGAGCCGGACCGCCCACTTTCGCATTGTTAGCGAGCCTTACCAACGTTCACGCTCGAAATTCGGCCGGCCAATGCTCATCGATACGATGTCCATCCGCTACGGTGAACACGTCGCCGAATTATTATTGCATACGATATTAATATCTTTCTGTACGCACACTGCGGACGCTTTAGCTCGCTTCTAATGCAATTAGAGACGTATGCTGCGCCAATTTTAGGTATTCCGCTCCGCCTACGGTATTCTGTTCGTCCGTGGCTCTACGCCTATGTCACTTCCCTGAAACCGTGCTCAACACGTTTCTGACACGTGTATAACATATTTTGAACTCCGTGTTCTGCGACTGTATAAAAATATTAGAATTTCGAAGATCTAAAAGAGTTCAAGAAATAATCTCTATGGAAAGTTTTAACTCTGCAGTGTTGACTACAATGATTAAATTCGTTCGATTTTGCATCATTTTCTGGGACCAACTGTTTGACAGTCAAAGTGTTAAAACAGTCACGTTATTGAAGACTCTATCGGTTATTGAGAAACGTTTTGTCAGTTACTAAAATGGTAATTCTACGAATCCTTATGACTGAATTGAGGACTTATATGCAAAATAAAAATCGTTTGTATCCGTTAAAAAACACAGGAACTACACGGACATTCATTTTCTTTTTTGACAATTTTAGCGAGTTAAAAATAATACGCATTTTTCAATTACTTAAATGTTTTCACTGTTTTCTATTTGATCTACTCATTTTTGTGTCACAAATACATAATAGCACACTGAGGATTGATATAGATCTTGAAATATGAATGAAATAGATCTTCCGTGAACCAACAATTCACCACCGCTAGCGTAACTTAGTAATCTCGTTTCGGGATTATAATATAATTGTTACATAAAATTTTACGAAAAGTGAAAATTCCTTGCAGTGTAAAAATGAAGGTCCCCGACAGGTGTCCGTAGAATAATCGTGTAAATTGTCGAATGAAATGTTCAAGAACACGCTCGAACGTCTCGAAATTATATTTAATTATAAACTATGGAAATACTCTCGCCCGTAAAAAGTTTACTTTCCAGTTGCAAGAGGTCTCCGAAATGCCTGGCCCCTTTCATATTACAGTAAGCGAAGTTTAAGTGTAATAACAGGAGTTTCCTAGAAAACCCGTGTAATTGAGCAAGCTCGCGTGCGGCCGCCTATAATTTCTGTTCGTTTTTACTATTAGCGTTGTCTCGGGGCGAATGTTATCCGCACACGGCGAGTTCGTTAGGCGAGAAAGGAAAATGACAAACTCGGCAAGGAGAAATTATGCTCGCAACATATTGTGCTTCAATTACAACCTCCCCACTCCCACCACCACTTCCCCTGCTCATAGATGCATTTAGAAAGAAACGAATGCCTCAGCTATGAAAACAACTTTATTATTTGTATATAGAGAAGTAATATAAGGATTTTTTGCGAAACGCAGACCTCATAAAGTTTTAATGAAAACTCACTGAATGCTCTGCACATGTGTCGGTTATAGCGGAGTCCACGTGCAGTGAAATACTTTCTACGTAAGTGGACAAACACGAGCAAACGTACGAGTTTTTCGTAACAAAATGGAAGCTCGCTCGTGTCTTATAATCAAATAATATACCTGGGCGAGTTGGAAGAACAATGCCTCTTGTTTAACTCTTGGTTTTCAGAAAATCAGTCTTTTAATTTAGTTTTTTAAAAGGAACATTGATAGACTGCGAGTTTTATGCTGCAGCGACACTCAAGGACAATGTCTTGTCGAATGGGTACCCTGATCCGCAACACGTCGAAAGCCGCCCCGAGCCGTCGTCTTATATCGAAAGAATACTCTAAAAGGAGAGATACAGTTTCGCTTAGCTGCTTTTTCTTACTATTGACTGTGACAATTTTTATATTAATTAAAGAAAAAATTTCTATGTTGTCTATGAATACATTTCTTCGTTACCGCTGGCAAAAGAATTGCACAATTATTTTTAAGTGTGCATTGCTCGATACGAACAATTTTTATTCGTTGCAGATTGAAAATTGCGAGCTGTATATATTCTGGTAGTATTTTCTAACACTAAAAACTAACAAGATTGAATTTATTTGGATTTTGTGCGGTGAGTGGTATAGTAAAATAAGAAATCTGGACCGCTCGTTTTGACGGTGTTAATGACCCTGAAGAAAACTGTGACCCATCCGTTTGCACTGAACAGAGTACTGACTGGAATGCAAACTGAGAACCGGAAACATATATTTGGACGGTCACGGAAGTAAAGGTTTGGCAAACGTTAATCGAATTCTCCTGGCCCAACAATAACGTGACGTCGAAGCGCAGGAGGGACTGCCGCGTTCCGTTCAGAAAAATTACCATTTAATTAGCGTCGTGAATTAATCCACGGTCGAAGTGTCGATACCGAGCGAGTAGAATTAAGCAGTCCGTTTCGTAGGCGACGTAGACAAAGAGGCGGAAACTATTGCCTCGAGATCCCGGTTCAACGAGATAGCCTTTCGTTAGCCGCTTGCGGAACTAATAAATATGGAATACTACAAAACGAAGTGAAGCAGAAAGTGGCGCATAAAGTACTTCCAGAAGAACACATTTCCTTCTTCAAGTTTTAAAGCGGGTCTCGTTTATTTTCTTCTGTTTCGCCGGGACGCTATTCTACAAGAAGCGATAAATTACTCCGCGAAATTCTATTAGTTCTTACTCTTCGGCACACGACGATGTGATACGATATTTCGTCCACTAATTAACTGTAATTAACGCTAGTCTTGCGGAAAAATTACTAGCTTACATTACTTTATAGAAATAACGTGAATGTGTTTATCAAAAATAGCCACTTTTTGATCATATTTACTCAAAGAAATCAATTTGTTAAATAATTCCTCATGCATGCATCTTTTCCATCTCAATATTCGTAAATTAAAAATATTAGAATGCGTAATTTTCTTGTGAAAATTCGTGTCACTTATGATTTTGATGATATTGAAATAATTTAACGGTAAAGAAAAAATTGAATTACAACATAATCGGGAACATTGTAGCAAGAAGGATGCAGCTCCATTTTTTGAAACTTTTATAGTTATGATGAGTAATATATGTGAACGAAATTTTACATCGTTTGGTGCAAATTCGATAATAAGCAATTCATTTTGAATTTTGGTGCTGCACCCATTATCAGTGATGATGAGCAGTCTTAACATTAGGTTTACGGAGCACTAAAAATGATTTTATATTACTTCATAAAAATGACAAGAATGTTCCGCCCAAACTTTTAGACATTCTTTTCAATAACATATACCCATAGAAATAGATTTGTTGAACAATCATCCTAGTGGATGTATCTATAGAATCTTGATAATTAAAAACGTTAGAACTCGTCATTTCGACGGTTACCGTAAACCGTGTTGAGAATAATGTATTTTTCGAAAAATTTCAAGAACCGTCGCGTCGTGGAGGGGGGACCAGCATAGATCACAATCGCGAATTCCGCGCGGACGCATTGGAGACTTATTTAACAAACCGCGGAGGGACGATTCGAGGAAATAAATAGGGAAAAGCGTACGCGAGCGGGGGTCGAGCGAAAATTATGTGGTCGGCTGATATATTTCCCATTCACCTTGAATTAATGTATCGCCGATATTACGGCGATGCATCAAAAGCCAGGCACCCCTACCACCGGCCACCGCCAGCTGCCTAAAAATTGCCGGCGTTGATGCATTGCGAGTTGCGGTGTTGGTGAAATGTATTGGTGGTCGTTTGTACGCGGTCGCATATTTTTTTTCTTCTCTTTTTTTTCGTTTTTTCGTCCCCGATAGCAGCAATGGAAGTTCGGGGAACAATCTCGTCGATGTCTGGTTGACGTGGCTCGTCGCTCGGCTAATAAAACATCCACGGGATTGATTTCTAGCAGCGCGATTATTGTTCGCGATGAATGTCGCTGCACGTGGCGGCACGCGACTTTTAATTAGGTTTACACGCCCGCCGCCTATAGATTTCTGTCGCGACAGCTCGCCACCCAGCGCCATATACAGCTAATTCTCGATATATGTCAACAACGCGGGTCTTGTCAGCGTCATGTATCGGCCGGGAGACATACCCTAACCCTCTCGAGCTTCTTGGCCCCTCGCGTGATATATCCCGCGGTAGTGGGGATAATTCCGCGTCGTTTATCATCCAGGTCTTGGCGACATATATAGAGAAATTACTGTATTTGCTACATTATAATTATTCACCCTTAGACTGACAACTGTAAAGAAGGGTCTCTCTTTATACGCCCGCCGCCTACAGATTTCTGTCGCGACCGTTCGCCACCCAGCGCCATATACAGCTAATTCTCGATGTATGTCAACAACGCGGGTCTTGCCAGCGTCGTGTATCGGCCGGGACACATACCCTAACCCTCTCGAGCTTCTTGGCTCCTCGCGTGATATATCCAGCGGTAGTGGGGATAATTCCGCGTCGTTTATCATACAGGACTTGGCGACATATATAGAGAAATTACGGTATTTGCTACATTATAATTATTCACCCCTAGACTGTCAACTGTAAAGGAGGATCGTTCTTGAATTAAAGTATTCGTTCTTGAATTAAAGTATTCGTTCTTGAATTAAAGTATTCGTTCTTGAATTAAAGTATTAGTTCTTAAAAAAATCTTCGAACATAATACATGGAAAATAATTTGTTGAAATATTCGTTAGAACCTTTTACAGATTAATAGCTAACAATTGTTTTTCTCTCGAAGACTCGGATCCGTTTTGATCCAGTTTCGATCTGGATGGTAATTCTTTAGTACGGACTATAGTGTTCGAGTAATCCCGCCATCTATTCTGAACAGTTCATTCCGGCGATTTCGATTCTCGCGCAGGCAATTTATTGAAATACGAATTTTCGGGAGGATTTTTCGTTTTCGAGCTGGCACGCGGTTCGAGAAATTGTTAAAAATGGGAAACGCGGTCCCGGAGAACCGGATGCAAATCGTGGAACACAAAAATGCGCATCTCGCGCCGCGCTTTCTTTCTATTCTCTCTGTTTCACTTCGATTCTTCCGGTTCTATTTTTCTTGTCTCCTGTCGGCTTTTTTCCCCCATTTTGAGAAATTGGCCACGGGCGTGTAGTGTATTTGTTTCCCCCATCATTCACGTGGTTTTATTTTCTACGTTTACGGTGGTCGTGAAAGTTATCGGCGAGTTTGCTCTCGCATCGATAGCGACAAAATGCGTAATGGATTTGTAAAAGTGGTCGTAGGAGTGTATCGAGATGCACCGTGCCTCGCGAATATCATGCTGCAATATTGTGCGCCGTTCGCGCGGCCACGGTTGTTTCGAAATTGGAACGAATTTGAGGCTGGACGGACAATCGCTTGTGATCAAATCCGCAGACCCCTCCACTCCCATAATTACGAAATAACATCTCTTTATCTGTGCTGCCTCCATAAAGATACTTCCAATTTTGAAGAATTACAAACGTTTGACTGTCCTATCGACAGTTGGCGAATCCTACAGACGAAATCCACAGAACAATCCACCATCGTAATCATGAAACAACATCTCCTGTTTTCATAGTTTCCACGAGGGTTTCCAATTTTGAAGAGTTACAAATTTCGAAGAGTGATCTGAACTCGCTTGCCTTAAAATTATATCTCAGAGATGTCATGAGTTTCGGACGCCAAAGTTATTTCCAAGGCCGTAACAACGCGAATTACCCTGTGTTTTAGCTTTAAACCTTGGAATTAAATCGCAAGGAAAAGGGGTTCTGGCCAATATATCTTTTATTCTTCAGAACGAAAAGGAGAATATGCACAGTCGTCGAACAACGTTTCAATCCGAAAATACATACGTTGCCGCGCGCCTCTAATAAAACCGTATGCGCATCGCACATTTCATTGTTATACGTTTCCGCACGATATCTGTCCAATCTTTCGAAAAACGATTTCCGATTTTACTTGGCCGTTCGAGCGAAGTTGCCTCTCCTTTGTCCGAAACCGTATCTTCGACGACTTCGTATAAAAATAGTCGCTTTACGAGACGTTTTTACAACTATACCTTCTCGCGCTGCCCGTGGCCGGTCCTAACTTCAACAATCACGGCACCAACGAGAGAACTGTAGAATTTATTGGCCTGGCGCGAAAGTTACGGGAATGCCGAAATATTAAATCATTCGCGCAGCAAGTGCGAGCCGGTGTGCTAACGCGAACGCGCCTGAGCGCCTGAGCGCGAGCGCGCGTCACAGTTGTAAAATGCGCGATTACTCTGTGACACCGGGGAATTGCCTAAAGAGTTAATCCTCGAAGCCGAGGGGGAAAGTTGCCTCGTTGCTGTAAGATGGTACGCGCGTTAAGAGCCCGCCGCTTAACCGCAAATGTAACCGAAGTTCACCGTGCCCGGATCCTTCGGCAACATAAATTGCGTCGCCGACTGTACGCAGGCTTCCGCGAGGATCGAAACGCCGCCGAGACAAACTTCGTTACAGCCGTCTTCCGCGAGACCCATAATTGAGAGGATTGTGAACCCGCCGGCAAACGTTTTCACCTCATGACACACTTGGGAGACCTGTGCCGTAATCGTTGCTGTACTTGCGCCTTCGACGACTGTCGCTGCCCTACTAACCCCCTCTCCCCAATGCTCAAAAGAAATTTGAAAGACACTGTGGCCATTTAGATGGTTCATTTGTTAGCCAAGAGCTTTCTTCATACCTTTCGACAGGATCCCCAAAGAAAATATCTCGGAGATGTCCATTTGATTATCTGTTTCCTCTCCTCCTTTTCCCCTTCCACTGTCTCATTCCACTACCATGAGCACAACGTCCCCTACTAAGACCGTAGACTGGTCACGTGACGTGCCACGTGGTCCTCTTTCTTCATACCATTCGACAGGACCCCCAAAGAAAACATCCTGAAGAAGCCCATTTGTTTCCTCTCCTCCTCTTCCCCTTCCACTGTCCCATTCCACTACCATGAGTACAACGTCCCCCACTAATACCGTAAACTGATCACGTGACGTGCCGCGTGGTGCTCTTTCTTCATACCATTCGACAGGACCCCCAAAGAAAACATCCTGAAGAAGCCCATTTGTTTCCTCTCCTCCTTTTCCCCTTCCACTGTCCCATTCCACCACCATAAGCACAACGTCCCCCACTAAGACCGTAGACTGGTCACGTGACGTGCCGCGTGGTGCTCTCTCTTCATACCATTCGACAGGGCCCCCAAAGAAGACATCCTGAAGACGCCCATTGGGCTATCTGTTTCCTCTCCTCCCTTTCCCCCTCCACTGTCCCATTCCACCACCATGAGGCACAACGTCCCCCACTAAGACCGTAGACTGGTCACGTGACGTGACGCGTGGTGCCGCGCGAATCAGGCGACGCGGTCCCCCACTCAATCCACATCGCGCACGCGCAACGTGTTGTATACTGCTCTGGTCGGAGAGGGGATACACTGTATTCCCCTCGATTTTCTCCATCTGGCCACACTGCCTGGTCAAAAGAGGATTCGCAGCTCGGACATCTGGAATATAATTTGGAAAATATTCAGAACATTGCTTTCGACAATATTTGCACTAAATAATATTTGATAATCGACAATATTTAACCCATTTGCATCATTAGCGTATATATACGCTCAATTTTCTTGGTCACTATCACCGGAGCGTATATAGGGTGAATCGCCTAACATTTGCACCTCGAATATCTTTGTTGTTTCTAAAGATAGGTAAAATATGGTAAGGTCAAAGTTGAATGATACAATTGGCTGACACAATGCCATACAAAAATTTTGTTTTTACGTCATTTTTTTAGAGATATCAAGATCACCTTGACTTTTTTAAATGGAACCACCCTTTTCTAAACACCTACAGTGATAGTCCCTATCATTAGAAATTCAGTAACTATATTATTCCAAGGACATTCAAGGTCACAGACAGAGAAAACGTATAAGATTTAGAATATGAAATGTAGCGTGTATCGCTCGCGTGTAACGCTAAATTAATTTTTTCTTATAATGCTGAAATATGAAGTTCTCTTACTTGTAGTCATTTTTGTACTTAAATATAATAAAACAAAAAGTTTGGTGATAAAGGCCTTCTTTTCATATTTCCTTATGATGCAAATGGGTTAAAGTAACTAATAATATTAAACACAATATTTGCACCAAAACCGTTTGACCTCCGATTTCCCCTCTAAGGGGACATTATATGAGTTTAGAATCGATAGTTCCGAGCGCAAAGGATCAATTGATATAAAATTGGTACCTCTAAATCTCGATTACTTTTGACCTCGCATCGTACACAAGAACGTACCCACTTCACACTGATATTGAAATTTCGAAATAATTTTATTTCCCATGGATGCGTATTGAGAGCGTCGGACGAAATGGACGTCTACTCCGAAACCCCGGAATTAAATTGTAAGTGAAGGGGTTAACAGAATGCCCCCGTCGTTTAAAAAATATTCAAGGGTTTATCGTCCCGTCGAGGACAAGTCGATCCAGTACTTTCGGGCCACCTTGTGAGTTCGAGCAGCCGGACCCAGCACCGGCACGATTTCTCCAGCCCGGTTTCGTCCTCTCATTCTCCCGGAGAAAAGATCAAGCAGGCAAGCAGGCTGAAGCCTGGTTCACGAAATAATCGTCGGTAGACGCAGTCAGTCGGTTAATGCTGTGTTTGTTAAAGCGATCGTATACTGGAACGTGTTTACCGTGCCCACTGTGTTTTACGATCTGCGTCCAAACAGCCGACAAGATACGTGCCCGAAGCCGGCGAAGTATCTTCGACGTTCCAAAGCGTAAAGTACCTGAAGAATAGGCGTTGCTACCTTACTCCTCGGGTTTCGAAAAGGGGGCGAGAGAGAAAAAGAGAGAAAGAGAGGGAGAGAGATTTGTGCCGATTCCGCGACAGACTCAAGGTACTCAAGGTTACCGATATATCGATATGCGAACGTATGACGCCGGCTCTCCAGACAGTAGCCGCGAGATCGTCAACGCGTTTTTCGTCGACGTCGAAGCGTCTTGGTCGTTTCCAGAGCCGGAATCATCGCCGTTCCGAACAAAGTGGCCAAGAAATACCGACGCAGAGCCACGAGGTATTTCAAGAATGGAAGCTGCTTATTCTTACAACCGTAACGCTACCTTTACGACTATCTCGATGCAGCTTCGCCCTTTGGGAACGGTTCTTTTTCATGGCCCCGACTCTCTGTCTCTCTTCCGTTCTTCCATCGCTGCTCGTCTCTCCCTCCGGCTCGCCTCTAAACTCGCGGGAAACGCGAACAAACGTGTTCGACCCGAATCCATGTAAAACACTGACCGCCGCCGTAGCCCCGGAGCCGCAAAAAGCTGGACGAAATTCGTGTCCGTTAACTGTACATTATTAATTGCAAACGGAACGGATTTAGGGAGTTTTCGAGGTCGAAGACGAAGCTGCAAGTTGCCGCAGCGTAAATTCAGATGTTCCTAACCGCACCGAAAAAGTTACGACATTCCCATCCTAGTCCAGTACAAAGAATGTCGAATATTGCGAGTAAACTTCACCTGGGCAACCCAGAAATTTTTGACTTTTTACTGTACCATCCTGTGTATTTTGAGGAGGAAATGACAAAAATTGGAGTTTTGAGGCGAGGAATTCCCTGGTTCAAAAGTTGTGCGTTTTTTAAGACAAGCGATTATACTTTGTTCTGGGACAGGCTGTCGAATAGTAATCAAAATTAAGGTCAATCATATAGGGGGCCCAAAGAGAAGGTATAATCCAAGTTGGTTGGGATTATAATTTGCAGAACAATATTACCTAAGAAACAGAACTCGAGAGGCTTGGACTCGACTATTATTTAGTTAACAAATGAGATCAGATGTAACTCAATTAACGCTATGCTTACGGAGCACTAAAAATCACTATTTCATATTTCCTTGTAAAAATAACATGAACATATCTATCAAAATCTGTAGCCATATTTTTAATAATATATACCTAGAGAAATCAATTTGTTAAATAATTCCTCATGTTTGCAATCTCAATATTCGT
Organism: Halictus ligatus; assembly: GCA_028454255.1. NCBI lineage: Eukaryota > Metazoa > Arthropoda > Insecta > Hymenoptera > Halictidae > Halictus > Halictus ligatus. The sequence continues at coordinate 5,058,712 of CM052133.1, forward strand.
CAATTAAAAATATTAGAATCCGTCATTTTGACGGGTCCCGTAAATCTAGTGTTAAATATTAGCTCGCGAAGAGAGCTAGTTTGAACTTATAATGTTTCATGACACGAACAATTTTTTAGTTAATTCGATCCATTTTATAGAAACGACCGACTGTGCGCCGTCCGTCGAGGAATCAACCTCTCCTCCGACTGGCCGGGTAATCGATAACACGTTAATGAGTGTGCTCGTTAATTTACAAGCGAAACGATTCGATGAATAAATTGTTCTGTTTATCGCGAGGCGGTGATCTTTCGCCGCCGGTACGTTAGCGGTCCCTCTCCGATGTAATGTTGGATTCTGCTGGTCGTTAGAGCCATTGTTGCTCGGACCGCGACGTTTATGGTCACTGTTGGCCAATTTCAACTGGATCGTCGCGAAACTTGAACTCGGTCCTTTTGTTTTTCTCCCTTGCCAATTACCTCGCGAAATGTAACAAAGTAATTATTGCGGCAGTTGCGCTCGCAAATGGTAATGCTTCTTTTACGAGTGCTCGGATGAATTGGAACTTTCGAATGGTCGTTGAAGGCAATATTTAAAATCGTCATTCCCATTATCTCTTAGCGTTTGTTTATAAAGGTCACGGCTACAGTACTGTGTAAAAGTTTCAACTTGCATCAAACTAGAAATTCACATATTTGGCGGTCATATTTTATAATAGAAATATAGTTATAGATACAATCTACCGCTAAAAATGACAGAATATTATAATGTTATAAAGTCAGCAAAAACTTTAATATTTTGTATGGCCACCTTATGCCTCGGTACGGCTTGTGCATAATTTATTAACCCTCGGACGGGCGACCATTCTTGCAACTCTATAATTGATAATAATTACAACTATCCACTGCCTTATTTATTAATTTTTTTAAACATATTCTTGGTGGTACCTCTTGTAGAGACGTTAATGTTTCTAGTGGCTCTAATGAAACTTTATTTAACTTAATCACCACGAACTCTTCCGTCGGAGGGTTAATAGTTTAGATTGGAATTTTTGCAATTCCGTCAAAGTAATCCCAAACCTATTCAATAATATTTAAACCAACATTTTGAGGTGGTCAGCTCAATTTGTTCACTACATTTTCGTTTTACATAGACCAGGTAAAATAAATGTATAAATTGCAAATTGCTCAGAAAAATATATTTCACGGTAGAAACACCTGCGATCGATTCAAAGCAATTTCTACATCGCTAGAGGAAATTATTATTGATTCAATGGGGAAGAAATATAAATTAAAGTACACCGTAGCTTAATTAAAAGCGTTTCCAATTGGAAAGAAAATGTCTCGAAACAAAGGTTCCCAAGGAAAACTGACGTTTCGCGCTGCGAGCTTATTTTTGAGTAAGAGAAGTTCCGCTGTTTATCATGCACATTTTTTCTGTCTCCATTATTCCTACTTTCCCGTGTTCCTTCGGGACACTTAATACTTAATTCGCGCTGCTTTTAAATTGTTAAGAGCTCGCCCTGTCTTGCGTGTTATCACGCTAGAATACTCGCGCGAGAAGAGCATTGTCCGACATTTTCTAGAATATTTAAGTGAATACAGTCGACAATTTCGAAGGTGATTAAAACCATAGCGAGCGCTATGAATTCGATACCTCGTGAGCTTGTTATCAACCGTGATGCGAACATTTCTAAATATTCCGCCTCGTGTAATTTTCAGCGAGCGATTTGTCATATAAACGAGAATCGTATGCATATCGAAGCATTCTCGATGCACGTTCTCCATTACAACTCTGTACGAATATGATTCGCCAATAGCCTATCAAAATTAACTAATAATTCATCGGAGATATTCAGCCGGCTATTGCTTTGTATTATTTATTAATATTGAATACCCGCTCGTGCGATACATCAATTTTCCCGTATTAATCCGGAAAGCATAAAGCAGACTTCCCTTCTTCCATACACTTCTGTTACTTTCATCTTCGTTTGATTCAATACTAGCGGTTTCATCATCCGGAAAAGAGACACGTAATGATCGGCACGAATGTTTCAAGTACACTCCACGCGGAAAGTATACTGACACCATTTCAAACGGAATAACTTTTTGAAAATTCGTCCAAATTACTTCGATCTTTTCGAGACCGACTAGTTTGCTGGAGAATGGGCGCACAAAAGGTTTTTTTAGATTGCAACCGGTTGAACTTTTTCGTTTAATCTTATAACGATAATGTCAAAAAGGCGTTTTGTAGATTTCGGTAACTTATGAAAATTTCATCAAAATTGGTGAACGTTCCAATGAGCTACCAACTTTTCAAGATGAGAGCTTAAATCGCAGATTTTCGACTTCAGAAATTGGCATACAGACAACATTCGTCTCCAAGAGTTGAAAAATTTAACACAAACAGTCGCATGACTCACGAAGTTCGTAACATCCCCCACCGCTCACGTACCCTCACCAATTGGGTCTAACCGTAATCCCGGAAATTACAGCGCGATCAGAACTATTCATTCCGCGTCAGGTTAATTAACGTGCTCTTTTAATTGTTGCAGGTATGTGCCTCGACGCTTTGTTAGGGGAGAATCTGGAGGAAATCCGGGGGAGGTTGAAGAGCAAAGCTGCGCCTGGTAGGTTTGTAGACCAAGAGACGAGCGCAATGTCTTCCGGTGCTGATGCCGTGCAGAGATCGTAAGTTGCCGAGCGGCTAGAAACAGTATTAAGGGAGGTTTCTCGTGTAACGACAGTGAAAACAAGTGATTTTTAAGATTACAGTTTTGTCTGTTGAGGCTTTCGGGAGTAAGCCGTGTCCTCAAGGAAGAAATTTCCCAACGTTTCACAAGCATTTCAGCTAGCTTCATCAGGGGGTCAAAAAGGTTGCAATAAGAAAGTTGCAACGATCGCGAGCGATGTAGATTTTGTTTGTGTATTTTGACGACGATTTTGTTTATGTATTTTGACGACGATTTTGTTTATGTATTTTGAGGACGATCTGCCGAGCGATTTGAGGTAGGTCGCGGTCGCGAGAAGAAACACAGAGCGAGAATAGTGTTTAACGAGAGAGTTGAGAGAAGAGCCGTTTGTATGAGATAAACGAGAGATAATTGTACATAATTGTACGAGTTTAATAGAGTTTAATAAAGACGTTATCAAGCAAACTTCACTGTAACACCTAACCGCTTGGCTTTCACGTAACCTATTCCTACATACATAGTGGGGTTTTGCTCATTGTTCCGGTTCGGTAAGCACCAATCAGAGTAGACTTTTGGGCGGCAGAAAAATTAAAAAAACTGGGAAGAGCGTCTCCCATATTGGACTAAGGTTCTAACCTGGATCTCTGTTGATGTTATTGGGGTGTTTCTTAATTTCCAATGTTTCCCGATGTTTTCTGGGAAAATATTCTTTTGTTCTGGCTAAGACCTGTGTTTTTTAATTGTTCGGCCGCCCAATTAAAAGTCTACTCTGATCGGTGCTTACCGAACCGGAACAATGAGCAAAACCCCACTATAAAAGTAGAGCATAATCCGACACACCGATGAAGCTAGCTGAAATGCTTGCGAAACCTTGGAAAATTTCTTCATTTAGGACACGGCTTACACCCGAAAGCCTCGACAGACAAAACTGTATGATGCCGGGCCGTGAAAGTCTCAAATCTCTGATTTTTAAGATTATTTTTTAGCGTAGGCTTCAGCCCGGCTACGTGACGCGTTTCGTGCTCGTGTCACAATATCAGGTGACTAATCCGGTAATGACGGAGAAGGGGTATCATTGGGAGTTGAAAAGAAGTCTCTAAGGAGTTACATATACTACGAAGGGATGGTAATTTTCGTCTCAAGTGAGACAAGAGCGTCCATAGGGCCCACTGTCCCCTTCCAGTGCCATTACCGTGTGGCAACGAAGACGCGAAACAATAGCGAACGCGACGAAGCTGCGCGCTGCATGAAAGAGAGGTTGGTGGGGGAAGCAAGCGTTCGAGGGGCCCCTACCGTGCCCATATCTGACGCAGCGTAAACATTGGGACTGCCGAGGCATCGATGGTGGGGACAAGCCCTGTGCCGTCTAAGATTTCTCTTCAGCTCCCAATTCTAACTGTACTCCCCTCAATTCCCCTAGTCTGGTGACACTGCTGCTACGCTAGCGCGAAGAGTGGGGGTCTCGGGCCTCCGTGGCCCCTGTACTATTCGCGTCGCCTTCTCGGTGGACGAAGATTACGTTTGTGGGACAATTCTCGGAACGTGACGCCAAGTATCCCTCGGAGGGACTTATTCCGGCAACGCTGACACTGCCCTCGAGTACAGTGCCGCGCGAATCACCCTGTAGATCCTCCGAGAGCAACTTACGATCTCCGTACAGTAGCTGGTTGGCCGCGTAACCGTAATACAGTCCGTATAGGTTCTGCGATGAAACAGTGTCGTCTAACCGGGCTAGCACACTCTTTCTGGTCTCTCGGTAGCCGTGAGCGATTTCCATGCTCGTTCGAAACTGTGACAGATGTCGTCGGGGCCGAGAGGTGGAGATGGTTCGGGTAGACGCAGGTTTAGGGGAATAGGGGAAGGAAGGGTCTTATACGAGCGACGGAGCCTTGAGTAGATGTGGCACCGTCAACGTGTCCCATCAACGCGAACCTATAAACCCTGCCTGCTCGGAAATAATATTGGGAATCCTCTTGCCTCGCTCTTCTTCCTCTTCCTCTTCTTCTTCTGGATTTTCCACTCTGTCTCCCTCTCTCCCTCTCTCTCTCTCTCCTTCACCTCTCTTTACGTACAAGCGAAATCCTTCGAGGGCGCGCGGGATTTCGCAAAGGGGGCCACACCGTGAATAAAGGTCACGACTCCGAAACGATCTCGTCGTGTACCTTTTCCCCCATCCCACCCCACACCTAGAGCCCGCTATCCTTCGTTCGCCGATTGATCCACGCGAAAATAGCGAACTACATCGGCATTCGTATGCGAACGGACACGTTGCACGGCGGACGCGACGCGTAAAAACGTTAGATTGTCTTCTTCTTCTTCTTCTTCTTCTTCTCCGGGGGAGCGACGACGCTCGCGCACCCGGAAAATATTTTGTTTATGCAGGCCGCGATGGAAAATGCAATAAAATCCGGTACGCGCCTGATTCCTCCTGCCGGGGAATAAATCGGGCGACGGCTGTAAAGTTCAACCTGCATAATAACTGAAAAAAGACATTCTTCCGTCCTGAACGGAAGTTGAAAATCCTGAGTGTGGCTAACGCTTGCTGTAATGTTCAATTCGTGGACAATTTATTGACAAACTCCGAATCGTCTATCCGAAGGATGCTTGTTACGACTTATTACAGCAATCACAGTCGATAAGTAGGTGTATCGATTCGCTGCAAATACACACCGTGCTCGAACGATAAGTATTTGCAAGCAATTCATTTCGAGATAAGGGCAGACTCTCGACGCTTGTGCCCGACTTTTCTCTTTGTACCTTTTCCATTCCCTCGTGAAATAAGTATCTTAAAAACGCGAAGCACTCGTTACGCGCTACGCTGGAAACTTCGTCGTTGTTCAGGGAACCCTCCCCCTTTTGTCCTTATTAATGTTGTTCTTCTTTTTTTCCCTTTCGCTTCACTCTCGTGGAATTTTCCGCGATGCTGAAGAAAGGGAAGTAGCTTCGCAAGTCATTTGCGTCGCGACTAGTTAACGAGGATTCCGATCGATAATGGGATCTACGATTATTCGGAAGGGCAGATCGAAAACGTCTGATTTAACGAGGCAAGCTATTCTTCGTCGCGCTAAAAATCATTCTCGTTATCTATACAACCTTCTCGAGCCGTGTAGTTAAAAATTTCTATGCGCTTCCAATGCTTGTCGTATCGATGTCTCTTCAAAAAATCTTCAGTAACCAATTCGTTCAGACATTGAGCACGATAATTAAGCATTGAAAAATTCATTTGGATTCCTCTCCTAGTCGTACATTATTGCTACTGCCATTTCTGCTTTTACAAAAGATGCAATTCATTTTAAAAATTCATTTCGCAAAATTTTTCAGCGACAAAATTACTACAAATGGTCCAATATATATTCTTTTAAATAAAATTCTCATTCCGTTGAAACGCGTACTAATTTTTCAAATATCACGTTTCTTGTCAAATAGCACACCAGGCGAGCGCGCTTAATAATTTTCCCGCGGAAATGTGTTGGCGAAATACGGTTCGGCGGCGCGCGATGTTCAAATGTTTTCTTTGTCAAGAGATGGCGCGCGAGTCGTTTTATTGTTTTCTTTTTATTTTTTTTTCTCGATAGTTTACTTTTAAATGGTGGGTGAAAAAGGAACGACACGTGGACGAGTAACGGGGTTGGCAAGACCCAGAGCCCTGGGGTTGGCTCTGCTCGGCGAATTTCGTGGAAAAGTTTGTGCGTACGACCACGATTGGACCGCAGGCTTCCGCTTTTCAGATTTCCCTCCATTCATTGCAGTTGGCGCTCGTTTTTTCTTCCTCTTGCCTCGCGCGCCACGCGTTACAAATTGGTCCATGCTTCATACGAGGTCACACCCCCTCCCCCCTCCACCCCCGACACTGCGAGGCGTCTGCGTTGGAGTCCCGTGAAATACCGCGGCCCATTACTTGCGGCTTGCAACTGCGGATTAATTAACGCATATTAATACCAAGATGCGTCGCGAAACTCGCCCCGGAAAATCGCCGAGTATAATGTCCCGTGATTCGGGGATTTTTCAACATCAACACGCATTAACCGTACCGCTAATTCCCCTACCCCCATCCTCACCCCCACGAGTAATAAACCGCTGACTATTCAATTAGGTCATTTCATAAATCTTTGTCTTCGCTCCTGGCACCGGTGAGCTCCAGAGAAATCATTAATCTTGGCCGTACTATACGTTTACTACAATACCAAGAATTTATTGTGATTATTTCCTTCGTTCTTCTTTTGTTTCGTCCGATTTACAGTCGCATAAACATCCGCAGATATTGTGCATTTTAAAGGGAAACGTTTAAACATCGCGCGGCGGATTTTTATGCAAGATAAACATTTTCTGACGTGATTTTGTGAGATTAGATGAGATAAGCTGGATGGGAACTGTATGAAAATAATGCAACAGCATTCTCAAAATTTTTTAAAAATATATTTGCGGTTTTGTTTTTTCACTCATACATTTTTGCTATAATTGCATAAAATCCGCAGTCTAATTACTGCACTGTCCCAGGCGCATTTATATTATTAAATGAAAGAATTCATTTTTGTGCATTTCATTTTTGTTCTATTCCTTACAATTGATTCCGAAAATTTGTATTTTATTAGGTGATTCTTTGGCAATCGAATTCATTGCGAGTTTGTCTTTTAAATATAGTTCCCAAGATTCCAGACGATAGTGAACGAGGTTACTATAATTCGTTATTGACTTTACATTTCTCTTACTTCGAATTATCGGTGAATTATCTTGATACCGAATGAATATTTGTCAGCGTAATATGGTAAAGTGATTGTAGAACAGGCGAGATTGTTATTTGTTTTAGAAGCCGTAGCAGAGATTCATAATGAAATTTATTGGGGAAATTACGTATTGACAGCAAATAATAATCATTCGGTTCAGAATTGATTGTAAATATTTAACTTATGCATTATTGTTGTCGACGAAAATTTTGGCGTTCGCGACATTATTGTTATTATCGAACTTGTTATTCTGTACGTAAACTATTAGCCGGTAATTGGTAAATCATTTTAATTCCTAAAATCAACGAATACAAATAATATACGCGTGTAAAGTGAAAAAAAAATGATGGAACCGTAATGCAATAGATTAAATCAAGTATGATAGAATACTGAATTAACGTGTTTCGTCTCAAAAACCAATTACAGTATCATCAATTTACAAACCATCTCGAAGATGCTTTTATCGAGCAGAATAATCGAGCTTCCTCGCGATGAAACGAATCAACCTAATTCTGTCGCTCGGCATCACACTAATTTGACAATGAAGGAGACTGCAAATGAATCGATACCTATAAACGCCTAGTACATTGTTTCAATCTGATAACGTTCGATCTGAACGACTCTGAAATATCCTTCGTAATTTCCATTCCGTAATTACAACCTAACATTCGTGACGTCAAAGCTGTACAGGGTGAGTTACGAGAAACGGATCAGTCAAATATTCTATTCGAATTAAACATAAAAAGAAATCTGTACATCCAAAACATACTATTTTCATAAAAGTCAGATGATCTTCTAAGTCCTCTCTATTTATTTGTCATATATAAAAGCTGATAGTACAATGCATAAAAGACAAACAAATTTTTGAAAATTAATATTAAATCTGTTTTGATATCACCTATGCTCTTTCGAAATTAAAAGAAAATAACGTTATTGGAAAGAAATGATTAAAGACCTCTTAATGATTCTGAAAGTAATCTTGAACAAAAGATCCTCGAGATTTTATTTACAAACTTCTGAGATCAATATAGTTAGCTATTATATTCGTCTTGGTATCAGCTAAGCTCTCGCAAAGTAAAAAAAAAAGATCATTCAAAAGAAATAATTAAGGACCTCTAAAAGACTTTGAAAGTAATTTTGTAAGCACATTTGTTTACAAACAAATTTCTGAGACCAATACGAAGCTATTATATCCGTCATGGTATCAATCTCTGAATGACTTTCAAAGTAATTTTGTAAGCACATTTAATTAATAATTGTCTTGATATCAACCAAGCTTTGTCTAAGTAAAAAAAAATGTAACGTTATTAAAAAGAAATTATTCACGACCATCGGACGATATTGAAAATTGAGCGAAAGAATTTCATTGTGTGAACGTATATATGTGCCGTATGTGACGATGCAATTTTTGTCTCGAGCATTGTTTCCCGCGATTCATTTGAGGGTAGACATTCGGTATCCGGTTTCCGGCGACCCACCCGGTATATTTCATACATCCAGGTCGCGCCCGATACAATTGCGCCAATCATTTATGCGTGCGCCATATCCTCACCACTTTTCAAACCGTTTAATTTCGGTGTTCACCGCGGCCAGAATTGAACAGATATTTTAGCGGCGGAAAGTTATCGCGGGCGATGCATCCGCGCGCCGCAAATCTCGGTGCTGGAAGATGAATGAATCCCGGGGTCAGGCTTGCAAGTTGTTTAAATTACTGCCGCGAAAAAGTCGGCGTGGCCGGTGAATCGCGCGGTCGTTGTTCCCCCGCAATGACGGCATTTTGTGGCCGCCTAAGGCTGCGGTTTGCCCCGATGCGTTTTCTGACAAGCTAACGTTCTGACGGATGCGTTCGAACAAACAATTAACACATTGTTGACCGGGAACGTCATATGACGTCTTTCGATAACCTAATGTAATTGACGAAGTATTATACCTTCAAAATGTGGTTACTGTTTACCAATTGTCTTCGTTAAATTTACAATTCAAACTGTAAATATATTATTGAGAAACTCTCAGATTATAAGCAAACGTGGTAAGATCAAGTTTTACATTTTTCCAGTTAGGACGCGACGTATAAATCGTTATTCTTAAATTTTTAGAAATGGCCCATTGCGAACTTTTTGAAGAAGAATCTTGTGAAGATAATTTGTCTGACTGTCCAAGTGACGTCTGCGTTAGTGATTCAGAAAATGATTAACGGGGCGTGTAAATGTTGACTTGCAAAGTGTACCTAGCTGTGAACAGCTGTAATGTTCGAACTAAAATATTAAAAACTAGAATATTGAAGCGTACCGCGTTCGAACGAACGCGTACCGCGTTCCCATAAGAATCGACGGTTAATTAAAAACCATCACGGAGAGCGGCGACAAGGGGAACGACACGGATAAACCCGACGATGTTATCGGTATTAACACATTGTTGACCGGGAACATCGTATGACGTCTTTCGGCAACCTAATGTAATCGACGAAGTATTATACCTTCAAATTGTGGTTACTGTTTACCATTTGTCTTCGTTAAATTTACAATTCAAACTGTAAAATATTATGAAAACTCTCAGATTATAAGCAAACGTGGTAAGATCAAGTTGTTTTACATTTTTCCAGTTAGGACGCGACGTATAAATCGTTATTCTAAAATTTTTAGAAATGGCCCATTGCGAACTTTTTGAAGAAGAATTTTGTGAAGATAATTTGTCTGACTGTCCAAGTGACGTCTGTGTTAGTGATTCAGAAAATGATAGTTTTCAGAACATAGTTCTGATTCAGAAGATGCAAATATCAGACCAACAAAACGACGAAAAACCGTAATTATTGAGAGTGACTCTGAAAATGAAGATAACAGTTATGATGCTGGATGCTAAAGTTTATCTAGTTTGTTTTAGTTCTACATTTAATTACGAAATAATTTCTGGTGACGTTAGATAGCTCTTGCGTAAAATTGCCGGTCAACAATGTGTTAACACTAGAACTACCGAACCAGTCAAAACGACTGGTCCCTAATATCTTCTTTCGCAATTACTGAAATTAGAAAAATGTTCTTCGTCAGAATTTTTCGAATCAACTTTCTCATCGAAGCACACGTTAGAATCAAAATGGTATTAGGCTTGAATAGTCTTGCCATTGTTACAAAGCAATATTCATCAGTTGTGTTTATTTCTCTAGTGTTAAATTCGCTCCTTCGCACTGCACTTCGCTTTTCGTTTTATAAAAGTTTTTTGTTTTACAAATACGTGCATTTATCATTTGCCCGTTTAGATTTTTTGACTTATTATTTTCACTGTTCTAAGATCTTGAAAAGTCCACTTTCTTCGAAATCTGTGATTCTAAGCTACATTTTGTTTTCCGTTCGCCCCTGTGCGCGCAGCCGGTACAGTGAAACGGAAACGCGTGCAACGATGTGATGCATACGAACCGCGTAACTTTAACGAACGGTCATAATTATCGAACTCGAGGCGATGCACGCCTGCACCCGCGACTCCGGCTGCGTGCACACACAATGACGGAATTTTCAAGAGGACTGCCGACGTTTCCATAGCGACCGATTGCCTCGAATCGGTTATAGGATTCCGCCGTTAGACAGGGTTTCACTTTAAAAAATGCGTATGTTGTTCGAGCAGATTTGTGGTGACTTTTACTGCAGATTTTTTTTCAATTAGCTACTGTCGAGTTATTTAGAAAATCGGTACATAATATGGGAGGTATGTGTACCAAGGTGTGCCAAAATATTTTTCTTGTTTCGTCGTTGACAATTAACAAATGTATTTTATGAATTTGTTGACCCCGGTACTCGTTTATTTTATTCACTGATCAATATTATCCAGGCTATTAATCAATATTATTAAATGCGATAGACTTTTGGAAGGTGACTTCTACCGGCGATTATTTTATCATTTTTAAAAACCAATTGCTGATTTTAATGAATTTTGCTGATGTTAATTTCGATGAATTTTATGTACCGTTGCTTGGAAACTATCAATTCTAGAGTTTTTCTTTGTGGCTTATCAATGTGTGAAGTTTTGTAGTAGACTTGAATATTTCTTTTTCAGTTAGCGTATAATTTCAAGCGGATTCAATGTAATTTGAGTTATCCAGTTTTTCACGGGCTCAGATTCGAAATTCATCTGAAGGATACATGATCCAGGCAATTTCATTCACCACAGTTGATGCGGAGTGGTAAACGGTACTGGTTGTTCTGTGGTCTGTCGCGTGTTAGCGTATTATATTTTTGAAAAATGCAGTAAAACATGGATTAGCTTCCCGCCGTTTGATGGGGCATTCGATCATTCGACCACCGCGTTTAACTGTATATTCAATTATTCTAATACCCCCATTTCGTCGAACACTCGAGTCCCTCTATGTATAGCGAATTTCATTTACAATCTGATCGTTCTATGATTATTTAACAACGTTTCTATTGAACTGGTTATAATATTACTAACGAAATAATATTCAATGCATTGTACGCAACTGTTGATTGCAGCATAAAATATGCAATAATGGAATTTAATCGATTGAATATTGTTCATATTTCAACAATATATTAGAATATCTGATTAAAGTTCTTGGTGAATATGAACGTGATGATCAAGCATTTTGTTTTGTAATTATTCGAATTAAATGTCTCCGATTGCCGTGGTCACAGGGTTCGTGCAAATATTATCTCAAACACTAATCAACTGATAAGTAGGTTGCACGTGCATAAGCAAATTCATATTTCGATATGTTTACTGCAATTGGACACCGTGCACATTTTACTGGGTACTGTTAGTTTCGTCTTTGAGAAATCGAATACTACTATAGCCTTAGATTAGATATACTTACCCTAACATATAGCCTTAGCGTGCTATGAAAATTCGAAGTAACATGTAAGCTTAACATACAAGATAGGATAAAACGTGGGACACAAATGCACACAATGTGATCAAATTTCACTTACAGAAGAAACTTTGAACTCTTCTAGTACATGCAATAGGTTCATACAAAAATTGCAAACAATTAAAATCTCCAATATATTCTTCAAAATCATTATTTCTGAAATTTTCTAGTGCCAGCAAATTCTCCGTTCAAAACAGACAATTGAAACGAAATTTTACAGTCCTACACCTTATTGTACTTTCCCAAAAAATGTATTTTCAACCCCCAACACATACTAGCAACTATCACATAGATTTCAATCGTTCATACAGCTGAGAATTTCTTAAAAAATAGTTTAGTATCAATTTTGGTAAGGAAGCAACAACTATATGTGTACCATTTATGGTACACGTGGCTCGGAACACAAAAATAAGAAAAGATTTTCGTATAATAGTTTGTCCATCGAAGCTTAATTTTCGAGAAAGTCGAGTTTGAAAATTGAAAGTATACGCGCGCTATTCGATCAGAATCGTTAGACGCGTCTGATCACGACCAACCAATTCTACTTACTACACGCGAACCCGACGAATCTTTAAACTCAATTTTCCGGGAATCGAGGCACCAAACGAAAAAATTTTATTCTTTTTTCTCGATTTATTTTAACATGAAGAATCACCCTGTGCCCGGTTATACTACGATTTTCGCCCCATTTTCTATACAGGGTGCCCAGGGATGGTACAACCGTGGAGGGGGTGATTCTACATGAGAAAATAAGTCGAAAATATAGAATAAAATTCTTTCATCTCAAGTCTTCGAGAAAATCGACTTTGAATATGCAGCGAATACGCTTGTCATTCGAGTGGAGTCGTATGACGCGTCTGATCATGACCAACCAATTCTACTTCCTATACCAATCACGCGAACCCGACGGGTCTTTAACCTCGATTTTCTCGTAAACAAAGCCTCAAACGAAAAAAATTCATTCCTTATTTTCGACTTATCGTCTCACGTGGAATCACCCCCACCACCAAGAGGGGTAGTACTTGTACTATCAATACTGGGACAAGCTGTACATATTTTTCCCTCGAGGGAGATGATACATTTTCCACCTGTAAATGTTACTTCGTCGTTCAATACGAGTTACGTTGATTTGCTGGCCAGGTCACCCTAACGAACTGTGAACGTCACGACGAGCTGTTCCATTATCAGCATGATTCCGGTCGAGTTGTACGATCGAGGTGCTTGTTATCGAAACGCAACAATGTGCAGGAACTATCCGGTTCTCGGTAGCGATAGGGTTAAAAAAAAAGCGACGTTGCAGCGGGCGATAAATCGCGAATCAAGGCGCGCGAATCGTCTGGGCCATCAATAATACACGCGGGCGAAGGAGCGTTCGAATAATTCGCGAAATTGGTCCCTGGCGCCTGAGGAGATCACCGGGGCGCCTAATGCGGATGGTGGCCGCGTGAAATACCGCGGCCGCGATGCCGTTAAAAAGCCACTTGTGGCCCATTACTCGAGCTTTACGAATGGGCGCGTGCGATTCGCGCATTAGAACGAGCCCGGGCGCCGTTGCTGAGCTGATAATGGGTTTGCGCGGGTCACAGAAGAACGCGTGCTCGATCTAATCGCGTGTGTCGTGCGTGTGCCCGGGGTCAGGGCTCAGCTTACCGGTCGTTCTCGTTAAGATCGCTGAGATATCGCATCGCGGACCGAGATGGAAACCGAGTGTGAGTGTGAAAGAGAGAATGATAGAGAGAATGATAGAGAGAATGATAGAGAGAGTGAGAGAGAGGGTAGAAGCAAAAGAGGCTCGATGAAAAATGTCCATTAAATTTGATATGCGTGACCGCAGCCATTTCGACTCTGGTGCTTTATGATCATGGTCTCCCGTGGTATCGTATCGCTGACCGGATAGCGAAAACTGCAATGGCATCCTGTAATACTTTCCGCTCCCGAGGCGAACCAATTTTCGGTCCGCTTAATAGAATTCTCTCGCTGCTGCTCTGCTAGCCGCGTTTATATCCGGATATGTGTGCTCGGCCATCGGTTTGTGAATCAGGGTTGCCTAGCCGTGCGGAGTTATCCTGATATTTATCGTTCGCATACCATTATCAGGCATCACAGTTTTCGAACCTGAACCTTACCGCGCGACGAATTATTACAGACGACTTTTCAGGCTTTCTGGTACTCGCGATTGATATCGATCTCGGGGATCTGACGTACCGTGGTCGGGATATTGTTCTCTTCCGGTCGGCTGTTTAATATTTTGCACACGCTCTTTCTGATGCCTTCTGTTGTCATCCTTCGAACCTTCGATGTACCAAGTATTGCTCGCTTTAGACGATTCTGCGATCCTTTACTGCATCCTGAAGACAAATCTGTGAAATTAAAAATTCAATTATGTACTCATTGTCAGACTACCGGGATCTTATGCAAAATAATTATCCGCGTTAACTGCGGCAAATAAGAATTTAGTAGAAATTCATTTGGATCTTTAATTATCTCAGAACATTCATAATAATAAGTATTTTTGAGTTCTGTAAATGGTTTCACTGTTTCGTACTTCATCCACTCACTCTTGGCATGAAATCCAGGTCTACTATAATACATATATACTACCCCCAGAGTCTCAACCTACCAAAAGGAATTAAAGTATTTGATTTATATAAAGTGAAATATTTTTTATTAAAATAATTGTTACAATAAAACTAATAGCTCCTATAATTGAAGGAATTCCTGCTATATGTAAGGAAAAAATAGAAAAATCTACTGAAAAAGATGAGTGATCTGGGGGTAGTAGGTGAATTTCAACCCCCAGAATTTTCTACGAAGTTCAATAATATTGTCGTTACTAAACTTTATAACGACAACACACATTTGTATGCGTCAAAAGAAAATTCAATTTATATTGTCCAAGAAAGTGAGAATCTATAATAATTTTTCCCTTCGTCAATCACTAAACTGTGGGTCCTTATGCAATATAAAAATTGTAAGATCAATTACAAGAATATGGAGTTAAAATTGATTTCTCCTGTTAACACGTTAGGTGCCAGAAATCAATCCCAGAAAATCTCACAAAATCGGTGTAATTTAATTAATGAAACCGAAACTAGAAATGTAAAATGTATTACAGCGAATGCTGTCTTAACCCTTCTGAATTCTAAAGATCCTAATAAAATTCGGTTTATCTGGATATACCGCAGTAAAAATGAATTTCTAAACCTGGTCAAAAATCACTGTCAGTCATATGTGACTGACGTGGCAGTTAACGTGTTCACACAGCAATTCATAAAACACCATAGAACACCTCCTGTTCTCAGGAACTATATATGCAATATCTTAAACAACTTTTTTGTTAGATCCCTCTCTAACGGGTTTCCAAAAATTTTTTAAATTATATTTTTCACAAATTCCCAAAGTTTGGTCCTAAGAGAACAAAAAGAGATTGACAAAATCACTGTCAGTCGTATGTGACTGACGTGGCAGTTAACGTGTTAACGATCTGATAAGGATATAATTAATATCAAACCAGTAATATTAAATTCATCTTACGCTTTCCCATTCCGTATTTCAACCCCTACTTTTCGCCAGAAATAAATAAAATCTACGCGTGAATGTTGCGCCGACACCGTCTCGAAATAAGAATTTGCCTATTTAAATAGGGCCGCATTAATTTCGATCGACGGCTCAGCAAGGTGCCCCGTTCAAGAAGAGGGATTGCATCTGTTATCAGGAATCGGTTTCAAATTTCGCGAAAAGGGTGCACTTTAGCGCGTCGTCTGGATCAACGCGGTCGCTCCTAACATTTACTTTCCATCGGGAAGTTCGACAATTGGCGACAAAGAGGTCGCTCCGCGTTATTTATTTCACTAAGTGCTCTCGATCGTTCGTTACTTGGCTCCGGCTTCCCTCGTTCGCTCGTGAAAATTTATGGTCGCCGGCTACGTGTAACTCACGGATCCCGCGCACCATCCGGAAAAGCAATGGACCACGATGGCAACGCGAAAATTCTCGACAGGACGAAGAGAAGGAGGAGGAAGCAGGTAGAAACAGTGAAACCCGGCTGCGTCGTTGCTGGTCCGGCTTCCGATAAAAGGAGTCGATGTTTTATCAAACGATTTCGTCGAAATCAATTTTAGTAAATCACTCGGCATGCTAATTTATCGTGGCGCGGACCTCTCCTAGGAACGGCGAAGCAAATTTCACCGCCGTTTAATTAACTGAATAACGAATGTTCCCTTTCGGTGGATTTTATAAAGTGCTTTCGCTCCTCCTGCAATTGAATACTAGATATACAAAGATTCTATAAGGGTGTTTTCGCTTCTTCTTCGATTGGACGAAGATCACATCTACAGTGATACTATTAAGTGTCTTTATGAAGCGTCATCATTTTACATTACTTCATCAAAATAACAAGAACATAGTTATCCAGATTTTTGCCATTCTTACTAGAATATATATCCAAAGAAATAAATTCACACACTAATTTTCTATGAGCGCGTCTCTACTATTTTAATAATTCTAAACTAAAAGAATTTGGAACCCGTCGGAGAAATTCCAAGAAAATAGAATTTAATCTTTTTTCCATTCCATCTTTATAATTTTCTGTAAAAGTACAAGCTTCACTTAAAAAATTCTTATTTAGTAGTCTATTTTGCACATTCTGGGCGCATAAAAATCGCAAGTGAGGAAAACGGTACGTAATTGCATTATAAATTCCAAAGGAAATAACGTCCAGAAAAATATTCAGAATCTCTAGACGTTTTAAACGCATAAAAATTGCGAATGAAGAGAATAATGCAAGATTGCGCTTGCTTATAAATTTCAAAAGGATAACGTCATTGAAAATGTTTGCACATTTTAAATGCATAAAAATCGCGAGCGATGAAAATGGTACGCGCTTCAGCTTGCTTATAAATTTCAAAGGAACAACGTCCGTGAAAAATGTTCAGAAACTTCGCGCAATATCGCATCGAATATAACAGAGCGTGCAGGCTTTTGTGAATATTTTCGCACGGGACTGTACGTTCAACAGCGTGGCGCGAAAAACGATTGGTGCGCGTCTACAGCATTATCGTCGTGTTTTCTGAATGTTTTCAAGATTACCAGAACCTCGTTTGCCTACAGGTAAGTGAAAATTTCGCTCTCACCGTGACAAAAAAGATTACTGACGACCGTCCCCCATCGACGATCATTAGGAACAGCCATTAAAGTCGATTTGCGTTACGGTGGTAAAATAGTGGAAGGCCACCGGTAGTTTGGCCATGGTTCCCGTCATCGCGCGGTGAGTCGTGCGAAATACGCCGCCGGACAAAACACTGATGACAGTGATGGTCTGATGAAAATTGCGAAATTAATGAACAACGATGTTTTTACAAGCACTCCGATCCAAACTGCCGCGCGGCGCTTTCAGTTTTCATGACGACTGAAACCGAAGGGCGGGGAGAAGCGCGCGGCAGGAACAACTTCGACGATTGCTAGGTGACACAAAGTGCTTAACGCCCGGACACTTGAATGCAATTAATTATGGTCTGTTGTGGAAGTCACCGGAGTCAACGTAGTTTCGGTGACACGCCCGCGAACGTGCAAAATGTTCTCGCGAAATATATTTTGCTGAAACTCCCGTCGCACGTTTCGCAACCGAAACGTTTACATTCACGGAACTCGGAATTTCAAGTTCTTATTGCACAATGGCTATTGTCCTTCAAATCAGCTAATAATATTAATCTCGATATTCTTTTTTAATGTTGAATTTGTACAGAAATTTAATCTGAAATGTCGATAGAAAATTCAGACATTACCGTGAACGTAATTATTTGTTAGTAAAAATCGATACTTTTAAATCGAATTAATTTAATAGTAAAAATCGAAAAGTTTTGCTAGGACAAGAGTCACCAAGGGGTGAATTAATTGCTAAATTTTTATAGAATTACAGTAAAGTCTTGAACTAAGCCAAACGGAGCTACACGATCTTAGTCAGTTCGCCCATTCCCTCCACTGGGGGCATACGTAAAGTGTATAGTGTATACATGCCGCATAATCTAATTCAATTACTAATCCAATTACAAAATTTCTTTATTTTTCATTATTTTTTTTAGAGGACTTTCACCAACTTATTCGTGTTATTTTTCTGATTAAAATGACACTAAACACGGTATTCTTTTCTACGTTCGGCGGTGTCACAAGAAAATAGTAGCCCTACACGATCTATGTCACAGCACAGACCCGAGGACTAGGCTTCGATCAAGACTTTACTGTATATGATGTTTATAGGACCATCGTAAAGTATATTCTCAAAAATCTTGCAAAGATACTCCTCTGTATTTCTTATAATGTTAAGACTAGATTTACAAGACCCGTCAAAATGGCGGATTCTAATATTTTTAAATTGCGAATATTGAGATTGCAAAAATGCATCCATGAGCAATTATTTAACAAATTGATTTCTTTGGGTATATATTATTAAATAAATGGCTAGAAACTTTGATCGATACGTTCATGTTACTTTTATAAAGTAATGTAAAATGGTCATTTTTAGTGTTCCGTAAACCTAGTGTTAATGGGCCACGGATGACGCTGGGCTCGTTTTATTCTCCGTTTTAGACAATCGCAAGCCCGATCGTCGATTCAACGATCTCGCGAATAACATTGCCGACTGCGGCAGATTATTCGCGACTTAATAACTTTTCCACGCAGCGTCGCAGCCATTGTTACATTCGGTATGTTTCCGCAAGGGAAACTTCTCTGGCGAAATGCATGGCACGGAGTCTCTACCGGACACTCCAGAATGCAGAGTTGTACAGGTACCGTGACATTATGCCGCGTGCACTTATACGGCACTGCGCGCGGAATCCTGTAATGACTTTGCTCATCGTGTCTCTATTCCTGAACACTCCGGCAGCGCTTGAATTGCCTTATACGATGACAGAGGTTGTATAAACACTTCGGACACTTATGAAAGAATCGCCGGGGGCCCGTCTGCCACACTGTTGCGCGCACACATACGCGGTTCTGGGGTAGTTCCCCCGGAAATTTCAAACTTTTCTTAACACTTTGACCGCCAAACTAGGAACCTCAAAAATTCTATAAAATCGAGATCAATCTTATTCTACCAATCTAAGTTTTTAATGAAATAAAAATTGGAAGATATTAAATGTATGATATTGAGTAGTCCTCCAACTGTCTTGAATTTTACAGATCCTAATCAAATTTGGTGCAATGAATATATTAACGTAAAAATTCATTTCAAAACCTGGACAAATAATTCCGCCACCTACATACATATGGGTAACGTGGCAGTCAACGTGTCGAACAAATGAAAACTATATAATACTCAATCTTTAAAAATTATTTAAATTATTTCCAAAAATTAGCAATTGGAGATTACTAGGGATAAGAGAAAGTTTATTTCGAGAGAATTTGTGGTTGTTAAAAATCGGACAGTTCGCATGCAACGACCTAATGTGCGCGTTCAAAGTGAAAGTTTAAATTCGCGTTTAGGGGCGATGCAACGATGCAACGGGCCGATCGGATGAAATTTCAGAGAGAAACAGAGTAACCGGCGACGGAACGAAACGTTTGATTAAACGCGTCGTCCAATCACGTAATATTCTAATCCATCTCCGCGGGAATGGCTTCGCGACCCCTTTAAAGGACCGCATTCATTACGCCCCCATGATGCATGCGGCGTGTACAATGCCGCATACGTCAGTGGGACGATATTGATAGTAACATCGTTGCGTTTCTGCCGGGGGATGATCACTTATGGATAGACAGTTTTTTCTCCGTTGACATGTGAAATTCAACAGGGACGACGGCCGACTCCGGGCCCCCATGTACACGGTGTTCTGCTTCAAACGATCATGGGGTTCCCCCTGCCTTCGACGAATCAATCTTTCCGTAATTTCATGGAAAGTTCTGTCCTGCCTCGAGAGCCCCGTTTGACAGAACGTTTGTCATTTTGTTACTGTATAATTTCCTCCTCTCTGCTGTCTCTGGAATCTCGAAACGCATCCGGAATCAATTGTTTTTTTGTACGCTGTGTAGAGCTCTATGTGTGTCGGGATATAAATTTTTATTGACACGCACGCTGACAGGTTTCGACTGTTTTATTCCCGGAAACGATCTTCATTGTTAATGACAATGGTTACGTGGCAACCAAGTTCTCACCTTGCACTACAATCTGGTGCATTTTAGCAAATTGATATCCTGCGAGATTAATTTTATGACTTATGAAATTAATTTTGATTTTATTTAATTCTGTATCTTCATTTTTAAATATTTGGGAATTTGTGTGTATGTTCTGAAACGGTCCTTGCGTAATAATAAAGTTCCCCAAAAATAAATAGGCCATGTGTAAACCGGTAAAGATTTTTAACAAATTTGAGAACACTGTATTATTATTTCCAACTTTTTCAAGGTGAATAACTTCTTTCTCAATAAAATAGGACTAAATGTCTAAGCTACTTCTATATTTTGCACTTAATGCAACCTATTCTTATTTCGCAATTAATTGCTGAATCGCCAAAGTAGGAGGACTCTAAATCACCATGGTAGTAATTTACGTTTAACAAATTAAAAATGTATTCATGCTATGGGCAGTCGTAATGCAAGCAAAAAGTCTTTCGTAGATCCTTTAGACATTCAGCTATTCGAGTAAAATTAAACGTTATGTCCAGGTCAAGATAACATGGCAATGGATTCAAATTTAATACCCCGAACAGAATTAAGAGTCATGACGTACTTCTCTTTTTTCGTTTTCTTACCAATGAGGGATATAAACGACAGATGAGCTGCCTGTTAATTAAGCAGGTTTTCCTTATCGAATAAATTTATGGACACGTAATTAACCGGCAATTACCGGTTATCTAATCTTAATTATTCAATTAATTCTAGTAAAAGTTTATCGGCCTCCTAACTTTTCCTAATTATATATTCTTGTACTTATTAATTCTATTATACCATTTGCAGTAGTACTAATTACATCATACTTATGTTTACTACGTCGAATGATAGCGTCTTTTTATTCGAAACGATTGTAATTGTGAAATCAGTTGATTAACAAATTAGTTATTTGCTCCGTAATGGCCAATTAATTACGGTGGCTTTAAGTGGCTCTTCGCAGATTCTTATACTATTTAAATATGTTGCAAAACTCAACATTCCGAGCAACTTTTTTCTATACATGTAGCCACTATTTAATTTTTTAGATATTCGCGAAAAAATGTTTCTACAGATACATCACGATCTATATACCAAATCTATATCCAAATCTATATCTATATCTCAAAAACGATCTATGTACTGTGTGAACTTTTTAAAACAAATGATGATGCAGGTTTTTCAAATGTAAAACATTACGGGCTAAATTTTAACTAAGAATTACAGTAGCTCACGTAATTTATCACAGTCACTTTTAAAAAAATAGATTAGCTTTTTGAAAATGAAGCCATACGATGCGAGTGTTTTCCGAAGCTGGATGAATTCGTTCACTAGATGACGAGGAAAAATTGCAGTAGGTCGAAAATGCGAAAAAATAGTGAATGTCACTTTTTGCACCCTCTGATACGTGGTCTCGTAATGAAAATTTTTTAAATCGCGCTTGGTAGATCTACGTAGCTTGTACACGTGCTGAAAATTTCATCAAAGTCTGTTGCTATTGACAGAAAATCGAAAACAGTGCGATTTTTTGTAGTTTTTAATCGTTTGTAGTTTGCATGTTCACAGATTCCGATAAAGTTTTCAGCATGTGCAAAGCCGACAGGAGTCCATAAAACGGAGATTTTATATTTTCATTACATGTACAAATGAAAAGGTGGTAAAAAGTGCTTCTGGCAAATGTTTCCACAACATTTATCTAGCTTCCAAAAAAAGGACACGAATCATTTTGAAACGAAATGCAATATTCCCAAAATTGTTTTGACTGGTCATTCAGCAAACGAATCCGTCTAATTTCTACAAGAAAACTCGAAATGTTCCAAATTTGTTCCAATTTTAACAAAATTACTCTGATTTAAATAGTACCCGATCAATATTCAATACACCCTAAACTGACATTACACTGATCACTGATTCCGAATCTTCATGCGAAATGAAAACTTGCCTCATCGTTTACAAGACACGGGAAGCGAATAAAAATTCATTTCCTTTTTTAATAATTCTAATTAGTCGATGCTAATATACTGATGATTCTTAAGTCCCTTTTATCCTTCTAGTGTTTCATGTTTCACCTACCAATTTTTATCATAAACGATAAAATCCACAGATGACGGAGAATAACTTATTTTTACTTTCCCAAACATCGAAATTCGAACGGTCCTCTAAAACGCTATCCGCCCGATTACGGTGAATCATTAGCTACAGCGTTTAGATCCCCATCGCGTTCTCACAGGACCACTGCTACGAAATTCCGTTTATGGTCCCGGAATAAAAGAGGCTAACAGCCCGCGACACAGTCGGTGGCTGTAGGAGGCGCGAATCATCGTACAATGCTGCGAGCTCGTAATAACCGTGCTCATCATGCGCCCGTCCGCGAACACCCCATGGCGTTGCTGGATACATGTGTGTCCGGGACACACGTACCACCTTCACGCGCTATTAGAGTGCCTCAAGAACGACTATCAGCCGCGACTAAATTGTTTTCGAATGTTTACGACTGCGTGCGGTCACCGCGGGCTGTTCGCTGTCGTTCGGACACGCAATACGCGTTCACGGCACGCCGTAAATGCCGACTATATTACGCAGCAGTTCCTCGGCCCTTTCAGACAGAAACGACTCTATCGTCTCCGATATTAGGACCGATATCGGCCCTTAAAACTCTCCCCGGCAAAACACACTCGGACCTCCTCGAACATCGTGCATCCTCGAACGCCGTCGGAAGTACCGCGTCTTCAACTTTCAGTACCTCGGGACACGGAAAAATCGCAGCATCGCGGATGTAACCTCTGCCGGATGATGACTCTACAACACAGTTTCTCGACGTGGGAGGTATCGCACACCGGTGGTCGATGGAGGAATTTGCTGCCATTGAAATTTCCGATTCTTGTTTTGCTCTCTTTAGTTTGCGCGGGACTCGCCGTCGTTCGAGAACTGTGTGCGCTGCACTCGAACCGTTTTGATAATAGTCAGTTTATCCGAGGAACGAACTGTTTGAGGAGCGACCGCGAAACAATATTCGGTGGCGGACCACGCCCTACGATCTTCCCGCGAATGACGCTTCGAGAACTGATCTTGATCTTTGGTCGCGGGCTCGGACTATTTTGTAATCAATTTGTGCTATGTATACGACTGGACAGTTTCGATTTTTGGTCGGACAAATTTGTACACACAGTGGCCTGAATTAATATTCGTATACCCTGATATTATTCAACTTTTTGAGGGTGTATAATAATTATACTTCACGCGACCACCATAGAGAGATTTACCCTTGGACTGTCCTTAGTTGACACTAAGTTTACGGGACCCGTCAAAATGACGGGTACTAATATTTTTAATTTACGATTATTGAGATTCTTAAGATCCACCTACGTTTAATTACTCAGCAAACTTATTTCCTTAGGTATGTATTATTTAATAAATGGCTGAAAACTTGGACAGACACATTCTTCTTATTTTCATAAAGTAATGTAAAATACTCACTATTAATGCTCCGTAAACCTAGTGTTAAAGTGCCGAAAAATTTGAGAACCGAGTACTATACGATGCAATAGAAAAGATTTTTCCGCGTGTGACCTTGATTTTCAAGGCCAAGGACAATTTTACGGTACATTTGTTTTAACAGATCTCCACCGATTCGGAGATGTAGAATCGCGCTATGGTGGTGGTGACATATAATTTTTATACACCTTGTACTCACGTCTAAATTGTGCCTACTCATTAACTACGTCGCGAATGCCTAACATCCACTTACAGACCTGAAATATTGATTTTACGTCGCTTGTTATTATAGATGAACCATGCATTTCCCCGCGTCAGATTTTAAACCGAACAACCCCGAACACGTTTTTACCACTCCGCAACTGGTTTACTCGAGAACGACCTTTCTTCGAGATTCTCCAGGTCCGCGTGCAGGTGTGCAGATCAGAATCTTCTTCGCGGTTCCGCAGCGTTTGATGCTGTTTAATTGAATCATGGATGGCATTGAGAACGAAGAAAAAGAAACGAAAGAAAAGACAGGATGCGTCATTCTAGATCGTCGCCGCGCAGAAGAAGCCTGCATTGCTTCCTGCCGGATAGCAGCGGCGTAGGTCCTCATTTACGAGAACTATGAAATTGAGGAAGAGGGCTGGGCTGCCTTGAGGAGGGCGTTTCCTCCCGGCTCTCTTGCGCCTATCGCGGACCACAAAATTACGATTAGGTTCGTGCAGTGACTCGTAAATGTCTCGCAAATTCATGTTGTTGCTTTCCATGCGTACCTTTCGCTTAAGTACTCTCTGAATTCTCGTAATTAAAAGCGTTAAGTACCATTCTGGTATCGTTATTCTAAAGATCAGAGTTTATTTGGCACAGCTACGCGACTTAGACGATTATTTAACCCCTTCCGGACTAATTTCGACATACTGACGACGCCTAAATTCGTTTGAATCATGGCATCCGTCATAGGGGTGAATCTACACCCCTGGATTGGTGGACACTTGTCAAAGAAACTTGCCGCAAAATTGTTTATAACTAAGAAAATCGTTGCTAAAGTTTTTTGTACATCAACAGCTTCTATGCATCGAGAACGAGAAGTTTGAAAAGAACCATATGTCGCAAACAAATGGTTATCGAGATATAAACCGTTAAAGTTTGTGCAAAATTTGATCGTGTGAAGTTGTACGTATAGACAAAAGCCTACTACCACAGCCACCTCACCGTGTCGATGAGACGGAACATAATCGTGTGCGTGCCTCGAGACAAACGAAATTTAACACTAGGTTCACGGGACCCGTCAAAATTTAATTTACAATTATAATACAATTGTAATTTACAATTATTCACATTGTAAAGATGTATCCATGAGGAATTATTCAACAAAGTTATTTTTTTGGATATATACTACATCCATCCCCCGATTTACGCGGTACTTTATTTACACGATTTTACTTTTA
Organism: Halictus ligatus; assembly: GCA_028454255.1. Lineage (NCBI taxonomy): Eukaryota > Metazoa > Arthropoda > Insecta > Hymenoptera > Halictidae > Halictus > Halictus ligatus. Next base: position 5,084,050 of record CM052133.1, read on the forward strand.
CACGGTTTTTAAAATATAGGATTTAAAAAAAAGATCAAAAAATTTCTGCAGTAATTTTTTAATTCCGTTCGCTTGGTAACATTGGTACTTATATTTCTAATCATTTTTTAATACCATTCTATTCTGAATTCCATTTGTTCCGAAACGACCGTCTTACTAGCGTGTAAGTAAATAAAATAAATAAAGTTTAATAGTCTACGAAAGTGATAACAGTAATTGAATTATTGGTTAAACTTTAATTTCTATTTCTTGTTTCTATATGTATAATGAATTACATACATATACCTTTATATTTTTGTCATTTTATGAATAGACCGTTACTTTTATGTTTTTTCAGATATATTTAGTTTTATTTTACGTGAAAATAAACGACTGGATTATGCACATTTTAGTTTGTCTTCGATTTACACGGTTTTATATATAATAAACTACGGATCTCGATAGGCGTATTTAAAAAACGGCTAAAAATTTGGATAGGAACGTTCTTTCTACTTTTGTAAAATAATGTTAAATAATCACTTTTTATTTTGACAATGATTTACCAAATCATTATAAAATACTAATGTAAAGTATACTTACAAAATTTTCAGAGTCTTCTGCTCCTCCGTCGGATCCACAGCACATAATTGTTGACTCACGCGAATACGTCCGAATAATTGAACAACAATCACTAAACACCACACAACACACTTTACAAAATCGTGACAGTGAACGAGATGTTACTCCGACTACGAACAAAATAATACTGCGATTTTAATCGTTTCTATGGGTCAGTAAACACTAGATACGAAAACAGAGAATTCCGGGAAACAGGGTCGGCCCCCTCTGCCGCCAGAATTTGTTTACCTCGTTTTTGTATCTATCGTTAACAGACCCACGGCCTCTGACCTGCCGAGTATAACCTGACCGTAACACGTCCAGGGGAGGGATGCAAGTATGATTTATTATGGGCCTAGCAACAAATGTCTCTTTAACAACTAGATTTACGCTAAAAGTTTCGATTTTATATTATTTTACAAAAACAACAAGAACGTGTCTATCCACATTTTTAGTAATTTTTAAATCGTATATACCCACAAGAATAAATTTGTTGAATAATTCCACGTGGATACATCTTTACAATCTCAATAATTTACACTAGATTTACACTAAAAGTTTCGATTTTATATTATTTTACAAGAATAAGAACGTGTCTATCCACATTTTTAGTAATTTTTAAATCGTGTACTCCCAAAAGAATAAATTTGTTGAATAACTCCACATGGATACATTTTTACAATCTCAATAATTGTAAATTAGATCAGATAAGAATAATTTAGATTAGATAAATGTAATATTAGATCCTGTAATTTTGACGGGTTCCGAGAACCTAGTGATTTTTAGCAATTTTTTAACACTAAGTTCACGGAGCATTAAAACCGAGTATTTTACATTATTTTATAAAAATAAGAGAAATGTGTCTATCAAAGTTTTCGACCATTTTTTAAATAATATATACCTAAGGAAATAAGTTTGTTGAGTAATTCCACGTAGATGGATCTTCACAATCTCAATAATCGTAAATTAAAAATATTAGAACCCGTTATTTTCACGGGTCCCGCGAACCTAGTGTTAAGAAGTATAAACCCCCCAAAAATTAATTTGTTAAATAATTCCTCCTACTTCTACAAAAGCGAATGTCTTCGCATCCCAACAACCATAAGCTACATCTCGGTTAACCTCGAACGCAGATCGCAGATTCGTCCCGATCGAAGTCGGGTTTCGCGAGATCGGATCGAAACGGTGATCGATATCGTTGCCTCCGTACTTTGCGTAACGCACACCCTTTATGCCTGATTCTCATGCATTATGTGCGTGCTCGGGCGGTGCCATAAACCATGGCGGTTCGTCGGTGCCTCATGGTGTATCATGTCCCGCGGTTTAGCATTTAGCGTTCGCCGCGCGGAGGATTGAGTCATAACTTGTAAGCACGTTACCCCGCCGATTCGATCAGATAACGTTCGATCGCCAGGCTAAAGATGAAGACGTTTCTTTATCGTACCGGTCCAATTAGGTTTTCGGATTTGCCCTGTCGATCGCGTCCGCGGGCCGAGAGAGACGTTGCGCTATTGAATTTTATCGATCGAAAATCTTTTCGCCCCGTGGTCACCTCGCGCCCCCGGCGGTTCGCCCTCCGCCGGGTCCAACCCAGCAATCATAACCTGGGTTCATTTTTCTAATGGAGAACGATTGCTCGGTATACTCGCATCTCTGGGGCATTCGTTCGCATAACCGTGACCGTACCGGTGTGTTCCCATGGGCAAAAAAACAGACGGATATAAGTGGTCATTTGCGAGGTCTGAATGATGCGAGGTATTATAACGTTAATCACAATAATGTTTCGTAAAAATCCGCTCCGGGTGCGTTACGTAAATCTACGTACCTCCTCGAAGAATACGCCCGACCCAGATCATTGGCGGATTACGTTCTTCGTTGAACGTGATTCCCGGGGCCTGAAAAACCATATTCTATAGTGAACATTGGCTCGACGAGACTGCGGCTAGTTCAATTAACTTCGAAATGGTGGACACAAAACACGGTACACTTTAGTCTCCTTTTGTGCGATGGAAAACGTATCAGAAGCCGTGGAGAAAGAACGAAAACGTGCTCGAAAGACTGCATAAATATCGATGAAATATGTATAACGATCAGATAAAACCAAACGGGATCTATAAAAATTATTTATGCGAAAACGTGTCGCATAAGAAGAGGTTCATAGAAACTGAGAGAGTCACAATGCTAGATGTACAAAGCGCAAACAGGCTATAGAATTGACTATTTGAAAGTTTACGTTTTCATGCCGCACTTAAGATAATTTAAAAACGGAGAAAAATTTGTGTTCAATCTCCGTTCTTTACCACTGATTTGGACAATTTTTATTTCGCATAAAGATCCGGTACCATAATGATTAGATGACTACTGAACATATAGACAACCTTGACATCTCGAAGCTCGACCTTGAGAGAAAAATGGTTATGCACTGTAATGTTTGACATGTTTGAAATGTTTGAATGAGGAACCTTCGCATTCTCATTAATTTTTCGTACTGGAGATCATTAGCCAGTGGATTTCCAAGCGAAATAAAACTGTTCTTCATCGATTATACCAAACGGGCGTTGAACAGAAGCGTGTATCCGCATTTATTGGATTTAATAAACGGAAGAGAACGTAAGAATACTCGTAAATTCCTCGGACGTTTTTACCGCTCCCCATATCACTTGCATAGTTTTGTCATAAATGCATAAAATCCTCATTCCGTGCGACCCGCCTTAGCTGATTGGCCGACTACTGCTATTACGTGGCGGTAATAAAACTATATACGGTCCCATTAAAGAACACACATCGATGATCTTGAAATCGCGAAACATGTGGCCGGCAGAGGAACAGAATTTTTTAGCGGTCCGGCTCGCGGTGTTTGCCCGTCGGAGCCTAATCACGTTTTGCGAGATTCCCGTCGAGTTATCCGCGAGACAGCCGCCGGCTGTCTGGCAAAAAGGGGACGTTAGCCTTTTCGCTTTTTTCTCGCAATGAATCAAGTTCGGAATCGCCGCTATTATGAATTTCCTTCGAGCCGAAACATGTTCCGCGTTACGGGCCGTATTGTGCGTTATTTAATTGCATGCTATATTTTACGACGAGCCCGCCGGGTGGCGAGAAAAAGACGCCTCGGCGACGGAAAAATCGCCCGGCCAAAGAAACATTCGATGAACTCAATGGATTTAACGATCAACACCGCGCGAAACGGGCGCGGCGTCCGCCGAGACACAAAGTTTCCTCAGCTACGAGAAATTAAATTTAATGCTGCCTGTGCCTTTTTCAACCGTCTCGCACCCCCTCCCCCGCTCCTACCCCGACGGGCCGTAATAACTTTTCTTACGCCGTTAGACCCGCGATATTATTTCCTCGAGCGGTATACGATGTTCCTCGTTCGATCGTGACTGATCTACCATGCTTCTTCATCCACGTCCTGGCGCGTCGACACGTGCTCCTCAGACGAGAGAGAGACAGAGAGGGAGAGAGTGAGAGAGTAACAGCCTCTCAGCCAGCGTTTCGTTTCGTTTCGTCTCGTCTCGTCTTGTCTCGTTTCGTTTCGTTTCGTTTCATTTCGTTCCCTTTCGTCTCGTTCCGTTTCTCTTGGTCTTGGATCATTGGCTTCTTTCGCGCTCGCAACGGCCCGGCAAAGCGTCGGCCGAGAACCTGCAAAAACACGAGCGGAACGCGCTGCACGTGCGAATAAGCACGCCCGGAAAATATTTTGGACCATCCCTCGAGTTGTTTCGGTCTCTCGATACTCCGTTGCCACTTTCTTGCGATCCCCCCGGCATTCCCCGCTTTCCCCAGCCGTGTCCCTACCCAAAATTTATTTGCCTCGCCGTTTCTCTAACTATCTGGTTACACACCGCCAAACGTTTGATCTAGAAACATCGTTACTCATTTATTATCGTTAGAAATTACGGGTGAACGCAGCGATTACGTCGGGGACACAACGTGAATGAGATATATTTAATGAAGCACGCTGCCAAAAATTCCCCCTTTGTAAACTCCTTTATCAGCCGCGCCATCGGCATCAGTGAGTCGCAACACATTCCCCAAGAACTTGATTACCGCACTAATCCAAAACGGCTTCCCTGAATACAAAATTAACCGAGTTAAATACAAAATTAACCGATTAATAGACCGACTCCTGAAACAAGACGACAAACAGACTACACGAAACATCGATGACAACCGAATGACCACCTTCCTACCATATATACAGGGTACCACCGACCGAATCAACAGAATACTCGGAAAATACAGCATCAAGACCGTTTTTGCCACACAAACAAAAATAGGACATTTACTGACCTCTCCCAAAGATCCACAGCCGCAGCTATCTACATCAGGGGTATACAAAATACCATGCTAATCCGGCAAGGTTTACATCAGCGAAACTGGGAGGAGTGTGAGCACTCGTATCAAGGAACATGAGCGGTGTGGGCTACATTCGATCAGCCGTAGCCGAGCACCAATTAACAACGGGACATACCATCCTTTTCAATGAGACCAAAGTTCTAGCCAGAACGAAAGGATACTTCCCCAGAAAACACTGGGAATCATTGGAAATCAAGAAACATCCCAATAACATCAACAGGGACACAGGGTACAGCCTGAGTCCAATATGGCACACACTCTTCCCAGTTTTAGGGCTCAATTAAAAAAGACAACTTTGATTGGTGCTCACCGAACCGTAGCAATGAGTGTACCCACTATATAAGTGGAACGCAAAGCGTCACACTTCAGTATCAGACCCCCTGATGAAGTTAGCTGCAATGCTGACGAAACGTTGGGAAATCTCTCCCTTCAGGACACGGCTTACAAAAATTTAGAAATGGAAACATGATATTGAAAATATTGTATACCAGAATTTTCTAAGAGAACGATCGAGTTTTTACCGATGCTTCCTTCTGCACTTTTCATCCTTGCGGCGAATAGAACACAATGCGATCAAAGACAAATGGTTGACTTGAAATTCAAGATCAATTTTGGGGCATTTTTCTGACGTCAATTTTCACGAAACCAAGGATGTAGAGAGCGGGATATATAATTTCTATACAAATTGTACAATTGTCAAAATTACACAAACTTTTATGAACAGACATATGTTCTCACGAATAAAAATCGTTGTGTGGCTAGGAACAAATTTTGCAGGAAGTGTAGACTGTCGCTTTCTCGGAGTCTATTCAATTTTACGATCGCACATGACCGGGAGAGAAATTTTAGTTTCGTTTTTGAGAATTCGGAGCGAACGGTGGCTGCTTAGAAAGTTAGGCAACGGGAGACAGTAGAGAGTCCCCGGAGTCTTTCTGGCAGAATTTAAGATCCACCGGTTGTGATAGTATTTTTATTACTCATTGTACCGATACGGCCATCGGCCGAACGGTACAAGTAAAGTGCCATTTGCATTCTGGCCATGAGTGGCCGCAGGGTGTTTAAAACGGGGACGATAAAGGCTAACGTTTATTACCTGTTACTGAGAAATGTAGTAACCGGAAATAAAACCATTTGTATGTTTAACGTTCTGTGCACCGCTGTGCGATATGGTAATAGACGCAGTATACTTGAATGTTAAGGAAAATCATTGTTAATCCATCCTGATAGCCGACGAACCGTAAAGAATCCCACGAAATGGCTCGTGAAAAACTGTAAGACGCCATCGTGATTTTCCGTTCGCTCCGTTGATCTGTATGGTCGATCCTTTCGATTCGCACATAAACATTTTCTACGAAGTAAATAAATCGTACACAGCGTTTTGCAAGTATTTTAATGGTTGAAAAGCACTCATTCCCGGCAACGATTTAAAATAATTACAATCACTGTTGTCTTCCCTTATTCATTGCACAATATAAATTTTTATTTCACGCTCAGAAGCAGAGACCGCGTTACTACTTTTTCTTTTTTTTTTGCTTGCTTACCATTTCGCTGCTTTTACTTGCAGAAACAAACCTCCTCTGGACACAATTGCAATTTAATGAGGAATACATTAAGCGTACGACTCCGCGGAATATTATAAATATGCAAATTTCCGTATAGAACAGTATAAAAATGAAACATTTCAATGAAGTGTTTCTCTCTGCCGTTGTATTATTTATTGTTGCAGAAATACTCTTTAAAGAGCTATTTCCTGGTCACAGAGAAGAACACTGTGCTTGAAAAATTCACGAACTTTTTTTAACATTGCTATAGCATTTACATGAACGTTCGTATCCATGCAGTTACTTGTTTAATTGAATTCGCGTCCGTGTTCATAAATATTCTTTATTTTGCTTCATCTAATGGTCTGAAAGTTACCACTTTGAGAATGTTTATTCAGAATCGAGCTTCTCTGATGTTCTAGCAACATCTCATTAATAACATCTCATTAATAACATCTCATTAACAACATCAAACATCACATTATTAAAAATTTGCCTCACAACAGTCGCGGTAATATATTTAGCAATAAATCGATTAATCGTTGAAAGTACTTCGCAGCATATTTTTCATAATTTTCGTCAAAAGTATCCGAACAATTTTTATCATTTCGACACAAAAGCTTTGAAGCTAGACACACTTACCGGTAGTTTAACCGGGAGTTAATCTAATTAACACGTTCACTGCTGAATTCATAACGGCGAAGTAATTTATTTAACGAAGCTGAAACTGAAAAGTTAAAATATAAGCATCTTGATGATGGAACCGTTTGAACCTTCCAAGTCCTGTAAATCCAAATGAAATTCGTTCTAAGTGACGAGTTTCCATAATAAAAAGAAAAAAATTGCAGTTTTGCTCCCAAAGTGCATTTTATGTTTCAATATTTGTTTCGACGAACAACAAAATTATTTTCGAAGGAACTGTATGCGAGTCGATTACGTGAAAAAATTTGTACATTGCGAATTCACATTTGTGCGCAAAAATGTGCAGATATTTGTGCATTTGTGTCCAAAAATGTGCAGATATTTGTGCATTTGTGTCCAAAAATGTGCAGATATTTGTGCATTTGTGTCCAAAAATGTGCAGATATTTGTGCATTTGTGTGCAAAAATGTGTACAGTTGGTACAGTGATCCGAAACAGACAGCGACTGCAGAATGTGCTATTCGCAGTCGCGTGCGAGCGAAATGGCATAATTCGCTCGTATCGACGCGCGTTGACGCGGCCGACGAAAGCCCCGAGTCACCGTCAATTACAGAAACGAGTAATTGAATTTCGGCTGGAATTAATTTAGTACTCGTGTCTTTTGTGCGGCCGGGTGCACGGATTACTATGACATATTACATTCCGGGGGTCGCAATTATTATGCTCCTTGAATAGGTGCGCGTCCGGACATTTTCACGGGTAGTTGTGCACATCGGATTCACTTTGACGGCGGTACAGTGAATTCTGCGTTCGACAAATTATACAGTTAACGTGGACCACATCCAAGTTCTGTCCGTGGACGCGGAACGGTTGTCGTTGTTGTTGCCGCTCGCGCTTATTAACGATAGAATGTAACGCGCGGTACATTTAGCCCCGACCGCGATACGGACAGATCAAAATGTCGGTGCCCGCGCCGAGCCGTCGTGCAATTATTGTTTGTTCGGTGTATTACCTTTCGTTTCTATTGCCTTGTCCGAATAAATTCAATTCGCCGGATCGACGACACACGGTTCCCTCACTCGGATTGACGCTGCTCTGCCAAACCCCGTGTTCTCCCGTTTATTGACTCCGAAGGGACCTATAACGAGTTACTGAAAAGTTTTCTGCAAGAAAATACTAAAGACTAATTCCTTCACGCGGGCCCATATCGAACTTTTAAGAAATACTTTTAAAAGACTGGACTCCTAAGGAAGCAAATTTAAAAAGAAATATTGACTAAGGTCATCGAAAATAGCAAAACAACTTTTTCCCCAAAGAATACCAACCGTGAAGCGTCAATTTCGATTCAATTTTATTATTCTCGCCACCAGCGGAAGATAGTTTCAATTAAATAAATTAAATATATTCAATTCGCGACACACGGTTCCGTGAGTTGGAGTAACGCTGCTCTACCAAACCCAGTGTTCTCCCGTTTATTGACTCCGAAGGGACCTATAACGAGTTACTGAAAAGTTTTCTACAAGAAAATACTAAAAACTAATTCCTTTACGCGAGCCCATATAGAAATTTTTAAAAATACTTTAAGAAGAATGGACTCCTAAGGAAGCAAATTTGAAAAGAAATATTGACTAAGATCATCGAAGAAAGCAAAACAACTTTTTCCCCAAAGAATACCAACCGTGAAGCGTCAATTTCGATTCAATTTTATTATTCTCGCCGCCAGCGGAAGATAGTTTCAATTAAGCTAAGGAAGCAAATTTAAAATGAAATATTGACGAAGATCACCACCCGTTTTAATTGCAATTTCGATTGAATTTTATTACTCTCGCCGCCATCGTTTCGAAAGCAGTATAAATTCGATAATCAACGCCATGAAAAAGGGAATAGATTTTTCGACAAACCAACAGCGAAATTTTCATTGGCGGGCTGCAGCGGGCGCCGATCCTCGTTCGCCTCGATCATTCTCTCGTTAATGGAACTCCCGTGGCCAGTTGGCGAAAATAATACAGTCGTTGCCTGTTAAAGGGGTAATTGAAACTTGCCGCGACCCTTGCGAGAAGCTCGCTGATCCAATCTAACCGTTACCGCAATGAGAAACTATTAACGGGCCCGGGCTCCGCAGCCGGTCGGCGCGATTATTGTCACGCAATTGTCGGACTTACGCGCAATAATCGTTATGCGCGTGTACACACCGGGGCGATCCCTTCGGCTGCGCAACGAGTCGTCCGCCCACCATGGGATTTTGTTTGCGGATCGTAATCGATTTCGTCACGTGTGCGCGCCGGAAAAGTTGCGCGCGTGTCCTGGGAACGCATTCCGCCGGTAACCTTCAGGCAACAATGCGCGCAATCAATTACCAATCAAATTCATTCGGCAACGCGTCATTACGAGCGCATCCACCACCTTATAGTTTTCGAAGTTAAAACCGGCTTGGAATTGAACGATTTAAAAATTGAAACGCGGGGATCAAATTGTGGCGTAAATACCGAGCGATGCGTTCACAGTATCGTTGAAATTGCCCTAGGCCTATGCCGGAGTCATTTCTGACCCACGCCGATATTTCACTGCAGTTTTCTTTCGATATAAGGCTACATCGGATGAAGTAGAAGAAGAGGGTATAACGGCTTTCTTATTTTTTCAAATGTAGCGCAAACTCGCTGTCAAAAATTATTTATTGAACAATTGAGTAGTGTATCACAGATTTCGCTTCTTTTAGTTTATTTAAAGGATGATTTTCTACAACAAAAGAAAAGAGAAACACAATTTCGAGAAATGATTTGATGAACAATTGATGTGCCACTATTTTACTTCTGATGTCTTACAACATTCTTGTATTGACAGACAATTTCGCATAAAAATCCGCGAAGTAATTATAGAATTCATTATGGACAGGTGATCTTTTTGTATCTGTTCTAAGAATAATATATCTGGATCACGGAGTTCGTTCTGGCACATGATTCAGACACAACAAGGTTGCACGGTAATGTTAGGCTCGGATTCAAAGAGGATCACCGGCAAAACGAGTCACGTAGGCGAAAATGCCGGGGTAACGTCCGTGGATCGACGATCGGCCGATTATATTTGATAAATTATTCTGGCTGATTGATCCTCGAAAGCATAGAGACGACGATGTGTACGTGCTCGTTAAGCACCGTGCAACGTATCGCTTCCTCCGGACGCAAAGGGGATATCAATCCGCACCGTACGTCCGAAAGATTGGTTTACTGTCTTCTCTTCAGGTAGGCATCACCAGGCTTCGTGACTGAAACCCAGAAGAAGATGATGTTCGGCATGTCGTTCGAAAATTAGGTACCGTCTGCTCGGACGGCGCTCTTGAATATTTCCTTCCTGTAGTGTCCGATCGAAAGAGGTAACAGGTGGTTTATCTATTCTGATTCTATCCTAGATAAATTAGGAGCTAATATCTTTCACAAGCCTGCGTGAATGTTAAAAATCTAAATTTTCTGACGATCCTGAATGTAATTCTTAATGTATTTATGTGTCAGTACATTTATGTGTCAGTACATTTATGTGCCAGTACATTTATGTGTCAGTACCTATGATTTTCTACAACATCCAAGAATTGTATCAAGAATAATCTGTAGAAATATATAGAAGGCTAAACTTCACCATGGCAACCCAGAAATTTTTAACTTTTTACTATATAATCCTGTATATTTTGACGAGAAGATGCTAAAAATCGAAGTTTTGAGACGAGGAATTCACTGGTTCAAAAGTTATGCGTGTTCAGAGTTGAATTCTTGCCCTTTTGTCAATATCTTCAGTAGTATTTCACTCGTTAGACATCATAGATTTCGCACATATGATAATATACCTCAATCGTAAAAATTGAAAGTAGAAATTGTGCTGTTTGTCGTCAAAAATGTATTATAGAATTTTGAAGAGAAATTGAAATTGCCCAAATAAAACTATTCAGATAATAATGAATGCAACATTTTGTTACAAAATCTCGATCTTTATATTAAACTTTACCCTTTGTTGGTGCTCTTTTCCATTAAAGCAGCGCATGATCGTTTTATGAACCTATTCCATTAAACCCCAAGGAGACATGTGGTTGATTGAGCAAGCAGCGTGGGGTAAGAAAACAATAATCCAGGAATTATCGATCGTTGTGCATACAAATCGATGAATATGTATGTATGCCTTCCAAAGTTAATATTGATTAATATTGTCGTTGATTAATATTGGTGCCGGTCAAACATAGTTTCGGTATATTGTTGTCGATTAATTCTGGTGTCAGCCAAACTTGCTTCCGGTGGATTCTTGTCGGTGAAAACTATATCGGAGGCTTTGCCGTAACCCTCTCTTGACCTAGTTAGGATCTTATCTTTTCCATCCTGGTATCGTCCTCCGGTGTATACCGATCTATCATTATATTCCTGCCTTTTGACATAGTTCTTCAGAAGAATGTTACAAAATTTTTCTATAAATTTTCTATAAATGCAATCGAGTATTATTATACTCAGCAAAGAGTTACACACCCACAAAAACTAATCATAACTCAACATTTCTCGTTTTACCCAAGTCGAAATAAATTGTCGTTGCGACCGTTTGTGTTTCCCATTATTTGGCCCCTTTTTGAGAACACGTTCCGGGAAGAACAGGCGCGTTTAAAGTTTTCCAATCTCGGCAATTTAGGCACACCGCTTCCAGAACACATTTTCGAAAGTCCATTCTTTAAAGGACTGCAAAGAAATCGACTGCTTTCGAACTTCCGGGTCAGGATACCTTATCGTCCACGCGGATGTCATTTTTGCTTCTGATGCCGTGGAGTCAGGAAGGATAAGCCAATGATTTGCGATCAAGTGTATAGCACATGACTACAGTGATTACAGAACGCTTAGCGTCCATATTGTTGCGCTCGAAGGTGGTCAATTCTTGCAACAGCCGTATACTTCGCGTTTTATTCGTATAGCAAACGCGAGATACAGTTAGAATCTAGTGAACCTCGAAATGAAAGAATAATGGTATGTAGAAAGCGAGGTAATGGAACGCTTCGGAATGATATTTCACTATAATTTAGGAAGAATCTGAGTCGTTTCGTTGCGATCAAACAGCTCCAGCAACCGTTGCGTGTGCGGCACGACCGTCGAGAAAGGTGATTCTTCATGCAAAAGTAAATTGAATATGCAGGGCGAAACTATTTTTCCATTTCCCAGCTTCTTTGGAAGATGAAATTTGTATCTGTCCATTACTCGCGTTCTTCTTTCTGTTTCTTGTGAGCATTTAACTTTCGCAGTACGTCATCTGACAGATAAACGTCCGCCGCCCGTAATTTTCGCTTGCCATGTGCGATCCGGGCGGAGATTACAACATGGAAAACTATTAACGTTGATGCAAATGTGTAAATTTTTTGCCTTCGATTTCTACACTTTCCAAATGAATACGACAGAAAAGTTACAGTGAAATTTCGTTCTCTCAACCGTTGATTTCCCTGATGTTCCATTCTATTCTGGTATATCTCGCTATATTCTAGTATATTTTGCTATATTGTAGTATATTTTGCTGTATTCTAGTATATCTTTTTATATTGTAGTATACTATGATATATTCTAGTATATTTTTCTATATTGTACTAACTTTTCCTACATTCTAGTATATTTTTGTATATTGTAGTATACTTTGTTATATTCTAGCATATTTTGCTATATTGTAGTATACTATGATATACTCAAGTATATTATTCTATAATGCAGTATATTTTCCTATATTCTAGTATATATTTCTATATTGTAGTATACTATGATATATTCTACTATATTCTTCTATCTTGTAGTATATATTTCTTTATATTCTAGTATATTTTCATATATTGTAGTATACTTTGTTATATTCTAGTATATTTTGATATATTGTAGTATACTATGATATATTCTAGTATATTTTGCTGTAATTTAGTATACTATGATATATTCTAGTATATTATTCTATATTGCAGTATATTTTCCTATATTCTAGTATATATTTCTATATTGTATTGTGTTTATGATATATTCTAGTATATTCTTCTATCTTGTAGTATATATTGCTTTATATTCTAGTATATTTTCATATATTGTAGTATACTTTGCTATATTCTAGTATATTTTCATATATTGAGGTATACTATGATATATTCTAGTATATTTTTCTATATTGTAGTATATTTAGCTATATTCTACTATATTCTGCTATGTTATAGTACACTTTGCTATATTGTTGTATACTTTGCTATATTGTAGTATACTTTGCTATATTCTAGTATATTTTGATACATTGTAGTATACTATGATATATTCTAGTATATTTTTCTATATTGTAGTATATTTTGCTATATTCTACTATATTCTGCTATATTATAGTATACTTTTCTATATTGTAGTACATTTTGCTATATTGTAGTATACTTTGCTATATTGTAGTACATTTTGCTATATTGTAGTATACTTTGCTGTATTTGAGTATATCCTACTACATTACAATATATTCTAGTATATTCTATTATATTGTAGTCTACCTTAGTATATTTTGGAATATTCTAATGTATCCTAGTGTGTATCCTGTATGTAGTCTAGTATATTTTAGTATATTCTCGTGTATTCTAGTATATTCCAGAATATAGTTACTTTGAAATTAGTTACTTCGGTACGTTCCAGCAGTTCGGCGTTGGCGTTGGCGTTGGCGTTAGTACAACGTTAAAACCAATATTCCCGTTTCCCAATCGGCGAGTTGATAACCCGGTTGGGAGATAAAGAAATCCTCTCGACCTATCTAACCAGGCCAGACAAGACCTAATACATCTGCGCTAACTTAACATGTAAGGCAGCGTGCCGGGGGATGAATGGCGACGGGTTGAACAATACCGTGGTCGTAAACGGTCCCTCCGGGGTACCTAGCACCATCCCGTATGTAAATCGCTTTACTTGGATAAGGGACTCGGTCCGAGTGGACTTGTAGATCCCCATTCGAGAAGGGGCCGTGAATGCCGAGGATAGAACTTAATTATGAAAACAAAAATAAACGAACGCTTCGCCACAAAGTGGAAAAGTAATCCATCGCAAATCAGAGCGAAAAGGCACAGATTTTAAAAAGGAAAAACCGCGAATGCGAACTACAACGATCCACAAGGGAAAAAGGTCGCTTCGAAGTAATAAGAAAAATATAAATTTCAAAATACCGCCACCGGGGTCATGTGTTTCGCATGGAGTAGGTAGCGATTAATTCAGTCGAATTTGAAAGTATAATTGTCTAGAGGACGATGTGTGCGTTTAATGTACTTTTATGCGCGTAGGAATGAAATGAACATTTGAGGCATTTGGAAAGGGTAGAATCGTCGAGGAATTAATTTCAGACGAAATATTGTAGATTTTGTCCAATGGTATCAATCAGATTTGTCGAAGGACTCTTTTTTAGTATATATACCAATATATTAATAGACTAATATATATATACTAACATAATAACATTTTTAGATTCGGCATAATGTAGAGGTGTCTTCCCTGAACAATTAATTACGGTTAAGTATGTATTGGTCAAGTGTCTTATAATTTTGCATAAATGTTTGGGTATATTTTAAGATAAAATTGCGTATTCTTCCTGTAATTATCTTCATTATTATTTAAATTATTGTGCGATAGTAATAGCATATCACTTATCCTGGTGCAATAGTGTCAATAATGAATTGATATTCCAAATTAAATTATTAATCCAATAAAATTCTATTATTAAAAGTCCTATTATTAAAGTCTTATTATTAAAGTCCTATTATTAATTATTATTCCAATGTTCTTCAAATTCTACACGTATATAAAATACAGGCCCCTTCATCTGATGAACTAAAATTATATCGACAACAGTTTTCTATAAAGCTGGAAATTTCAAGTGTTCTTTAAGTGTTTAGCAAAGTTTCAATTTCCGCTTTATACCGCGTTATTCCGAAACAGAGCGAAGCAAGTACGTATACAATATTTCGAAATTCTCGACTTTCGAGAGTTGTTTAAAATTGGTAGCTCCGAATGGCTACACCCCTTTAACGTGTTGAACGATTGCGATAATCCGCGTTAAAATGGACCCGGTCACGGGGCCGACGTCAAAAGTCAGTGCACCTTCGTCCCGGATTAGCGAGACAAATTCCGCGCGCGAATCCGGCTATTGTTCGGTTTTAGGCCGGGCCCGACTGTCCGTCGAAATGAACGATTGGTCGGACACCGCGGCCGCGCCATTCGAACAATAACAAACACGATCAAACCGTGGCCATCGATCAAAACGCATTAATTGAACGGCGGCGGCGGCGGCGGCGAAGGTTTCCGCGGCCGTGGCGTGTCCGTTTCATCTTTGCACCTGGCCTGGTAATAACGACATCCATCCAGCGAGTTAATGACTCGGCGGCCGGTGGCTGAATCACTCGCCGCGGCGAGTCGCGCAATTTCGCGCGTGTGCCACGCCATAATCGAAAATGAAAAATCCGCGGAAGACGTGTGTCGCGTCTCGTTCGTCCCCAAGGGCAAACGGATGCTTCATTAGATGTTATTATATAATCTATTCGTTGGAAATGGATTGAAGTCGACTTTTAGTCGATAATTCTCACGTGTCCAAAGTTGGCATAAAGTCAAATCGTTGATATACATGGTGCGTGGCTTTTAATTGCTTCAGCACTCTATTCTATTTATACGAGACTAAAAATGCATAGCGATTAGTTGAAAACTCGTGCTTTCTGGCTTTACTAGTTTCGAATTGGAATTACATCCTCGAGGAAAATTTGTGTACATTCATTTTACCAACCTAACATATAGGTCACCTGTCCAATTAAATGAATGTGCATGAATACTGTGTTTTCTCGTTATATGTCCACAACACGGGTCTATCCAGGGACAAATATCGGGTAGAAGATGTTATTCTTTGATGCACTGCCGAACGTAGGGAAGGTCAGTGAAGGATTATATCCTGCGGCAGTTAGGATAGTTGTGGGACTTTTATCTGCTAGATATTTGGGATATATATCGAGTAAAGACTGTACATATTTGTGCCAGCGAACTTCGGGATTGTGTTTCTCATTTTGAGGACCAGTGATTTGATTCCAATCGTTGAAGAAGAATATATTCTTTGATTTTCGTGATTATTCGGGTTTATTCGGGTTTAGGTTTACGAGACCCGTCAAAATGACGGGTTTTAGTATTTTGAATTTAAAAATATAACGATTGTAAGGATGCATATATGAGAAATTATTTAGAAAATTTATTTCTTTAGGTATGTATTACTTTTAAAATATTGCTAAAATTTTGGGTAGCGTGTTCTCGTTATTTTTGTGAAGTGATGCAAAATATTCACTCTTAGTGCTCCGTGAGCCTAGTGTTAAACGTCAGCGTTGAGGATGCGAGTTGGTACGCGCGAGAGAGCAACTCTCGTGGAGGTTGCGTTACCACAAACAATTCGGAAAGTGCAGGACAAGACACGCTGTCTGTTCGACTGCATCTTCGGCGGGTGTAGACGGGCGTGCAGGCGAAAGCCCGTTAGTTTTACGTGTCGTTACGGTTTCTAAGCATAGGATGCGTTCGACGTTGCACCACGGCGGGAGCATCGGGTTCAACGTACCCGGTTGGAACGAGCCGACCAACCGAACATCCATCCTCGGCCAACAGATATCCGTAAAATGGACGCGACGCCGGAGGAACAAAACGATCCAGGCCGGATATCGACTCGCAATTTGACATGGACTAGGTACCTGTCACCGTTCAGTCCCCGCGAATAAAAGTTTCGCTCGTTCGCCGAGCGCGCTCGCGCGCGCGGGATCGGCTTCTTCTTCTTCTTCTTCTTCTTCTTCGGAACCCTTCTTCTTTCTGCCTCTGCGCTCTCTTCTTCCTCCGTCGAAGCTCCCCCGGAAACATTCGAGACCGTCGCGTCGCATCGCTAGAATTCGATCGACTACACGCTGAACGAAACATTCGTCTCGATTATCTCCGGTCGCCGCGCCGCAGCGGACGTGCGGGTCGAAACGGGATGCCGGCAAGAAATCGCCTAACCGAGGTCCTTTCTGAGAAAGTCGATTGCAAAGAGATTTTTGCGGGAAGCGGCCGGCCGATGCTGGATCTCCGGGACCATCCTCCGATCGAAGGGTTTTTAACATTTTTCGATTTCGGACACGAGAAATTATGCGTTCGTGGAGGATTTAGTTAACGAATTTCTTTCTTCCCGGGCGTTTTTGTTCAACGTTCATTTTCTGACCATTAGCACCTGTGGTTGAACTTCTTTTCCTGGACACGTTGTACATCATTCCCTGTGGACCCTGACATGTTGGAAATTCAAAGATCACGGAATTTATCTGATTTTTCAATATTTCTGATACTAATCTAAACGGTAGTTAATAGGTCATTAATGAAGGATGTATGAATATCTATGTGTTTACCTAAACGACTGAAATAGTGTTCTAACCAGATTTGTCCTTGACCGTCACATTGCAAAGAGATTTTTGCGGGAAGCGGCCAGCCGATGCTGGATCTCCGGGACAATCCTCCGATCGAAGGGTTTTTAACATTTTTCGATTTCGGACACGAGAAATTATGCGTTCGTGGAGGATTTAGTTAATGAATTTCTTTCTTCCCGGGCGTTTTTGTTCAACGTTCATTTTCTGACCATTAGCACCTGTGGTTGAACTTTTTTCCTGGACACGTTGTACATCATTCCCTGTGGACCCTGACATGTCGGAGATTCAAATTTGATCACGGAATTTATCTGATTTTTCAATATTTCTGACACCAATCTAAACTGTAGTTAATAGATCATTAATGAAGGATGTATGAATATCTATGTGTTTACCTAAACAACTGAAAAAGTGTTCTAACCAGACTTGACCTCGACCGTCACACGTTTGGGCAAACCACAACATTCCCGAGGCGAAGGGCACCTTGAATGAATATTTTCAAGGTCAAATATTGTTGTTCTTTTCTCTTTTTGTTGTGTCTTAATACCATCAAAAGTTCTATGACTTTGTCGAGGCCACTATACTGCTTCGACGCTCCTCGGACTCGTTTATGCCTCTGATATGGCTTTGATGTTGCTTAACGGTTTTAATTACTGGATCGTTAGACACAATACATTATCGACGACATGCCCGGGATCGTTTATCATTCGGAACGGAAGAATGCGGGGTCTTACTGTTATGGCACACCTCGAGATCGGGATGCTCGATCGAGCCCTTACTCGTGCATGCGCTCGTTGGTAAATTAATACCAGGGAGATCGTTCGAGATTGGTGTGACTTGATGGGAACAACGTGGACAGGTAGCATAATTAAACTTTGACCCGGGGAAGACAGCGAGGAACGATTTCCTAGTCGACCGGCTTCAAACTGTGTCTAAATACGTTGCTCCTACAAACTGGAACAATTTAACAGAATATTTATTACCGTCCGTGATCGCGATCCTCATTTACCGCTACCAAACGCGTTTAAATTACAAGAATCGGAGAGTTCCACATGTCCGAGTTTCCTGAAAATTTGTCTATAAAAATAGGAATTCGTATAAACGTCGAAATGTCTGGCTATAAAATGATAACGAACGTCTTGTGCGTCGAAACGTTGATAGTTTCATTTTTATTTATGCTCTGTAGTACGCATAAATTGTCTGCGAACGAGGAAAGGGAATTATTTGACAAAAATTGTACGTATACTGTTCCGGGATTGACAAGCCAAAATATGTATTTAGCAGTAAATACACTCTGGATAACAAGATTCAATTGCATCTCGCATGCATCTATCCAAGAACCGAAGTTTATGACGTCCCGAGGCCGTATTAGCTGACCTGAGGTGCGATAGTCATTGTGACCCTCGATTATCTATAGTGCGTTACCGCGTTTATAGTCTTCGCGAAACAGTGTACCGTTGACTCGCGGAAGGGAGGCTGTAAATCCCGTGCAACACACTCGTGAGCATGATATATTAATAATGTACTCCGCGCGGAATGAAGTAGGAAGCTGGAACTTTTACATTGTATTGTTAGAACGCCGCCACATTGCTTTGTACTTGCACGTTATCCAATGAGCAGAGCTCCTACCACAAGTACATACAAGCAGTCATTTTAGCGCGCTATCACCTAGCGGATCGACGCAGTAAAAACCAATATGGCGCGCTTACACGTCTATAATTTTTCAACCAGTGAACTCCGCTCATTTATACTTACATTTTTGTCATTTCCTCGTCACAATCTACAGGATTATATTACAAAAAGTTGCAAAGTTTTGGCCCCCCAAAGCGAAGTTCAGCCAAATTGAAAATTGTCTGTATCATTTACAAGAAATGAGAGTTCTATACTTGCTAACTTTTTCCATGCACATTACCAATGCGATTCACTGTACCGTAGAACGTTGCCCGGTATAAAAACAAGCGGAAAAGGCTTTTCTACGGAATAGAAATGATTCGATGACACATGCTGAACACACCGATGCTTAATGCACAATATTTTCGAGCTAATGACACGCTGTGAACGCGGTTAAACGCTGCCGGGACTGTACATTGAGATTACATCGGTTTTTACGTGGTCGTCGTATTATTGCGCGCTAAACGATTCACCCATTGGTTATAGCAATTTACACCAGAATTACGAATAGCAATCTGGGACGAACTATCCATTATGAATCGCTATTAAGGCCGGGGCAACAACGCAAAACGGAATAAAGGAGGCTCCGGGAGAAACACAAATTACGACTTAAACGGCTCGAAATGATATATATTTTTAACGTGTGCCCCACATTACATAGCTACGCCGCGAGGATTCTTTCGGTTTATTTTCATTCTACCGCGGTATCTAATGGCGGCAGCACAGGTATCGCCGCTGGTGCGTCACTAATGCGAGCCGCGACCGCGTGCCATCCCGGAGAACTGATCTTGCAACAGTAACGTAAATATTGTGGATGCCTTTTAAACATTATGTTGTACAGAAACGGTCAATGAGAACACACAGTTAGAGGCCCGTGTCTCGGTGTCTTCTCTTTTGACATAGTCTGAAACGTACATGGAATTCGAAGCATTCGCTTCTTTATAGATTTCCCACCCGGTACAGGTATAACGTGGCACCGGGGGAGTGGGGGGAGGCATGAATGCGAACATTAATTAAGTATCAATAAACGCGACATACCAAATTGAATCCACGCTCGCACACTAAAATATTGCGTACACTACTAGAATTTATGCAGGCTTGAATGGAATATATGAGGAGAAGAAAGATTCCACGCATTTTTTGGATTGTCGTCGGTTGAAGATATTTGTTAATCTGACGCTGAAAAGTGTTTTCATGTGGTTAGAAGTGCGGATCAGTGGGAAATATGAAATCGTGAAACTTGCTGTGTCGTCTGGAAGGACGTATTAATTAGTGTCGTTGCGCCAGGAGCAAAATGTTACGGGTCCATTTTCAGCAGCACTTAATGTCGAATTCTAGCATTTTATGAAATAATTTGAAAATTGATAGAATTAAAAATTTACCGACACTAATGTGTCTCACAAGATGAGGAAGATGGAAACAATAAAGTAAGGCTCAAAAATTATTCGAAGCAGCTAGATTGCACCACTGTGATTAATTACAATTTGTAAATTACATTCAACTTAGGAGCTGGTAAATTCAACACCTCGCTCTTTCATCTAAAAGTGCACATTTACATTCACATTGACGAGTAGCAAAATGTTTAAATTCACGATTACGAAGACTGCAATGACGCATTCGTGGAAAATTATTCAGTAAATCTTTGGACATATGTTACGATAAAAGTCGTTAGAAATTTGAAGAACTCCGAAGAAAGAGAATGGCTTTAATTGTCTAAAATGGTACTAATAGCTTCGTGACTATGTTTAGATGATGACACTTAACTGTCCACGGAATTTCGAGCTGCAGGGTACAAGGAGATTTATACTTATCTGACAAAACCCAAAAGAAGGCCATCAGAAGCCAGTGGGGACATTTTAAAAAAGAATTATTAAGCAGACATTACCACACAGATTGGTTTAACTATCAATTCAAAGAACTATCTAGCTAACAAATTCGGCCACGAGCTAACAAACAAGCATACCCTTTGATCGTTTATTTCTCCCTTTTGCTGCGCCAGATGATGCCTTTCGGCGCTTAAGCAGCGGATCGCGCAATGTCATCGATTGCGGGTGCATTTCCCCGGAGATGCACCGGTGCACCGGGCCCGATCGAGAAGAAGGAATATATCGGGAGACGCGCAATCGTTCGATCGTTCGCGTCGATCGGTCCTGCTCCGATGATCCGCGACCGGGGGGTTGGGAGGGGGGGAGGCTTCGTCAGACCTCGCGACGCGAGTTATAATTAATTAACAACAATGCGTCGAACGATGCGGCCCGCAGCGCGGTAATACGTCCGCCGGCCCCCATCAAGCTTCGTTAACGTCCCGGCCGCGGCCGCTGGGACCATAAATTTCGCAAATTGCACCGATCGAGCGTTAAACCGATCACGGACAGCGAGAATCGTTTCCTTGCGGGCCGCAATAATGGCGCGGGATCGATTGCTCCGCCACCTTATCGTCGACGTCCCCTTTTTCCGTTCGAGCAATTAAAAAGGTCGATATACATTGACGCGGTTGATTTATTGCGCTCGTTGGGGACCTACGATGGACGAGCCGGTCGCGGGGATGGCACATTTATTAATGGAAACCCTCCGAGTGTTCGTTAATGTAATATGTCTGTGTCAATGGCAATTCTCAATTATCGGGAAAATTTATACTTCTAGATTGCGTTATCTAAGATCGCTCGATACTATATTCATTAATTGAATCGCTGCTGATTTATGCGCCGAATACGCGACGCGCCGTTTCGATCGTTTCTGCGCGTTTCAAATTAACGCTACAAGCGAAATTTAGTGCAAACAGGCGTCAGGCGCGTAAGGCTTTTCTTAAACGCACAAAATTATACCCGCATTTTCAAGCTCTTCTCTTCAAGTTAGAAATGGTACCGTCTTCTTCAAATATCAAAGAATACAAACGAGGCAACAATTAACCAGAAAGTGCGTCAACACTACAGTTAACACAGCATACTGTACTGACGCAATCCACTCGAAATTAACAATACCACAACAGTGACACGGCTTTTACATCGACCCGAACCTGATAGAGACATACGTCCGTCATACCTAAGCAGAAACTGTTCGCTCGATCAGGTGTACCGATGCAATCACAGATTTGTGACTTGCACTGTCCAACATCGTACAATTTCTATCGTTTCGGACGTCAGTTACGCCCTCCCAGAATTGTTTTCACTGTGTTTTGCAAGCGCGCAGCTATCTCTTCTAATTTCATTCTGCGACCGACAGAAATCTATCGATCGAACGTTTCAAACATCCAGTGCAGGTCCGGATACAAAATGAAACTTGTGAAAAGCAACTGTTTCCCCGACGATTCCAATTTTCCCAAAAAATGTTTCCACTCGTCAGCTGGCGTACAAATGCTATAACCAACTGCTTAAAGGAACTCTAGTCGTTTGCTTCGACCCTGACGAAGTTATCGCAAAGAGTGTCCGAATATTAGTTCCGGTGGCTGGACGAAGGTAGGCGGGAATGCTCGTCGAGACGCTGGACAAAACAATTCCAGAAGGAATTACTCGGGTCGGCTGGCAAACGAAAGCCAGGAACAGCGTAGAACCGTATCGCCATAATAGACAAAATGAATCGGGGGAAAGAACTCGTTTCTACGCCTAATAGTCGCGGCTATTTGTAAAAAAAAAAAAGAAAAAGAAAGGGGACAAAAGAAATAACGAAAAAATGCCGGGGTAGATCGGCGGCCGTTCTAGGGGAGGAATGAGGAAAGAGGGACGAAGAAGCGCACGGCGACCGGTTATTATAGAAATAGAGTGGGGAACCAGGAGGCAGTAATAGAAAGAGCGGCCGAGCGGGAAGAAGGAAGAGCAGCAGAAGGGACAGGGAAGGATGGCACGGATGTAGCCGGATAGCCGTGTATAATGCATAAGAGAACCGAGGAAGAGTAACGAACTGGCAAGGTCGAGCGTGGTAGGTCAATGTCTCGTTCGAGGTGAACCAGCGCTGCTGCTGCTGCCGCTGCCGCTTTTGCGCTGGATGTTGCTGTTGCTGTTGCTGTTGCCGTTGCTGTTACTGCTCGCGACTGGCTCTTTCGCTGTGCCGGTTCCTGCGATGCGATGGTGTGTGTGCGCCTAAACCCGCCACCGCACCGCCGCCACCGCCGTCGTCCTAGCCGGTTGCACCGACGCAACGGTGCAACCGAGAACCGAGATGGGGGCCCCGGTGCACAGCCACGTACACGATGAGGAGAGAGGGGAACGAGAAGAGAGGGGTAACAGGCCTTTCTGCAGCATTGCAAGGCCGCAACCGCGAGAAACCGGCCAGAAGAAGAGGAAGTGCATCGGGGTGGGAGTGACGGTGAGATGGAACCCGAATGCATTCAGAGAGGGAGAGAGAGAGCACGAACCGGAGGAACGATGGTGTCTGGCTACGGGGAAGGGGAATCTGAAAACGTGCCCCGGTGTAGATGATACCATTGTTGCGGATGCGTAAATCACGAGATTCTTTCGCCGACCGGATTACGCAATTCGCGCGCTCGCGATTTCGATGAGCGCGCACACTCGGCGCGCATTCCCTTGTGAAACAGGAAAACAGATTAAGATTTTGACACATTGAGTTAACTGTCACATCAGTCACGTACGACTGGTGGATAAACCGAATTTTATTAGGATCTAGATCGTTTTACGTTGATCGTTGCTTGTCGAAATATTAGTTTAAAACTTGAAAGTTAATTTTATAGTGTTTTCGACACGTTAACTGCCACGTCAGTCGCATATGACTGACAGCGATTGTTGACTAGAAATTTATTTTTATTGTGACATATCCAGACAAACCGAATTTTATTAGGATCTTTAGAATTCAGAAGGGTTAATACAACATTCCATGTAATACATTTTACATTTCTAGTTTCGGTTTCATTAATTAAATTACACTGATTTTGTGAGATTTTCTGGGATTGATTTCTGGCACCTAACGTGCCATATATATTCTTGTAATTGATCTTACAATTTTTATATTGCATAAGGACCCACAGTTTAGTGATTGACAAAGGGAAAAATGATTATAGATTCTCACTTTCTTGGACAATATAAATTGAATTTTCGTTTTGACACATAAAAATGTGTGTTGGAGTCATAAAGTTTAATAACGACAATATTATTGAACTTCGTAGAAAATTCTGGGGGTTGAATATATGTAGTGCGGGGGTAGTATATATGTATTATAGTGGACTAAGGGCTAAGACAGCATACCCTATAGTACATTTTAAATTTTTCGTTTCGGTTTCATTAATTACATTACACTGATTTTGTGAGAATCTCCGGGATTGATTTTTGGCAATTAACGTGTTAACAATTTCTTTTCTGGATCAGTTTTAGCTACAAAAGATTACTTATTTTGTAGGGGCGAGGCTGTAGCTGAAAACTAGAAAGACAAATTTTGTGTCTCTCTTTTTATTAGTACACCAGGTTGCATTAAAATTGTTGTTATTCTATTCGGCGGGGCAACCATTATTGCCGTGCGGTGTAGCACTTGTAATCATTGGATTCTAGAACAAGGGTTTTATTTCTTCCTTGTTCTGTTTAAAATTCTGTACCATTTTCTCATACAATTGGTCTTTAACCCTTTGCACACGAAGCTACTTTTACCCCAAAACATTTCTTCCGACCTAGAACATTTCCCTTCTGTATATTTTTTCATCGTATTACACATACGAAAATGGTGCAATTTACTCGTAGAATACTGAAGCGTTTAGTAATTTATTATCACGTTTACTGTCACGTCAGTCACATATGATTGACAGTGATTTTTGACTGGATTTATACATTCATTTTCATTGTAAGATATGCAGATAAACCGAATTTTATTCGAGACTTTCGAATTCAATAGACAGCATCCCCTATAACACATTCTAAATTTCTAGTTGTGGTTTCATTAATTAAATTACTCTGATTTTGTAAGGATCTCTGGGGTTAATGTTTGGCACTTAACGCGTGAACTACAAACAATTTTAATAATGTGAAAAATATTTTGAATAATGATACAGAAATTTTTAGTGGCGCCTTGCTAAGGGTTAAAATCTCACGTATTAATTTTTGTCGTGAACACAGACAATCTGTGATCTCCTTATGAAATGCAAATGAGAAGTTCTTCGTCGAACAGGAGGGAAGTTAAATAGTGGTAGTGGAACGAGAAAGATCATGCGAGTTCTTCAATTAACTGGATTTATAGCTACTGAAACGGTTTGTTCAGCAAAGTAGGACAAGGTTCCCTCTTGCAGCATGCAGAGAGGCATCGTATTAAGAAACGCTGAAAAAACTGCTCGTGTCCAATCTCATTGTCACTTGGAAGAGAGTGAAAGAGAGGGAGAGGAAGAGAGAGAGAGAGAGAGACCTCGTTATTGTGCACTCCGGTCGTTCGACTTTTCAAACCACTCGAATGGAAACCGTACGACATGTCATTGTTCTTGTTCCATGAGACATTGTCGAAACGATGATTGTCTCACCGAAGAGCATTCCATAATTGGATCGCTTTGTGATTGAATCCCGACCCCTCGGTGCAGATCCCTGTCGAAAAATGATTGGAACAGCGATTCCGAAGGTCGCCCTCCTCTCCGAGCATCATCGGTACGTGCACGAAGTGACGTGTTAACCTGCGCATATCGTAACATACAGTTCGATGAAAAAGTCCCAGATCAATTCCGAGAACTTTCAACGCACGCGCGACTGTTCAGATAATTTATTACAACATTCGTTCGGTCATTGAGATTGCAACAATCCTCGAGAAAATTCCTTATCAGGAAAATATCTGAATAAATTTTACTGAAGAAACACGTGAAGGTCTACAAATACAGTTATTTCTCTATATATGTCGCCGAGGCCTGTGTGATGAACGTCGCGGAATTCTCCCCACTACCGCGGGATATATCCCGTGAGGGATATATACACATACGACATAAGACGGCTCGGTTATGTCTCCTGGACGATACTTGACACTGGCAGGACCCGTCTTGTTGACATATATCGAGAATTCACTGTAATACGTGATAATACAGAAAATAATACAGAATTTACGATCTCATAACAATTCTGAGAAATGTGATTGAAAAAATATTTGAAAATAAAATTTCTGATTCTCGACGAAATTAACTTGCTGTAATTTCGTGAAAAACAATTGTATAGCAACTAATTTGGACTCATTTTAAAGTTTGAAGATTCTACTTTCGCGCATCATTATGAATTTTCCTCTACGATATTTTTACGTAGCAGAGGAGAAACTGAAAACTCATTTTCCCTCAAAAATACTATAAATGCAAACCTCTGTGAAAACATTAAAAAATTTTTTTCGTGAATGAATCCTCCTCTTTACACCTTCAAAGTCGATGTGCGATTTTTTTCGATTGTTTTATGGAGCAAAAAAGAGGACCAAGTTCGATTGGTGCAAAGCCATCATGGTGTGCCTTATGTCACTGTAAATTTGGCTGTGTGGGTTTCATTTGAACGTTAACAAATCGACTAAAAGAAATCGTACATCAAGGAAATTGACTGAAAGAATTATTCGTGAAAATATATATAAGAATTAAACGTATCTACTCTTCTCCGGGCTCTGTAGCATTTGCACGGTGCATCGCGCAGTGCATCCAACGCTCGTTAATTTCGCGACGATCCGAACAGTGTCCCGAGGTAATTTAAAAAGCTCGTTACGGTCGAATAGGTTCATCGACGCACGGGTACACGGATATTTCTTTCGACGAGGGGTGGACCTTGAATTGATCGGCGTCTGGATTCACGGTGACTGGAGGGAGTGTCAGTTCCTATAATTCATTACGGGAAATCAGTAGTCGGTCACGAACAGATTCATTAAGGCTGTTCGCACGCGTCCGATTTAATCTGGTGAACGTGGATTACAGATTGTGCAAGAAAGACGGCTCGAACAGAGCAACGTCGAATAACTATACACGCGATCCATGCGATGCAGGCGGATTCATTGTAATTATGTAACACGACCGCTATGCTTCGATCCTAATGATTCTTGTTTAACGCTTTTATTATCGCGAGATTTATTAACCCTACCGGCAGTCGGTCTAACGAACGTTTTGATTTAGTGGCCCCTAAACTAGCCTCTTTTTTACGACTCTGGGATATTGTACTTTTTATCTACGGATTGCGGGGTTCATGCTAATTTCTCTGTTTTTCCGAGCAGTGATTTATTTCCGTTCAGTAAAAATTAATCTTCGTTGACAATGGTTTTGTTACGTGGCCAGGGATATGTGGCTTGTGCATATTTGCTACAATTTTTGTTCCATCGTCTGTCGCTTTACTACTTAGAATTTACCGATGAGCATGGTTTTTATACATCTACGAGAAAACTGAGTAGGCACTTACTTAACACTTATTAAAACTATTAAGTGGAGAAATAAATGTCATATAAATTAGATATATGTTTTCGAACCGCCCATCACTTCGAGTCCAGTTTCAAATAAATTTCAAAGGCATCGTCTCACCCACCGATATTATTTCCAAGATTGTTTATGCTATTGAAGATATGCCACTTCGGACGACGCGTTTAAAATATTAATTCGTTGAATATTAATATTAATGCGCCAGGCGTATGTCCGACCGATGATTAAAATTCCAGGTAAGGTCGTGATTCCGGTTTTTGCGTGGTAGCCCGAGAGCAAAATTTATGGCTCGCTGTGATTGAGTCACAGGAATGTGTGATAATTCTTGTAATGAAGCCATCTATAAGGGTTTTTTTTGGAAATTCTTTTACGCGGAAGTCGTGCGCAAGAATATTTTACTATCGTCCTCGCGGGGATTGACGCTCTATGCCTTGTCCTAGCCGCTGAATGTGTGTGCAATTAGCGCTAAAACCGTGAAATTATCGTGTTTTCCTGGCGGAGTAAAAAGGATTAAAATAATTCGATGATAAGTGGAAGGAGATATACATTAAAAACGATTCTTCGAATCGTCGTTCTCTTCGAACAGCATGCAAATGTGTTTTATATTTTAACCCTATCGCGATTTCAGTTGAAACACACGTTCGAAGTTTTTATTAAGGAAGCTCTCAAGACATAAAATTGCTTGTACATTAATAATAATTGGACTGCGGATTTTATGCATTTGTGATAAAAAGAAATAGATCAAGTGAAAAACAGTGGAAATATCTAAAGCATAGCATTGAAAATAGTGCACGATTTCCATCCTATTAAAATTATTAAGCAAAGGAATAAATGCGTAAGAATCCCCTGTATGTAGCAATTAATTAGGAGAATGTTTATTCCGCACAAAAATTTGCAGTCTACTGATAATATACGTTCTGTATTTATAAAGACAATATTAATTACCGTGGTGATTATAATCTGATAATTGCTTCCTGGATTATTATTTGACCACTCGTTGGTTCCCCATTTTCTCGATTTAATTTATCCTTTGGTACAAAATTGGTACAGTGAAAAGATAATAGACACAATGTGCCGATTCTCTTTTCTTAGTATTGAAAAATTGTGGTAATGCGAGAGAAGATTTAATTAAAATTATTGAAATCATTCGCAAATAATAAAATTGAACGTTCAGAATGTTCTTCTTATCTAAATACAATGAAAAACGTGTCAAATTGACACAAGAGGTGGATGAGAATTAAAAGAAGGCTTTGAAGTTTCTTTTTGGTGTAGCAAATTCGTTCGTATGTAGACGGTGGATTTTTACACAAAGTAAAAACTTTCCGACTCAATTATAATGAATAGGAGTTACATAATTGTTTTCCGTTGTTAATAATTTTAATACCCTGAACATTGTGGAACTGACGATTCAAATTCCTCTAACTCTCTCACTCTTTTGTATTTCACCTATTCAGTCTTATAATAAATGCATAAAATCCGCAGTCTATTCATAATTTTCTTTTGTCTATATAAATATTTTTCATTTAATTTTTCATGGCTCATATATCGGCAACAACAAAAGAGAATTTGATTTCTATTTAGAGGAAATTAATAACGTAACCGATTCTGTTTAAAGCGTTCTCCATGAGTCCGACACGACGTTAGAGTGCACATACGTAACACGTTCACTATCACACGAATTTTATATGTTTCACGCAAGTCTGAGATGTCAGTATTAATTCGGAGGCATAAATAATTAGTTGCTTGGCAATAAAGTTGGCACCTTACAAGGTAGGGTACGTTATTACTTTGAGGGTACCAATTACCCTGCCAATATTAATTGTCAGTAATTGGGTCCCCTGGTACAATTTCATTAATTTGAGGAACGAATGAATGGATACCGAACGGTACCAAATTTTCCGAGAATCGTTTCAAAAACGAACGAACGGCGCCGCTCGTCGGTGACCGTTGTGAGCGCAGCGAAAAAAAAAAGTGTTAAAAAGTGAATCCAAAAGCCGAAAAATCTTGGCATTGTTACGCGGATTCCGTGGCGAGGCAAACGGCCGCGGATCGTTTCCACGGCGCGCGCGGTATAACGACCCCGTAACCAGGAAGCCTGCGAAACGAACAATAAACATTAAAATTGCGCATGCGAGTCGCGCCGCTCGCGCTTCCGCGGTGATACATTACCGGCGAATCGTTGCCGCGATTCGCGCGGCGGGTTCGGTTTTACTTGCAAATTCTATTAGCCACTGTATTTCTCTGTCAAAACGTTACGACTCCTCGATTACAGGGCTAAATGTTCACCGGCGAACGCATTCCGGTGCCGAACACTCTTTGTTCACGGTGGCGCCGCTGACTTCCCTGTAACGCTGCCCCGGCATTGTAGCAATGTCCAGTCCCGTCGACAAAAGCAACCCACCCCTTTGTTCTTTCTTCATCTATTTCCCGATTATTCTCCACTTCCATTTTCCCCACCCCCCTCTCTCTCTCTCCTCTTCCCACTCTTTCTAGCTGTATTTCTCTCCATTTCTCTCTCTCTCTCCCTCTCTCTCACGCCCTCTTTCCTCTTCCTCTCGCAACGACCGACACCTCCGCGCGTCCTCTTTGTTTTCCCGTTTTTCGTTTCGGCGAATATTTACGCTATCGTAGGGCATCGTTTGTTACCTGCTGCGGCACCGCGCCGATAATTACATCGCAGCCGTTTGTTTTAACGCTAATAACAACCCGCCCCCCCCCCCTCGAACGCTATCACTACACCACTCCCAACCCCCCTTTGGTGGTTGTTCTGCCAGCCAGCTCGTGAATCCACCGACAACCAACTCACCCCCTCGATCCAGTCGCGAGCGCGCACACACGCATACGCGGACGAACGTCTATGCATATTTGTTACAGAGGTATTTAATCAAGCCTACAATAATTTTCCGGACGCCGATAAGGCGGCTATTCGACCCTTCCGATCATAATTAATTCCCATGCACGCGGCCACGTGCTATCCCACCGAATCGCGATTGCTTCCTGTTGTCGGTCGCAGTCGCGCGATATGCACCGATTGCACCGATTGCAACGATTGCACCGTGAAGGTTTCTGCGTCTGAAACTTGTCCCTTTTCCGCGAAGCGATTGGAATCACGTACGAATCTCGTTTAGCTGTGCGCGATACGTTCACGGAATAATTAATATATGAAAGTCTTGAATCACACTATTCTCGAAAAGAAGAAGCACATGAACAGACATTTATATTTGGAGAAAATGTGAACATTTGTACATTTCAAGGAGAATCAATTTTAATGTTTCTGTACAGAAACATTGTTTGTAATGTTTAGTTGATAAATTATGACAATTCGCTGTGAATTTTACAACGTTTTCCTCGTAAATGCTAAGGAAAACTGGAACGGGAAATAGAATAATATAACGGTGCACACAAATGTTTTCTATGCACACTATGTTTTGAGAACTGAAGGTGACCTTCAATTATTTACATTGAATCCTACATATTTGTTTACATGGAAGCGTGTATGAAAACGATAACCTTCAGTGACCTCATGATGCAATGACCTTCACCTTCGGACACCTACAAGGTCAGAAATGGACGAAATATTTCGAATACTGATGTACTTGCCGGTATTTCATGTTGAACTCGATATATAATCATCTTAATGAGAAATATTTCGACTGGCATTATAGTTTTTCATGGGTGAAAACGGTAAACGGTATTTTGTTTCCTCAATATAGTGATCTTCATAAAAGTGTTTCCAGCAAAGTATTGGCGTCGAAACTGTCAGGGATGTTACGAATATTCAAATTCCCAATTACTGTGACATTATGAAAATATACGGTCGAGTTGATGCGGTTTTTCTAACATATGGAACCTGAGCTTCGTCTTTATGGAGAAAGTCAGTAACAATTGAAAAGTCAGCTATCATATCGTACTTATGTGGCTCTAGTCCTATAGAGACAGCGTCTCTCAACCTATCGTTCGCGATTGGACACTGAAACGATAGTTCTCACGTCACAGTAAATCAAAGACTAACAGAAAGATAATTGAATATTATCCTGGATCGTTTTGTATTATTTCTTTATTCATAACAGTACATAAAAATGCAATTGGAGTATCTAGAAGAGATTAAAGAAATTTGGACCAGCGTCCACTTTAGACTCAATGTAAATGTCACAGTTAATTAAGTGCACTGTAAATATTTTTCACCTTCAACGATACACAGAATGTTTCTTTTTCCACATTTTAGGATCTGTGTTATTATTGCCGCTACAAATAATTATTCCTGGACGAAGTTGTTTGATCTAGAACAACGAATCTTATGGTACATGATTCTTTCTCCCTCAAAGTCATTTCTTGCGGATTTTCAAGGTCGTCAATATTTATTTTCGCGGTAAAAATGGTGTTACCTATTTTGTGACATTCTAGCGCGCGTCAAAGCGTGACCTTCGAATGACCCTGATTGATAAAATCGCACCAGCCAAGGAGGTAGAACAATCATTTGTATTATGAACTGCCTGTGGATTTTTCTACAAAATTAAAATTGTCTTCATTAATTGCAAGATGCAGTAGCTACACAGACATTTTTAAAAAATAATATTACTAAGTCAAAGATAATAAATCTACATTTTTAAATTCTTCTAACGTCTTCCTTAGGAACAATCAATGCATACATACGTTACAAACGATCGTAACACCCATCCATCGCAAACAAACAATTGTTGCAAACAATAATGGTGGATCGCGACACGAAGATTGAGGAGCACTGCGGTGAAGGAATCCTATTATCACGGTTAAAACGCGTAAGTTTATCGCTTGACGGGTCGAGCATCTATATTTTTCGCGGAGGACGTTTACGTCTTCATGAAAGAAGTGAACGCCATCGTTAC
Source organism: Halictus ligatus (assembly GCA_028454255.1). Lineage (NCBI taxonomy): Eukaryota > Metazoa > Arthropoda > Insecta > Hymenoptera > Halictidae > Halictus > Halictus ligatus. The sequence goes on from CM052133.1 coordinate 5,116,483, forward strand.
AGCTGTCCATTCTGTCGCGGTCTATTTCGCCGGAAGGTCCTATCAACGGTATCCCGCATTCCGAATGTCGCATTAGCGGCCGGCCGGCCGTTTTTGCTTCGGTATCGCGAGGTGTCAGGCGATCTTACTTTTCCGTGTTGCGAATCTTACTCTCGCCGTTTACGATTGACCGCCCGCCGCCCGGGTTTTATCGATAGCTCTATATGTCCCGGGACGTTTTGGAAGGCTCATGAAATATCGTTCGTTTGACGAGTGGAGCGTAAAATTTTAAAATCTAACCGTCACACGTTCCTAACGGTGAAAATTCACCTGTTTACTATTTTTACACACTGTCAATCGACTGGTAAATTAAAAGAAACTATATACAAAAATATCATAATGGAGGAGTGGATTTTGAATGGCATATATTTCCAAGTTCAATAGATCGTCCAACTCAAACTTCAATTTCTAGAATCAGAATTGGGCACTCAGAAATAACAAATTCATTTTTGTTAAATTGGAAGGAAAACACGATCTGCGATATATGTAAAGTACCAGTTAGCATAAATCATCTAATAATAGAAATGAATGAAAGGAAAAATACTAAGTTGCCTAGATCCTTACCTATTCTGTTAAGTTCTAAGGAGTATATCTCCGGTCTTGCTAACTATGTCAAGGATACAAATATGTATAATATATTGTAAGAAAATGTACCATGTTGCTAATGACCTTTGATGTTGAAGCAACATTAAACAAATAAATAAAAAAACAAAATCGATTGGTCTCTTTCTGTTGGTAACGCGAGTCGTATTGACACTAAACCTACTGGCACCTGTCGAATGAACGGTCTGAGATTTTTTATTTTAAATAAATCGAGCATAGACAGGATATCTCTTTTTGAAGAAAAATAGAATAAAAATGATACAGGCATGAATCATACGGTACAATACGCCCTAACTTCCTGTGACCTTATTTTCTATGTGAATGCACCGACGCACCCTCCAGGTGCAATTGCAATTTATCCTTTACTGCGACCCAATCGATCCCTTTGATTTTTTATTCTGCATACAAAAGTACTAACTCATTGTCATCTAAATGTCAATGCTCCTCGATACGTCTCGAATTTAAATTATTCTGTGATTCCCCGAGAGCATAAAAGTCAGTAATGGTCTCTTTTAAATTCGTAAAAATAAATTGAAAGCGAGAAGCCGTGGCACCGGGTTATTGACATAAGGGTTAAACGCGCTTAGCGTACACCGAACAGAACAGGAAAGGGGACGCAACGTCCATAAGGTGGACGTCCGACGTAAGACGATCGTTCGACATCCTACCTGTCTTATTTGATATCCCGGCTTTAGAGTCGCCACTCGGAGCAGCAGGTCGAACATCCGGCGTTTAGCATAATTAAAATGTCAGTCTTATAATGTGCAGCGATGCCGATACACACAGCTCGGTGACGATTAAGGTTTAAGACCTCTAATGAGTTTTATTTCCGAGCAGAAACTATTTATAGACGCGCGCGCGTCCGTGTGCGTACGTTCTCGCGGACGTACGAGCGCGTGTGCATACCGTAACCCAGGAACTCGTTCGTGCGAGTATGCTAATTTTTCGTGGCGGGCCGCGCGACAATATTTTTATTCGGCGCAGCTTGTTTGTGCCCCCCCTAAAAAGTGTATCAAGGAGACCCTCTACGGTTTCCTGAACGTTTTATTCCGAAGGGATCGCCGGCGAAACTGGATAGGGCAAGGCTAATTATAAATGATAGTTCACCGGGCTTCGTTTCTCTGATTATGCGAGCGTCGATCATCTTAGGTACCGAGAAAACCTGCGCGCGACGGTACTGTGATTTCGCAGATAAGATGCGCGTCCGTAAATAGAAGATGAGCTTTGATTATACTGTATAATTGCTGTCGTCAATCTCGGAAAATTGAATCTTGTTTCCTAAGACGCTTGATTTATAGGAGAATAGAGTAATAATTTTGTTGTGCTAAATTAGAGATTCTGAATAATTAATATCGTTAGCCAATCTTTCCGCTAATAATTCGATTTATTATCGAGAATGCACGGGGTGGATGTGTATTATATTCGAGGAGCGTGCAGGGTTCGCAGTATTAATATCGAGTATAGTTTCACGTCGGAACTTCTGAAACGAAATGGTACGTCAAAAGTAGCTCAACTTCCGCACGTAAAGGGTTCGATGTGTGTACTCAGCAGCTTTCAAAGTCTTTGTTCTCTGATATTCTCCCTGACGAAGACATTTCTCTCCAGAGTTTCTTGTCACGGGGTCGCCATTTTTGTTCAATTTCTTGCTGGGCGCAAGTATATACGCTTTTATTTTATACCGTACGTTTGGAAAATTTTGTTTTCCGGACTTTTATCGTCGACGTGCAACAATCAATGGAAACCGTTCAAGCAACAAAGGAACCTGTACACACTGAAGTCTGGTTAGATTGTTTGTAAACACAATAATTGTTGTTAGAAATGGTTGGTTTTCACTAACCCCTTATTTAAAAATTTTTGACTGATTGTATCCGGTATCTGTTATACCAAATTTTGTTATTTGTATATAGCATTTTACCTCCCTTCCTCCATCCGGTTCTACTACGATTTCTGTCCACCCTGTATATCAAGCTGGTCTATGTTCAAGCACGTAGTCTTTAAGGTTCTATCTTCGATTTTTACTGACACTTCTAATTTTACTTTTAACTGAATTCTTTCATTTTTGGAAATTTGTTCATTTTTCTTTTAGATTGGACGTTTCATGTGTGTAGGAATGTTTTAAAGGAAACTCCTACGTCTCAGGTGTGACGTAACGGGTGGAGTGATCTCATACCGATTTTAAATACTCGATACTAAATACTTTAATAACGCTCGCGACTCATGCTTCTCTAACTTTCTCTCTGAGTTGACTAGACTGACTCTCTAAGAAGACTGACTGACTGACTCTCTAAGAAGACTGACTGACTGACTCTCTAAGAAGACTGACTGACTGACTCTCTAAGAAGACTGACTGACTGAGTCTCTAAGAAGACTGACTGACTGACATCCCTCGCATTCGTCCCTTTTGTAATAAGGCCCTCTTTCATTCTTCCTCTCCCGCACTCTCATTCTCTCTAAATCAGTTTCACATCCATTCGGAAAACCCAAACAGTCACGTACGCCCTGCGCTTGGCGCCCCTGAACACTTTACTCTTGTCACCGAGATCCAAACACTCTTCTTTCACATTTCGACCCAAACAGACTTCCTTTCACGCAGGACCCAAACACGTTGGCGCCACGATGTCGCGTCCACAGTCACTCTACACAATAACTCTAATACAGTGTCTCATTCATAACCCTACATAAGCTATACATACGCTATAACCTCAACACGGGGTTGGAACGTTATGTGGTTCGAACGTTAAATAATGGCGCTGATTTGTATAAAAAAACGTTCTAAAGATGCTTAACAATAAGTTCAATAAAAACAATTGAGAACGTACAAAGTTCTATGCCAAGTCCTAGGCAAAGGTAATAAATGTTCAAGTGTTGTAAAATGTTCTTAGCCTAATGAAGGTTCGTAGTGTTCTGGTCCTAGTGGTTCTGGAATTCCCTACCAAAGCTCGGGAAGAGATAATTTCTTTGGTAGGGATAACTAGGGGACGAATCACCAGTTTGGGGCGTAATTCAAAAACTGTGCAACGCCTACTGACTCCGTGGTTTCATTTTCTCACGGAGCCTCGGAGGATGCTTTACAAAGATTCCTTGTTTCAAGGATCTTTCACCGAAACTGGTGTCGCCTTTCCGCTGAGTGTGGGCCTGCGACGCGTCAATTGTCATTGAGTGGGGTACAGCTGGTCTGCTTTTTCCATTTTGAAACGAAACACTTAACTTTCAGCCGTACCCAAGTCCGTAATAAATTTTTAGGGTCAAGCACTACCAATAAAGAGCTCAAAAATGACAGTGTTCCACCTGATCGCAGCGCAGACCCAGATGTCTAGACAATTCTAGACAGTATGCTTCAACCGGAAGTCTTGGAATGAGATCGCAAGGCAAGGGGTTGATGTAACTCTGGTGTAGATTCATCAGCGGCGCAATCTTAGCCATCAACAGTCCGAGCCGTACAAAAGCCAAACCTCACACCTGTGTTCAATTAGCGGCACAATATTAATTTATCGACCAGAGTTTGGTTACCGCGAGCAACAGATCGATTACGAGCATTGCAACAATGCTCGAGCCAATAACCCCGCTTCTGGTCGTCCGGCAACCAACGGTTGCCAACAACAGGGGCCCCCGGTGTGTATCATTTAATCAAATTCCACGACACACGCGGTCCCTGGATAATGGAGCCCGCGACAGACGCGTGGAACGTCGGGAAAAAAGGAGGCGTTGCGAGAGTGAGAGCGAGAGAGAGAGAGGGAGAGAGCACAGAGGCGTCTCGAGATTCGTTTGGACGGTAAAAGGGTCATAAATTTCGGCTTGTCTGAAGAAATTTAAACCGTTCCCGGTGTATGACGATCGTAACACGAAGGAGTAGCCGTGGTAATTGGCAGTTTGGCGCGGCGAAATACTTTAACGTCCCGCGCTAATTACCCAAAGTTAAGCGTCCGCTCTGTGCCAAGTTGCATTTTGCAATTCGTGGAGTGTAATCGACGCTCTGGGTGCTCGTCGCCCCACTCGGCCCTACTTCGCGAACGATGTGCACCTATGTGCACCTAGGCTGCGCTAGCTTGCACTCTCAACCCCCCTCTTCCTGTCTCTCTCTCTCTCCCTCTCTCTGTCTGTCTCTCTCTGGGCTTTAGGACATCGTATTCAAATGTAACTACGTGCTGCCAGTGACGGCGTAATATATAAACTTGTTATATGGAAATAGATGCGTGTTTTTACTGGCTTTCCACCAGGACCACGGGCCGGAGACAACTCGTCCTCGCCCCTCCCCTCCGCCCGTTGCCTCTCCCTTTCTCTGGCAATGCGGTTATGCAAGTCAATTTAAATGGCTCGCCGGCGCAACCCTCCGTAGCTCGTTACCAGTTTGACGTTAGGTGCCCGCGTTCGACCCGATAACTGGCCAGCTAATTAAGCACATTAGACTTTTTGGCCTTGGCCGGGAGCAGATTAGTTGGCCAGATACGATTGCACCGACGATCGTCCTTACGGTTATCATAATTCCGGATCGCCGGACGACGACCCTCCACCCCCCGCCCCTCGATCTTGTTCTATCCGCTTCGCCGCAGAGATGCATCGGCTAGTCAAAAACCGGTGCACACAAGCTGAGCGGAAGTGCAGGGGGAGCTCGGACCTTGATTCCCGTCCATTTGACACAGTTTTTAGGACGACTGAGTAAACAGCGCGTGGATACGTCGCTTTTATTGGTTTGCGAATGACCTAGGTGACCTTGGTTTAACATGTTTGCTATCCGGATTTGTTTGGCATCTCGAATTCTTATGAGACCTGCAGAAGAATACTATTATTGAGAACTTGCAGATCCTTTGCATATTTATTGACTTTCTTCGCATGAAATGAGAATTGTTAATCGTCACTTATGCGTGACGCCATCTGCACAAGTTGGCAACTTCACGTTATAATAATCAATCGATGAAGTACCTTACTACGAAACATGAAGAAGAATATTATCATTGGAAACCTACAAATTCTTTGCATATTTACAGACTTTCTTCGCATGAAATGAGAATTGTTAATCGTCACTTATGCGTGACACTATCTGCACAAGTTGGCAACTTCACGTTATAATAATCGATCGATGAAGTACCATACTACGAAACATGAAGAAGAATATTATCATTGGAAACCTACAAATTCTTTGCATATTTACAGACTTTCTTCGCATGAAATGAGAATTGTTAATCGTCACTTATGCGTGACGCCATCTGCACAAGTTGGCAACTTCACGTTATAATAATCGATCGACAAAGTACCTTATTACGAAACGTGCAGAAGAATATTATCATCGGGAAATTACAAATTGTTTGTATATTTATCGACTTTCTTCATATGAAATGGCAAATGTTAATCGTCACTTATGCGTGACGCCATCTGCACAAGTTGGCAAATTCACGTTATAATAATACAGAAGAATATTATCATCGGAAACCTACAAATTCTTTGCATATTTATCGACTTTCTTCGCATGAAATGAGAATTGTTAATCGTCACTTATGCGTGACGCTATCTGCACAAGTTGGCAACTACACGTTATAATAATCGATCGACAAAGTACCTTATTACGAAACGTGCAGAAGAATATTATCATCGGGAAATTACAAATTGTTTGTATATTTATCGACTTTCTTCGCATGAAATGAGAATTGTTAATCGTCACTTATGCGTGACGCTATCTGCACAAGTTGGCAACTACACGTTATAATAATCGATCGACAAAGTACCTTATTACGAAACATGCAGAAGAATATTATCATCGGGAAATTACAAATTGTTTGTATATTTATCGACTTTCTTCATATGAAATGGCAAATGTTAATCGTCACTTATGTGTGACGCCATCTGCAAAAGTTGGCAAATTCACGTTACAATAATACAGAAGAATATTATCATATGAAACCTACAAATTCTTTGCATACTTATTGACTTTCTTCGCATGAAATACGAAATTTTGATCATGACTTATGCGTGACGCAATTTACACAAGTTGGCAAAACTCAATCGAAGCTCAAAATATATTTCTCCCGAATTTTTGCAGTCTTCTGAAGATCTTGCTGCTCTGTGTCGTACTATAAATGTTTTTTGAAAGAATTATATTTGAATGAAACGACGATTTTGAAAATACGGTAGGAATGAGCGTCACGGTGGTGCTCATTGGTCGAACATTAACAGACGATCGATTGGCGATGCAAGAACGATTATCCCAGCCACGGCGTGCATCAAAAACGTTTTACCATCTTTTTTTCTTCCCGCGGCCCAAGGATGAAACGCTTCAAAATTCACCGGCGATTGAAAGTTCAGTATGGTGATTCGTGTCTGTTACCGCAAGAAGTGTACGGGTAAACTAGAATGTTCCCAAACGATGTTATAAATTCTTTCGTAAGTTCGTCGGGTCCGTAGAGGTGCAGCAGCAGATGCACGAGTGCACTTCCAGCCAAAAAACTTTCTTAGCGAAAGTATCCATGCACTTTCAAACCTTTAAAACACTTGCATTAAGCGAAGTTAAGAGCATGTAGCAACGTCATGCCATTCTTCGCCTGTCTTGCTAATTACATGAAGTTGAGACATAAGTCACCCAACGTCAAATTGTTTACTAAAATAACATTTCATTCATTAACGATATCGAAAATCTTTATACACTTATGACACGTACAGATTTGTAAACTGAGAAGAGACACATGAACCAGCAAGAATTAGTAACATTTTTATTTCATTTTTGCATTGACAGATCTCTTAAAGGAGGAAGAAAATTTATCTCCACTTCTGATTTTTATAAAATAACGCGTATGAACGTGCAAATTTGCATAAAGATCCGCAATCTAGTATTTACTTGGAATAGTGATTGCTATAATGGGTTATAAAAGAGTTATAGTAGAAATACAGGGTGTCCCAAAAGTGTTGTACTTCCTTAAAGGTCATTTCTAGTAACTTTTTCCTTTGCAGAAATGATCTCCGTAACTATGTTAATTAGTTATTAACGGAAAACGTTTACCAATCAGATCGCTGAGAGTGGCGTTGATTGGTCCGTGTTTCATTAATAATTCTTTAACAGTGCCGAGAACATTTTCACAAAGGGAAAAGTTACTTGAAATGACCTCGGGAATCATCCTGTTCAAGGAATAACAACATTTTTGGTAAACCCTGTATGCGAACATAGCAAGCAGAACTATACGAACAAGTCGCTGTAAATAGCAATATATAGTGCACTTTTGTTTTCCCTGTAGTTTTAATTATTCGTTATTATAGCACTTGCCGGTGTAGCATTCGGCAGAAGGCAGCACACCCAGCAACATTTAATAATGCATCGCGATAATTAATCTGACCTCATTAAGAGCACGAGAGATCTGGATGCTCGCGTTCAGCGTCACCTTCGTTGAAACTAAAGTGTAACCTTGATGATGATGCCGCGGTTAAACGTCGGAGGATGAATGCGGTGCTCTCCCACCGCGAGGGTTTTGCGTTTTATGTGTCACCGAGTTCCTTTCACTAGAATTCTGTGATCATCTTTTTTCTCTCTTCTCCCTCCTCCCTCCCCCCGACTCTCGTTACTCTCTTATCGGAGGAGCTCCTCTACTTTATACACCGGAACATTTCGCCGCGGATATTTATTAACGTTTATTAATGCGTGTATGCGCAATGCGGTACACGAGTCTTCTTGCCACTATCCTACCCCCGATAACGCATTTTAACCCTTTGCACTCGAAGCCATTTTAGCTCCAACACGAAACATTTCTTCCGACCTAGAATATTTTCCCTATACATATATTTTTTCTTGCCATACACACGAAAATGTACAGCACTGAAAAGTTTAGTAATTTATTAAATACAAACAAAAATTTAACACTAGGTTTACGGAGCACTAAAAATGACTATCTTACATTACTTTATAAAAATAACATGGACGTATCGATCAATGTTTGTAGCCATTTTGTAAATAATATATATCCAAAGAAATCAATTCGTTAAATAATTGCTCATGGATGCGTTTATACGATCTTAATATTCGTAATTTAAAAATATTAGAATCCGTCATTTTCAATAATGATACAGGAATTTTTAGTGGCGCCTCACTGTCGCCATTCGAGTGCCAAGGGTTAATCATTCGCAACAAAACTCGTCCCTCGTTACGAATAAGTGTAGCACACCCGTTAGCAGATTACCCGTTCGCAATGAATGGTAATTGGTAAAATGATAACTACGTAATAATTCCTCGGCTGTTGTCCGCGTAAAATGTAATTGATCATTTACTTGGATACGATATCGAAGTATGGAGAACGATTTCCATACGATATTCCATTTACGAGACAATAAAATTTCAATATTGTACACGCATTGGCTTTTAAATGATTGCTGCGAAGACAATTAATTTTTTAACCCTCGAGTGCGAATGTCGACATACTGACGACATGTTGAGCGTTCATCTAATTCCTGGTGCTGTAATAATGTGCAAGTTAACATTTTATCTACTGGAAGCGCATTAGTCCCCTGACATACAAATTGAATGACATGCAGCCAATAGTTCCATTTATTATTTGACGTATCATTTGTGTAAGGTTAACAATGCATTTTCCTATAAATTCGGAACAGACATGTGTTCCAGGATTATAATAGACATATCACGGGCAATAGTTAGTTGGTTGCTGTTAATACCGAGCAATATTTTACTCCAATGTGTACAGTATAAAACATCATGGATACAGTCTTTGTATATGAAAGGGTTAATTATTGAGCTGTAAAAGAAACTCAATAATTTCCTGAAAATTTGTTGAATTATAAATGAAATTGCTGTTGATCTTTGGCTTTAAAAAGCCTATTGGAAAATTGCCAGTAAGTGTTAATTATACACTTACCAAAATATCAGTATTCAATTCTCCCATTATTTAGTTATCTGGTATATAATTTCTGAAGGAAATTTTCTTTTTTAAAAAATTATCGCCCACAATGGATTAACTTGTAATTAAGACTTTTAAGGGCCCATGGGGTTTTTAATATTTTGAGATAATTGTGATTATAGTGAAAGTGGATCGAATCACGACGGTTTTAGTTCAAAATCGTTTCGCATAGGTGGCACGGGAAACACAGGATTCACGACCCCGTCTCGTGAGTTATCGAGCGGATTCGAAATTTCTGACATATTCCGAATCTCGTGACAACCCTGGACCATGTAGTCGAGGAGGTCCTGTAAATTATTAATCAGTCTCTGAGCAGCAGCTGTTTAAGGTGGCTACAACTTACGAAATCTACCGTGTAGAAGTCCGGCGAACATATGGGCTGTGCAATTAGTCCGTCTCTACCGATTCGAGGAGCGAGACACTTTGTGTTACAGTAGTTTCGAGCTGTGCGGTTGGAATGGTTCGGAGTCTCATCATGAGTGGGGAACATTCGGCCACGTGTTTCCAATGGAATGCGCTCTAACAATGCGAGCCAATCTCAATTCATTGGTCCCCAAGAGAATCTCAGTTTCCATTCTTGACACGGGACATCGTGAAACATATGAATTTTTTCACTGAACTTTCTCACTGCAACCATATATCCATTACCAACACAATCTTATTTGTATGGGTGCACTTTTCACGAAAAGTTTCATCATTTTACCATTTCAGAGATTTGGGACTTTCACGATGCGGCATCATACAGTTTTGTCTGTTGAGGCTTTCGAGTGTAAACCGTGTTAAAAATTTTTTAATGGAACCACAGTTCTAGCCAGAACAAAAGGATATTTTCTCAGAAAACACCGAGAGACTTCGGAAATTAAGAAACACCCCAATAACATCAACATAGATACAGGTTAGAACCTTAGTCCAATATGGCACACGCTGTTCCCAGTTTTTTAATTGTTCGGCCGCCCAAAAGTATACTCTGATTGGTGCTTACCGAACCGGAACAATGAGCAAAACCTCACTATAAGTATAAGTGGAGCACAATCCGACACATATTAGTATCAGTGTGTCAGAAATTTCTTCCTTGACAAAACTGCATTTTTATTTGATAGCCAAAGTGCCATCGAATAGTTCACTCTTTTGTTTATTTCTGCAGTTTTACACTGTTTTCTGCAGTGTACTGAAAGACTTGTCTTAACAATCAATTAAATCATTTTTACATCTGCCTTTTTCGTGTATTTTCTAGATCAAATATTTCTAAATAAAATTTCTAGATCGAATTTCTCTAAAAATTATGCAATTCGAAGTCGATTGATTATTAATAAAATTGTCATAATAATACCTATTGAGGTCATATCTTATTGTTGCAATGCAATAGCGGAAGAATGAATTAAGTTCAATTTACTTTTCTGCAAAGTGCGCACGACACGTTGCGTTTTTAAATAATAGAATTGTATTTAATCTGTCTTGACGGTTTCAAAGTTACGTTATTTCACTTGGAACTGAATGCAGTCTACCTGTGAGGTCCAGATTCGAAATCACATTTACAGTGCAGGTTGTCAGACGATCACTTTCTTGCATTCATACTCATTGCGAGTCAATAATATACAGGTTGTCAGCTACTATTTTCCTCACTGTCTAGATTATTGCACTTTCATTACAATAATTGCATCCTCGAAGATCCTTTTCATAGATTTAAATATTCATGAGTCAATTATGAAGAGCAATCCTCAGTTGTCCGGAGATCATTAGATCTTTTCAATTTTCTATTCATGACTGTGCCTCGGGGAACAACAAATCGTCTAACCAATGAATAATTAGTTGAAAAAGAAACGATCGAATGGAAATGAAGCAAGTACCGCTAAAAATATTTTCCGGTAATTATATTCATATATAAATAAAGTTACTATGAAACATAAAATAAACGATTTACGTGGTGGCTGATAAATATTTGTTTTCCATCCATCGAATCTGAAGTTCGGATTACAGTTAAATACTTGTGATACACTATGGATGCATGTCGAATTTAAGTGATTAAAAAATAAAATGTTGTACCAGGTTGCAACAGAAATACGTTCAATTGCAGGCGCAAATACGCTTTAATTTTAACATGTAACTGTGATTAAACATAAGCCACTTATAGCCAACGGTTTTATAAAAGGATTTACGATTTCAACGGTCAATCATTTTTTGTTTTTAAATTCTGTACTTTGTTAATACAGGAGAAAAAAATATGCTCATCAGGAAAGTTTCTATTGTACATTTTTATAGAAAATCTCGCAATTAAATATATAAAATCATAAGCAGTTGAGTACGTTGGAAACTAAAAATTCTGTAGTAATTCTGTAGTAATTCTGTAGTAATTCTGTAGTAATTCTGTAGTAATTCTGTAATTCTGTAGTAATTCTGTAGTAATTCTGTAATTCTGAAACTAAAAGTTCCAGGTCGGCTTAGATCGTCTACTCGTGCTTTTGTCGCGTGATCAGGCTTCCGAGGGTTATAGTGATCCGTCGCTTTTGTGAGCAAGCGTATGCGTCCAGCGTGGACATCTTAAATGAATTACGTGTCTGTCGACTGCAATATCCACGATATACCGTATCTGCATAGGGGCTCGATATTCAATCTTTGGACAGTTAATAACGTCGAACAACAAGTGAACAGAGGAAGACCTCGGGGATGCTTTGTTATCATCGTGTAGCCGGTTTTGCCTGGCTCGGAGTATCGACTTAAGTTGACAATGTCATGCGAACGTTCCGAAATTTAATCGCATCGTATTCCATTCGTTCCTAGCATAAAAATTGCAAGAGAAACCATCGGTCAAAATCAAACTGATTTTGTTTACATTATATTTTAATTTCTCTGTCAGATTATACGTATAGCGTGCTACTGACGAAGCCGTCGGAAATGATATCTTTTCTCGTGAATTATATCGAAACATATAAATAGAATCAGTTTGATAACGAGAAAAACTTTATCATGATCTTTTGAGAGAACGGTTGAGTTTTGCCCCATGGTTTCTTCTGCCATGTTTATCCGTGTGACGAGTAGAATAAGATGCAGTAACAACATCTTTGTCTATTATGGTATATTCTGGTATATTAAGGTATATTCTGGCATATTCTGGTATATTATAGTATATTTTGGTGTATTAAGCTATATTTTGGTATAATCTGGTATATTA
>CM052133.1:5129281-5155606 GCA_028454255.1 Halictus ligatus
CGACGTTTATCATCCAGGCCTCGGCGACGTATATCGAGAATTCGCTGGTAAACCTAGCGTTAATACTTCCCAAGACATTCGAGCACACCGAATTACAATATTTACTCCGTAAACAATGCCAGCGAAGTATCCGTTACAACGAACACAAACAGAGAACAGTTCACGTTGCTGAAACGTTTATGGAAGCCCGTCGGAAAGCTGCGAGAAAGAAATCTCGGTTGAAGAAAAACGGCGTCCCCGTCAGCTTTGAAACCCTTGGCAATCTGTAGCAATTCGAAACGGAACAGGTCTGAAGGGGTTAATAAACGGGTCTCGCCGCTGCAACATAGAATCAGTCGATCGTTCGCTCAACAAACATCGGCCGGTCGGCGTGTAAAAGGAGAACATCCCGAGGAATCTCGCGATAAATCATAGCATGACTCCGGCCGAGGTGTTTCATCCGATGTTGACGAGCCGGGACCGGACAGAATCGTGAAAGAGCTAGTACGGAAAGAGAGAGGGAAAGAAAGAGAGAGAGAGAGAAAGAGAGTGTGTGTGTGTGTGTAGCCGTGAAAGTAAGTGGCCGGGATTAGTCGGTAAATTGCGAATAATAACCTCGGAATCGAACAGCGGGGAGTCGTTGTAACGGCGACGACGGTGGCGTTGGATTCGCCGTGGTGGCGACTTCTCTTGAAGAAGCGGACCATTTACCGGGGTGGTTGGATTGCGTGCGAAACGCCGTGTCCTTCGAAGGGATTGCCGGGACCTACGATAACAGGTCGACGAGCAGTAGCACGGCCGGGAGGAGCAGAACGATATAAAGAAAGGGGGCCAATATGCGATGTGCCTTTGGCGAAGAAGGAGCGACAGAGGGGGGGTTGAGAAGGAGTCGAAGAAAATGGTAGGATAAAGAAGGAGGTGCGTGGAAGGAGGAGGAAAAAGAGAGGCGAGGCGACCGTGGTTTTCTTGTCGCCTCCATTCACGTGTCATCAGTCACGCGAGTAATGAGTGTCGGAAATACAAGGTTTCTTGAGTCAAACGGGCCTCCCCTCTATTTTCTTTCATTCCGCGATGCCGGGTCGGGGCCCTCTTTTTACGTATTTATCTCGAGCGTTCTCCACTTCTGCCAGGCGAACTTCTCCACGCTATTTATCATGGTCCTGGTACGTGCATACGTGCACGGAAAATAAAGCACACGTCTTCGGGACGACATCAACGTACCGGTGGTGTGTACGTACTTACGTACCGGGAGATGTTCGTCATATCTCGCGTAAGGATCTACCCGGGGATGACTTCACCCGCTGCGTACTCATCCGTGCTTGACATCGCGACGCCTACCGAAAGATAAATGGATAGATGAACGAACGGATACGGAATAGTCACACTGTACACTATTTTCATGACGGGCCGGACGCCGGAGATTAATGACCGGAGATTTTCGCGAACCCGGAGATTCGCGAGATTCGACGGTCCACAATGAACAAGAGCTTAGGCTTCTTGCCGGACGGGCAGCGATCTTGATTCGCGACGCCGTAACGACGTGCCGGGGATGCCCGCACGCAATTCTGATTTGCAAAAATCTCGCGCGACCGGTAAGCTGCAAGCGCATTACGATCCCAGCTCTGATACGTTCGCTTCGATACGAACCCTTTGTTGCAATGTAGAAGGAAGCGCGAAAAATTAGGAAATTTTGGGAATACATACTCGATACATGTCAACGACACGGGTCTTGCCAGCGTCATGTATCGTCCAGGTGACCGAGCCATCTTATGTTTACATTCCTCGGCCCCTCGCGGGGTATACAGGACTATTTCGCGACGTTTATCATCCAGGCCTTTGAGACACATATAGAGAAGTCACTCTATGTGCATAGGTATGTAGGTATGTGTTTCACGATCTTTTTCGACCCTTGATAATTACGATATTTTTCTTTTCCAAGTATAAACAACTGATACGTGTTTTAATAAACGATTCAGTAAATAGAACAACTTTTGTCTGCACACTTTTTTCTAGGTTTTATTGTTTGGAAGGGTTGATTCACCCATTTTTAAATGAATTAGGACGGCAACAAAAAATTGCGTGATGCATATGTTCATATGCACTACATGTCTCCAAAGTTTTATAATTTTATGAAATTATTCTAAGACAAAATAAAAATTTGTTGGAGAACAGCAGTATCACTATAGAATTTTTCAGCAGCTGTTGATGCGATATAAAACCATGAAAAAAAATATAAAAACAAAAAATTGGTCTATAGAAGCACTGATATTACTTTAATCAAACAAGAAAGGGTTATACTCCTCTTATGTCTACTTTAGAAAATTTGTCCTTGAACAGGTTAAGACTCGATTGTTTCTGCTTTGTTTCTTTCACAGTTACTGACATTATAGAAGTGCTCCCATCAGAAATTTTTCAATGAGCTTCTCCATTGAAGCACACATTACAATAAAAATGTTATGAAATCTGACCAGATGCAGTTTAGTCATCCAACCAGTAATATCAGTCGCTTTTATTACTCAATAGATTTGGTACCCCATAAAGGAACATATAGCCCATATAATTTCGATCATTTTCACTTGAAAAAAAATTAGCTTATATACTTCAAATTCCTGTAAATATATGTACAAAATCCCAATACAAAAATCTCTGAATCTCTCTTCTTTAATCTGAGAGAATCTCTGAACAAAAAGATTCATAAAAATTGGTGAAAAGTAGCCGTCTCGAGGAGAATGAGAAATTTACCGAAGGGTGTTAACGAGCCGGAATGGCGACTCGAGACGCTGAACTTACGCTCTGGGCAGCATGCACCGAGTCCATCGCGAAAGCGTGAGCGTTTATTAGTTGGAGGCGTGGGTCCACTGAATTTGTAAAACAAAACCCTCTTCCATATTTGATCCGGCGCTTATAAATATTCATACTCTCATTGCCGATGTGCCTAGGCAATTGTAAGTCAAGGGATATCAAAGTTTGATGCGACGGTGGTCTACATATGTATGTATGTACGTATACAGATAACGAAATAGCCGCGAACAAGCCGCGCATAGGGTGGCCAGAAGGATCGCCGATATAGCTGCGAGGCCAGTGGTGCAGCACTTGACGACGAACCAGAGGGAGAGAGAGAGAGAAAGAGAGACAGAGAGGGAGGGATTGAGAGAGAATGACAGAGATGGAGGGAGAAAGAGAGGGAGAGAGAGAGAGAGTGGTCGGACCATATTATAATGCAATCAAGTATAGGTGGATGCGCTCACGCGAGACCCCGTAATGAGCTTCCATGTTAGAGCACCGTGGCAGTTACTGGACGCGGAAGACTGGCCATCATTGTTTACTGCGTTCTCCTTCTATCCTCTAACAGCTCCTCCCTCATTTCTGGTCCCGTCTCTTCCACTTCCTCCTCCGCCTTCTCGCGCCAGTCTTTCGCTAATCTATTATTCCTGGCCGAGCTGCTTCATAAACTGCTTATCGCTCCGAATCATCCCATCGGGACGCGGGTAGCTGGATGGGACGAGACATCGCGTTAATCAGCTTTATCTTACCCTCCACCCCCTCTCTTTTTCTTCGCGCTGTCTCGCCTCCTTTCTTCTCTTTCCCAGAACCGTGTACCGACCATCGTGTTTCTCCTCGTCCTGCTCTCGTCTATTGCCACGGTTCTCCTTCTCTCTCACTCTTTCTCTCTCTCTCTCTCTCTCTCTCTCTCTCTCTCTCTCGGCGACTCTCTGCTCGTCCCTGCTCGCGTCTACCAGGCTCCATCGGCCCGTATCTTATTAGGACGCGATCGATAAAGTTCTTCTGCCCTCGACAAGCGCGTTTGTCAAAATCCCGCAGGTGTCTGTAGCAAACCGCGAGCTCATCACGTTCCCCGCCTTGAGCAACTACGCGCCAGCGGAAATTGAAAGTAGCGTCGACCCTGCTGATGAAACCTGCCCCGGTCTACGCGACGATTCAACGTCATGGAAAATCGAACGGTTCACCGGCGATACAATACCGATCTATTGCTCTTATAGTCCGTTGAACGTTTTATTAAGCTGCTTGTGTGGACTGCTCGCACGCGGTGTTGGTGTATACACCGAAATGCACGGAACATGCGGAGTGGGAAGTCGTTTTTTGATCTGCGGTTTATTGCACCTTCGAACGCCGCCTTTTTCGGTATTAACCCCTTGCACTACGATGTATCTTACGTTTTCAGTGATCAATACTTCTTTGTAATTCGTAATTTCTTAAACAAAACGAAAAAAATTATGTCTACTGTATGCCTATATGTTTTTCAATAGTTGTACATTAAGAACGCCAAAAATAGAATTGTCGTTCGGCTCAAAGGAAACTAATAACATACATATTTATTAGACTCTGTTCAGAATCTTCGTCACGAGTCAGACTCGAGAAAGTAGTGCAAGGGGTTAAAGGGCCTATGAGGAAGAAGGAACCGTCAGTCCAACATTTCAATTATAGTAGAGTAACAGCTCCAACATTTCTATTCTGAGTACCGATAGTCATACTTTCAGTGTACAAGTAATATAATATAATATAACTGGAAATAATAGTATGCTGGAATATACTTGAATATAACACAGCATAGCATAATATACCATAGTAAACCTGGAAATACCATAATATACCAAAATACACTATAATATACCATAATATACTATAATATACTATAATATACTTGAATATACTTGAATATAGTGGAATATAACATACAATACTTGAATATACAATAATATACCTAGAAATACCATAATATACCAAAATACATTATAATATACTATAATATGCTGGAATATACTAGAATATAACACATTATAGCATAATATACCAAAATATACCATCATATACCTGTGAATACCATGATCTACCAAAATAGACTATAACACACTATAGTATACTAGAATATAGTGGAATATAACACAGTATAACATACAATACCTGAATATACAGTAATGTACCTGGGAATACCATAATATACCATAATACATTATAATATACCATAATATGCTGGAATGTACTAGAATATAACACAGTATAGCATAGTAGACCAGGGTATATCATAATATACCTGGAAATACCGTAATATATCAAAATACACTATAATATACCATAATATACTGGAATATAGAAGAATATAACACAGTATAGCATAATATACCAGAATATACAATAATATACCTAGAGATACCATAATATACCATACAAGTCAAATACAAAATTGCGTTATATGCGAACAATATTAACCAAACTGATCAACGTTTATTCCGATGCGGAGTTTGAATAAACACTTGAAATGTAAAGTCACATTTAATCTCCTAACCTCAGCACACGTGGAATGGAGCTTTCTGTGTCATGAGTATTTTTCTCATAAGTCGCATAAACCACGAGGAATTTTACGACGACAATTTATTAAAATTGTTTCCTTGACAATTATTACCGTTGCTGTAGTTCCGGTATCGCGAACTCCGGTATCAAGTCTTTCAAAGCTCTAGAAAATTAAACAATATACAATATACAGAGTTTAATTTTTTGTCACACCAGTCTCGGCACTTTTCGAGCATACACCGTTCAACATTTTTCAAAAATTTGATCGGTATAACTTCGCGAATTCCGGCTGTTCTAATGGAAGCCAACCGATGCTTCTTTCGGAAGAAATGACCGAACCGTTTGTCTAAAAGCCGGAAAGCTTCCCCGGGCAGATAAAAAGGCGGCCAAGCGTCGGAATAGAAGTTTCACTTCGAATATTCAAAAAGCCATTAGCGGCGGCTCGTCTAAAAAGTGACGGTGCTCTTCTTCCTCGTTTTTCGAAACGCACCGAGTAGCCTCGATGGTCCCAGCTCGAACCATTTATCGGGCTCTGCTCTCTCGGAGGCGTTCAGTTTTCTGCCGATTCTCTCGGAAGCTTGAGAGCAACGATCTCGGGTCGTTCAGAGTCGGTTCGGTAAAAATTGAGTTGTCGTCTGATCGCCTAATCGCGGTGCAATCCCTTTCCGCGCCGGGAGCAACGGCGACAATCGTCCACGCGCAACAAATGAATCCACTTCGGCGG
Source organism: Halictus ligatus (assembly GCA_028454255.1). Classification (NCBI taxonomy): domain Eukaryota; kingdom Metazoa; phylum Arthropoda; class Insecta; order Hymenoptera; family Halictidae; genus Halictus; species Halictus ligatus. The sequence goes on from CM052133.1 coordinate 5,135,295, forward strand.
GATTCGCGGCCGGGCATTCAGGTCGCTATTAACATTAGCAGGGCGAGAGAAAAAAGACGGGAAATCGTTCGGTGGCACAAAAGACAGATTATCCTGGTTCTTTGTGACGGAAGAAGAGCCGGTCGCCCTGTTCGTCATGGCGGCTGACAGTCGGTCTTTATCCGTTTCGAAGGTCCCGGAGCTTCTAATCCGTCGCGCATCCCCCATTTCCGAACGAAGGGTCTCCCTTTTGTGCTTGACCTTGGTCTCCTGCACCGTCCCGAAGCGCGGCAGGTGTTACGATCGGTCCAGTTGCAGGAGACGCTTTCAACGCCGGTGCCAACCGGTTCGGAAAAGAATGTTCGTCGAACTCGAGGCAGAATCGATTCGCGATAATAAAACCCCCGGCGAGATCGGAGCGCGCGCGAGCGATCGAGGATGACGCGGCCGTTTACTGCGACCGGAAAAATCATCGGGGGAAACGAAACGCGGGGCTCGATATAATTGCAGTAACATTTCGCTTTTATTCTCTCTGTCACGGGATTCCCGCCGCGTCATCCCTCTAACGAGCCGACGGTATCGACCTCTCGGCATAATGTGTTTCAAACAAGACTCCGCCAGCGGAGTGAATGAATGAAACAGTTGGTAAATCATCGTTCCCCGGCAGCGCAACGTGTCATCGCGCAAGACACTTCTTTCTTTTCGTCGGACGGTCGCGAAACAATTTGGATGACAGGTGCTTCGACGATAACTGCTCTCGTAATACCTACCCGCTCCGAAACGATATAATGCGGCCGCGTGACTTGCCGCGGACGCTACTATACTCCCGTCGAAGTCAACGAGGCCGCTGAAGTGAGCGAGGACTTCGGAGTTATTGTGGTTTGTTATTTGTGGCTTTCTGTTGCGGGCTTACTTCTCGCGCGGTGACAGTGACGAGGGACGTCGCTTAAGCGTAACACGATTATTTTAATGAAATCTATGTATGATAGTGTTTGCTGAAGAATATCCGACAGGGATTTTCTTTTGGAGATCTGTGTACGATTCTTTTTCGTGGTTTTATTTCATTCACCAGTTTGCAGTCTCGTACTGGGTTCGTTCAGCTTTACATTGTAGGGATACGAAATAATCGATAAATTGTTAATTATTATTTGCATCTTTATTAAATTCGCTCTTGTGTTGGGTTGGATCGAAAATTCCTGGCTCTTTTCAATTGAAATTGGAAGATAAAATTAATTGACATATTAAATTCTTAAATTACACTTTTCTAGAAATGAAGGAACATATAGGCTGATGTTTATTTTCAGATGAGCAATGAAGATTTCTACACTTAGAGGTGAATTTTATGCTGTTGCAGTTGTTTAATTAAGATGAGACGCTGTCAATTATATAGTTCACATTTTCAAATGGTTAAGAAGATTGATAATTGTGAAAATCAATTCAGTCTGCATCGTAAATATGTTAATGGAAAGACATAATTGTGCTGTCAAAGGCGAAATCGATTTATCACCAGTTTTTTGTATTTATTAATGCTTAACATTTTACATTTAGCATACATTTCCTTAATAATTAGGCTTATTGTTGCCTCCTCCCCAGACACACTAAGTTGTTTATGTCTATTTTTTACCGCTTTCCAAAAAATCTGACAAATTCTTTCAAATCTCTACCTCAATAACGTTGTCAATAAAAAATAACGATTTCCCTTGATTGACGGTAAACCTTTTCGTCATAATTCCCACTTCTAAATTGAACAAGTTATCCAATAGTTCAAGTTCTATATGCATCAAAATTTCATATCCCAATTCAGCCAATTTTATGAATGAACGTCTGCGTTCATTTCTGTCAATATTTGACGCAGAAATTCAATTCTTCGGCAATAGGTGTCCTTTCTAGATTGAAAGAGGAGAATAATGATTTATACTACTCTGAAACCGACAGTTGCGCACGATTGCTTATAATTGCTAGTGGTGGGACAAATTCAATGGCATACTCATTAGTACGAATACGTACGAAATAGCGTGATACTAATTCCCGAGTATCATGCCGTGGTATCAAATGGGTATTGAAATAGCACGTCATTAGTATTGGCAAAATTAATCTGTTGTCGTCTCGCATAGCGTGAATGCAACGCGATTTCGAGATGCTCGCAGAGCCATCGACGAAACAGGGAGATAGTCTACCGGAGCAACAACGAGAAACACACATAATTTTCATCAACAAACCGACCCACGTGTCTCCGAAACACGCTCTACAAAAATATCTACAAGCCAACTAATTCTGATTATTTTTGCTTTGAAAAATTCGTGCGTGCACTCGAAATACCGATAAATACGCCTACTAAATTCCAATGCAAAAGGTCCAATAGTTTTGCCGAAAAAAAATCCTAAAAATTTCTGCGAGAACAGCATCGAAAACCCAGGACACCCGGTCGAGCGACTTCGTTAGGTTGTCCATTAAATAAAAAAAAAAAACATATCTGTTCAGAGTGCAAAGTAAAAATGTCTCGCTGCAAATCGGGGCCAGTCCATTGACACGGTGGATCCATTTGCGCGTAGAATGCCGGCATTGAATTCCGGGCGCGGAATAATTCGCGGCCAAAGAGTTGGCCGGTCCGGTCCGGCGGCGGAACAGGGTCGTCTACGAAATGCATGACGCGGCTCTAGTCTCAACGATTTAATTAAACTACACGGACGGGTGGTTTCGCAGGAGCCGAAACCGGCGGAAAGCAGTCAGTAAGAACTCAAAGCCAGTTTCCGTTTCAGCTCCGTCCCCGCGCGCCTCGCCCGCCGCGCACCGCTCCTCTCCGCGCGGCGCCGTCGGGAGGGTTGGGGGATCGGGCTTATCCCTTTGAGTCTGCTAACTGCCTACCGTCTTGCCGGGGCTGAAGTCCGTGCACGATTCCTTCTTTCCCTGCCGGGCAACGTGGAAGGAGTACTTAAAAGTTTTTACGGGGCGCCCTCATTGAAAACGGAACCGCAAACGGGGAGGCCCGGCAGCGTTCATTGAAAGGAGTAGCTGCGGTCGCAGACCGGGCGCATCCTCACCCTTGATTCCGCTCCACCTTGGTCTTCCAGGGTACGCCTCCTCGCGATTAGCGGGCGCGAGACTTGGACCGGTCAGATAAAGGCTAGGGGCAGACATACGAGCGGAATAGTTCATGAAAAGAATAGCAGAAGCGGCCAGAAGGGGAAGACGAAGGCGAAGGGAGCGCAGGAAGGGCTGGCAGAGCCGGTGGCGGCGGCCGGCGCGGAGCTGCGCTCCCGATAGCGAGGCAATGAGACGTCTTCGAAACGATCTAACAAAACAGATAAAAAGAAACCGGTTCGAGGAGGCAACGCGAAGGGTGTGGGGCAGAACCGCCTAAAGAGGGAGCGCCGGCTAAGGCGATCCGGTCTTCAAGAGTCGTGAGTATCACCTCCGTTTCACTTATAATCATAATAAACTCGGCCCGAACACGGGCTACGTCCCACCACTGCCGGGGAACGTCGCGGCTGAACCAGGAAGGACGTGCCCCTCGAGCGGGGAAAAAACCGAGCGATCCCGAAGACGCGCAGGATGGAATTGAAGTTGCGGTCGTTTCTTGCGAATGCGTTTGTTGCTCGAAACAGCGCGTTTGCGGGTTCCCTCGTTTGCACCCGCCGCGACCGTGATGCAACCGGTCACCGGACCGGAGCGGAGCTTCCTGACATTTTTACGAACGTTTTTGCTGGTTTCTTTCAAAAGATACGTACAGTGTCTTCTCTGTATACGTCGCCGAGATCTGGACGATAAATGTCGCGGAATTATCCCCGCTACACGGCTCCGGTTTGTCTCCTGTACGATACACGACGCTGGCGAGACCCGTGTCGTTGACATGTATCGAATTTATATTTGTCGAATTTTTAAAAAATATGAGGTTTGCACTATGGTTGTGCACTTCCTGCCATTTTGTCATGTGATTAACTTTCAGACATTTGGAACAAAGGTTTCGGCAATTTCTTTTAACATGTTCACCGCCATATCAGACATATGTTGGTGACGGTATTATTTGTGCAGGTTTCAAAACGAATTTTTACGTCAACCCTTAGCACTCGAATGGCGACTGTGCGGCGCCATTAAAAATTGCTGTATCATTATTTAAAATATTTTTTACGTTATTAAATTGGTTTGTATTTAATAAATATAATAAACACTTCGGTATTGTACGAGTAAATTGCACCATTTTCGTATGTACAGTAACGAGCAAAACTGAGTCTACACTATTTGAATTGTTATTGAAAAGTTATAAGGATTAGTTTATTAGACAAGGTGTAAAAAATTTTTTAAAAAAGTTTTTAAAAAAGTTTGAATTACGCTTAAAAGTGGAAAAATTTCCATTTTTCACGATTTTCGACTTAAAATCGCACTTTTAATCGTTCATAACTCGTGAACGAATTAATGATAATTAATATCGATAAAGTTTTCAGCATGGACATAATTTATTCAAGCGAATCAAACACATTTTTTAAATGTTCAATACAGGCTCAGATAAGAAAGCTAACAAAACCAATTTTTACTATTTCTTTTGCGATTCCGACCAATTCAAACTTTTTTCAAAAATTTTGTACACCTCGTCCAATAAACTAATCCTTCTAACTTCTCAATAACATTCAAGTCATGTGATCTAATTTTTATAAAGTTATGTTGCTTCATATATTGTGGACTCAGTTTGGCTCATTACTGTATAACATGAAAACAAAATATATAGAAGAGAAATATTCTAGGTCGAAAGAAATGTTTCGTTTTGGAATTAGAAGAGCTTGCAAAGGGTTAATATATTCATTGCACCAAATTTGGTGAGGATCTTTAAAATTCGAGAAAGTTGGACTCAATATCAAAAATTTAACTTCTTTAAATTTTTATTTCATTAAATAACTTACTTCGATTTTATGGAATTTTTTTCTAGTTTCAAAGTGTCAAGAGAAACATAGTAATCCCGATTGGAATATGTGTATATTATTAAATGACGTTTACGGGTGTCTTGAAAATTGTCGTGTTTTAAACTCGAGCAAGGGTTGCGCACTTTCCGCGTTTGCGGATTCCCCGATTTGCAACCGGTGCGCCGGGACACACCACTCTTCGTCGCCTTTCGTTGTCCGATGCAAATTGAATGCGTACGAGCTGCATCTGCCTCTGCCGGCTCTGTCTCTCAGCGAGATGCAGTGTATTTCGAGCGCGCCAGGATATCCACTGTCCACTGCAAGGCAAAACACCGCAAGGGACTCCTGTCATCGATTACACGCAGGTTCGCGGTCGATCGCCGTTTTACCGCTGCTACCCGAGATGTACGCGAACCGGAGGGGAAAAAAATTTCTGTCCACAATGTAGCAAGCGAATCCACGCCGCGAGGACGGTATTTATTACACGCGCTGCCGGGTTTTTGCCGATGAAACTAATTTCGTGCCCGTCGCTCCGCGCCGCGCCGCGCTGATAGAAGGTTACCCTATCGCAATTTTCAGCGGTGGCGGGTCGTGCCTGCGGTTTTCGGTTTTCTCGGCGCCTTTGAGCCGCCTTTGCACAACTTTCTTTCGGTAATGGGGCCTGGCTGTGCTCCTTTTTTGGCGAACCGATGTGTAGGAGACTGGATATTAGGGGTAACCGTAAGCAATCAATTATTTGCAAAGAATTTGTTCTCCCTTCAGTTCTGTACCGATCGTTGAAGAGGAAACACGTATTCTTTTACAGTTTTCGGTAAAGCAGCCTGTCTTTAAAATATTCTAAAAATTGTAACGAGGCTCGAAGGCTCGACACGACACAGCGTAATTTGTTGCTTGCTCGCAGGGAACTGTTTATTTAACAAAATCTAAACGTAACATACATTTGTTAACGCAACGCATAAATCAATAAAATTATATATAACAGACAAACATAGGAAACACTCAGTCATCTAAACGGTGGTATAAACATTCTTACAAAAGTATAATTTCTTTTTACAACCCTGTAATAAAATGGCGGCGTCCGTACCTTCCGAGGATCATATTCGTCGTTGCACACTTTTTCATTTTCACGCGGAATTTAATGCAACGACAACAACAAAGAAAATTTGCGATGTTTATGGAGATGTGTTGAAGGTCGACAAGTGTCAACGTTGATTCAGAAGATTTGCTGCTGGTGATTATGATCTCTTTGACAGATCTCGAAGTGGACGACCAGTTGATTTGATAATGACACCCTAAAATCTGTAGTGGAAGCTGATCCAAAATTAAGTATACAAGAATTATCTGAATTTCTATAAGAGGGGGATTGAAAATTTGTTGGAAAGATACTGTCCTTGATAATGATGGAGATTATATAATAAATTAAGAAATAAAAATTTGAATTTAGTACAAAGTTTGTTTTAGATTTCAAAATAATTGATTACTTGTCCCCCTAATATTTTGGACATCATGCTCGTGCAATGGCATTTCATTCGTTTAATGGCGAATTTTGTCCTTATTTCAAGCATTAATCTTTCTCCAGCACACTTATCTCTTTTATGAATGAAAATTTAACTGTCAAGGGCTGTAGGTGACAGGTAAATGAAAGGAAAAATGCCCTCTTTAATGAAAATTTAACTGACATTGTTTAAAAATTATCTGAACCATTTTCTTCCTAAGCAAAGTATTGATAGAAATTAGTCGAAAGAGACAATGGATATTCCACCTTGTTGTTTAAAATGGACAGGCATATTAATATTTCTCGTTTGAATTACCTCAATCAAGTTAATACGCGTGGCGATCACGATTTTGAATATCGCGCGAAGAAAATCAAATGAATTTTGAGCGTTTGTATTTCGTAAGAATGGCGTTTGAAATTCGTTCACCGTGCAGGTGAATTGTTATTTAGAACACAGCACCGACTCAAGTCGACGGCGACTAATCGGACGGTGACATTTGATTATTGTAATTCGTTCACGTAGGTCTGCAATTTGGAAACGTTTCGCAGGTAATGAAATGTCAATTTCAGACTTTCGGAAGTTGCGCGAGATTTAATTATTGCCAGTCGCCGTCAGCGTCTCAATTCCCACTAAATTTCAAATGGAAACTATTAAATCGATTAATAGTTTGTGTCTGTCCCTGCACCGTTGATAAACTCGGCCGAGTAAACATGTCCGAATGCGAAATATTTAAAAGTTTCCACCTCTGGTCCCAACCCACGGTCGATTCCAATTAGCCGGGGACGCTTATTAAATTATTTAATTGCAAACATTGTTTGTAACATTACTGAGAATCAGAATCGACGCAAAATATTCGACTGTCTTAAAAATCTCACGTTTTATTGCAAACGAACACGTATTAAATTAGAACAAAAACAATTGTGTACAAGTCCGTTTCATTATGTAACACTGTAATACTGTAACACTGTAATAAAGTAACATAACGTAATGTACACACCTTGTACGTGTACAAATGTACATTATTAATTGCTGATTGAAAATATATAATTATGATTATGTTACAAATAGATGTACTAATGTTCATTTCGGTGGTGAAGACCAATGTAAATTCACGGAATAATATAGGAAAAATCAAGTTAATATTAATACATGTATCGTGAGTATTATATGAAACAATATAGACACTGTTGAAAAATCAAAGAGATTAAAAATTTTCGAGAACGGGAACTGTTTTGCGATTTTAAAAAGGGTTGTGTTAGAATGCGCAAGAATGTTCAAAAATGGCGACGAACGGTCCCCGCCCGTTGTCAAGAGCCGCGCACATTTGCGTGTGCAATAAATCGAATCGGGCACGAAGAACGCAGAAATAAACGTTCGTAAAAATCTCACATGTTATTGCAAACGAACACGTATTAAATTAGAACAAAAACAATTGTGTACAAGTCCGTTTCATTATCTTTTTCATACTTATAAAGTCTCCACACGATGTCTGGTTCGTGTAATCTCGAAACTGTTCCTCGTTTTCAATTACGATTTTCCGGATTCGCTAAAAATAACCAGTCCCGCGGCAAAATTGCGCCAAACTCGCCGTCTCATTCAATCTCTGCACGGTAAAGTTCGCGCACCCGGAGATTTGCAACCGCAATCACTGCTGTCCTTGGATCACCTTGGACCCAGGCAGTTTATAATTTTCTCCCGCGGTGAAATCGAATGTTTCCTTTTTCCGTCTCCTTCGACGGCCACTCGGGACCATCTCTCCTCCGAGCCTTCTCACTTTTACCGTGCAGCCGATTACGCTAAGTATATTGTTTCTGAGGTCGACCAGAGACGACTTGTCTAAGCAGAAATTATCTAGTAAATGACTTGTTTGCGACGCTCGAAAGTAACGTCCAGTTTGCCAACGCTGCAGACACGGAGACCTCTGCAGGCACATCATTGGACATAATGTCAGTGTAATGTATAAGCATTAATATCGTTATGTCCATTATGAACTACCATATGAACAAATGGTAGCGTCATCTTGGCGAGCAACAAACGACTGTCTGAATTTTTACACTTAACGCGACTCGGTTATTTCATTAATATTTTATCTGGTGAAGTCTCTGCTGTACCAGACTGCATAATATTTTATTTTATCAGCGGATAATGTAAATTTATCATCTTTGTAAAGACGAAATAATTTTGCAGGGCCAATGTGTACAGTGGATATTTGTAAATTACGTTTGCCTGTAACACTGTAATAAAGTAACATAACGTAATGTACACACCTTGTACGTGTACAAATGTACATTATTAATTGCTGATTGAAAATATATAATTATGATTATGTTACAAATAGATGTGCTAATGTGCATTTCGGTGGTGAAGACCAATGTAAATTCACGGAATAATATAGGAAAAATCAAGTTAATATTAATACATATATCGTAAGTATTATATGAAACAATATAGACACTGTTGAAAAATCAAAGAGATTAAAAATTTTCGAGAACGGGAACCGTTTTGCGATTTTAAAAAGGGTTGTATTAGAATGCGCAAGAATGTTTAAAAATGGCGACGAAGGGTCCCCGCGCGTTGTCAAGAGCCGCGCACATTTGCGTGTGCAATAAATCGAATCGGGCACGAAGAACGCAGAAATAAACGTTCGGAAAGAGAAGAATGCAGCGTGGTAGGAGGATTAGGAATTACCGGTGGTTCGATCTAATATGTGCACGAGTTGCACGAGCGGATGATTGCGCAACGTGCAGCGTAACGTGGCTGGAAACAGCATGGAGGGTTCATCAGCCCTTGTCAGCTTCATGCACGGACGTTCCTCGGCAGATCGATTAGATCGACACGCTGTCTTATTTATATACGCCCACATGTGCGAATACCAGTCCGTTGCCGTTTCTACATTCTATCGATAGCGGTCCCTTGATTTATGGTACCACCCACCAGCGGCTTTCGATCGCATAAATTATTCAATAGCGAGGAGGCGCACACCTGTAATGGAGCAAATCAGTTACGTGTAAAAGTGACGGTCACGGTTGCAATTATTTCGCACGGATCTTACCGTGATTCCGCGAAAGAACCGCGAGAGGCCGGTGGACCCAATTAATACAACCAGCTACCTGTAACGTTATTCTTGTTTTATTGCTGGCTCGTTAATACGTTCCGATACGCTCCCGGTGAAATTGAATCGCTTTATCTTCGGCCTGTTTCGCGACTCTGCGTTCGCCTCGCTGCCTGTCGACTCCCATGCGTTGCACCAATTGACAAATGGCGTTCAGAATCTTACCCAAAAAATGGCGAAAGTCTGCCGTTCTTTACCATTGCTACGAAGATAATTCAAGAGGGGATTCTCGCCTAACTGGTACACAAAATCGATTTCTGTTTCTTCTATGCATTCCTTAAAAATGCAGAACCTTGAAAATGCTCTCCCAAAATTTGATGCTACTTAACACCAGAACTACCGGACCAGTCAAGATGACTGGTTCCTAATTTTTTCTTTCACAATTGCCGAAATTGTAAAAATGTTTTCATCAGAAATTTTTGAACGAACCTCTTCATTGAAGTACATTTTAGTGTTAAAATGGTGTACAGGACAACTCAATAATTAATTGACTAATCTAGTTCGACCAACGCAAATTTTATTCCTTGTATATTTCTCTAGGGGTTAATCTAGGAATTCTCTAGAGAAAAATAACTTCTAAAGATAATAATATTTAAGCAATAATTGTAATAATTTGTGCTTCGTTCAGCAATTTATTCGACTCTCGAAAATTGCGCCTGTAAAACGAATTGAAGTTCAGTTGTAGGGGTAACAATATTTACCGTCTTATCTGCACGCAACATGATCAAAATATTTGCGTCTATAGTCGAAGCAAGTGCTCCGAAATGGCTGAAAATTTCCGCAGCAACATCATCCCGTTCCCGCTTAGTTCTCCTTTTTCACCGTCTGCCGTGCGGCGAGGAGTTATTTTAACGAGATTAATTAAAGTGGCATACGAAGCTCCTGACAAAGGACAGTGTCTTCCTTTAGCGCATTCATTGTAGTCTTAATGGTAATTTCGGAATGATGTTGTAGCATTCTCTTTTGACAATGGTTTCTTGTTCTCGTGCTAATTACAAAACCCTCCGCGCGATTCGTTATATAAAGACTTTCTTTGATGTTCCCGTAATTCCAGCGAATATATAAATTGCATCGTTATTTTTTTTTCCTCCCCCCAACGTGACTCCCTCCTTCTCTCTTACAGCTCTGAACATGTTCGGAACTCCCCTCGCGTTTTTACTTATTACAATTTTAATTTACGCTCAACGGTTACACTCTCCGAGCTCCTTTTCCTTTATTTTTGTTTTAGAGAGTCGAACGCAAAGGCAAATGTAAAACAAGCTAAAATTGAAATGTCTGGCAAGACGGATCCGCGTCGGGGAATTTTTACTTCGGCTTTTTAAAGGATGCTAATTTATTTTACAAACACGACTGCAGCCTCGACGGATCGAATTTTAGTGTGTTAATTGAGATTGCTTTTCAATCGAAGTGAGAGGAAGACTTTGATGGAATATTTTTGGAATACCAATTTTCCTGATGACTCGGATATTTTATTAACTTGAAATAAAAGATTAATCGTATCTTGTTAACATAACCTGAAAATTGATCAGTCCTGTGTGTGTCGTACGTTCCATCATCATTCTTTAAACGCCCTACATTATGGTATTAAAAGGTCATATTGCAGATCGTATCTGCAGTTGAAAGATGGCAAGGGTATGATTTTATTTGGTTAAACTTTACCTGAGGAAGCCAGAAATTTTTTACAATTTTTAATATGATTCTGTAGACTTCCGCGAGAAAATTCCGAAAATCCATGTTTCAATCCTAGGAGATCAGTAGTTCAAAAGTTACGCTTATGCAAAGACAAACCAACACAATATTCTGTCCCTGAACTATAACTGAATTTCCAGATATCGAAATCGATCTCAATTGGATATTGTTGAAAAAATCGAGAACCAGCTGCAACCGCTGAAAATCGGACATCTTTTCACACGTATAACTTTTGAACTAGTGATTTCCTAGGATCGATACTTGTATTTTCAGCAATTTCTCGCCAGAATCTACAAGTTTACATAAAAAAAAAGTGAAAAACTTGTGGTTTCGCGAGGTAAAGTTTAGCAGTTTATTTGAATGATATCCGAGTATATCTACAATTCAGAGATGGTACGTACCATATGTATCTTGTCTCAGAAATGTTTTGTAACGTGCAACGAGAGAAAATCGCACGTCCTGTAGATTACGATAAAAATGTTGCAACGAATGAACGTTTCGCCGAACGAACGTCATCCGGCTGTGCCGCTTGTGAATGATGAAGCAGCTTGACAAGCACGGTCGCGGAAGAAATTACAAGGGAAAAGTTGGAATATCGAAGCGCGTCGTAACGAACGCTCACGAAACTATTTTCCAGCCCTAATAACGTGTCCCCGACGGACTCGTCAGACGACCCCCTTAACGAAACGCGATGTTCTTCTTCTCCCTAACACAAAGAATCCAATTCAGTCCGTGCAGTTTCGCGCAGTGAAACGACAAACGTGGCGGGGTCAAACAGAAGACAATGCGCCTGAAAGTTCGCCTCCCCTTTCGAGAAACTTTGTCTTTGTATGCGGATCAATTAGACCCAATTCGTCGAAGTTCGTCTCCGCGACCGTCAACCCCGCACAACAGTCGTATAAAGTATACTGCGACTTTTCCGGAGCGACGAAACCATAAAAGCTGCTCCACCCCGTGGCGTTTGATAGTCGCGTTTCATGGAAACGATCCAGGTTTACTTGACGATCGAAACCTGTTGGTTTCGTGACGCTACTCTCACCTGTCGTCAAATTAACCTAACAGGAACACGACCATTCTCCTTTTCCTCACATACGATTATTTGTGCCGCTGCTGGCGTTGCCATTATCTGTTGACGGTAGTTTTCGATTTTTCTCTGTAACGATAATAAGCAAGGGTGGAATCCTACTCAGTAATCAGACCTTGTTGAATTTTTCAAATTTCTCAGTACATTGCACCAGATGACAATACTAAAGAGTGTTTGTTACAGGTAATGTTGTGCGTTGTTCGAGCATCATGATTGAACTGCGGACATTTCTGCATTTTTGACGTAAATGAGTACTTATAATTTAACACTAGAACGACCGAGCAATAAATGCGACTGGCGTATATTGTTTTGTAACAGTGACAAGACTGTGCTCATTTAGACTCCATACGACTTTTATTGTAGTATGTTCTTCAATGAAGAGGTTCATTAAAAAATATCCAATGAAAACATTTTTACAATTTCAGTAATTGTAAAAGAAAAATTGGGAAGAATTTTGACTGCTCCGGTCGTTTTAGTGTTAAAGGAGTGAATATACAGTAAGTTCTCGATATATGTCAACAACACGGGTCTTGCCAGCGTCATGTATCGTCGAGGAGACAACCGAGCCGTGTTATGTTTACACGCCTCGGCGTCCGAGGCCTCTCGAGCTCCGTGGCCCGCAGTAGTGGGGATAATTCCGCGACATTTATCATACAGGCCTCGGCGACATATGTAGAGAAATCAGTGTATTTAAAGATTTAAGCACATCAATTAGTTTCAGCTTGATACAATAATGGAAGCAGTAGAGAAATTTTTGTTTACTAAAATTCTGTCTTGAAATTTTTTAATGAGGTGATTTGCCGTACAGACGATGAAAACGTGTTGTCTTTGAGATGGCGGTTTTCCGGTACGGTTATGTTAATATTGAAGCTAGCGTTATTCTAGCATGATGGCCATCAACTCAATAGATAGACATGCCACTAACCTTCACGTTTCATGAATACTTTTGTATCTCATACTTCACTGTACACACGTTTGAAACTAGTATACCTTGTTATCCTAGCAACACGATTAATGTCCCATAAACCTCTACATTTTATCAAAATTATTGCCCACCGTGGCTTGTTATATAGACGACCGAATACATCGGAAGCGTATTCTCAGCTGTCGTCAAATTAGTATTGCTGATAGTATTCTCCCAGTGTTATTGCAACTCAATAGTGATTGATGCGCCATAAACCGCCGCGTTTTATAGATTGTGCATCCCGGTTGGCTGCACGGATGATTGAAATTAGTTTCGTTTCGAGATGGTGTTTCAACTGTCGACAAATTAATATTGCAGTCGGTGTTGTTCTGGCGTGTTCTGTCTTGCAACTCAATAGCGATTGACAGACGCCATAAACCTCCTGATGCGTCACGACAGTCAATGAGTCCGCTGCGGGACTCCCTTGGGCCCAGTACCTCTGCCGGCTATTTCAAGGGTTAATTTCACCCTCAGGCAAGTGCGAACTCGCTTGTTAACTGTGTTGCTACTCCATTAGTATACCCTGTTATACCGGGGAAATCGGCTGAGACCAACTGTCGATGCATCCTCCCTATTTATGCTCCTGAGACCATAGTTATCTCTTCTAAAACTTCAAGGTCATCGACGATTCTCCTCTAAATGATAATATCATTTTTCCTCTAAATGATATGGGATAATATACTTTTATTATTTCGCTATTCAGAGGAACATAAAGTCGACTTCAATCATGTTTAATAATCTCGTAAAATGTTTTATGTCGTCGTCTTGGGACAACATAGAATTTAATTTTAAACAAAATAACATACTGCCAATAGTATCAGATTAAAACAAATAAAAAGTGACATTCAAATGACATTCGACCACGTTTAATCGCTGACCTTCAAATGACTTTCACAAGATTTTACGGTATCCCTGAAGGAAATGAAATGTGCTTTCAGAATATTGACACTTCCAGTGTAGAATATAAAATGCTTTCAAAAAGCTTGGTAACAAGTTACATTCACCAGAATAAATAATAAGGAAGTTCAAGTCTGATTTCAAAGCCTCTGGATTTGTACGTTATTTTTCACGTTGTGCTCGCATGAAACGAGAAGGAAATTATCATGTTTCTCACATGTCTTCCTCCGCTGCAACGAAGGGATTTGATACGGGTCCAAATCGACTCTCTGCATCATTGTTAGACTGTCCGCCTTTCCATGCTGAAAACAAGTCTAAGAGGAGCTGGTTACCTGGAATATTCTGCAATAATATTCAGTCTCATTAAACACTCTAATTAGTAGTATACGTAGGAAAGTGACTGTGCAGCCCCGGCTCTCTTCTCTCCCTCTGCCCCCCTCTCTCTTGCTCTCTGTGTGGGCGTTTGAGATTATATCTACGTCTAATAAGCACGTTCAGTAACTATCAGCTTTCCTACTTACCCTTCAGAGTCACGACAGCGAAAGATTGATCACCGGGATTACTCGAATAATATTCCCGATACTAATTAGGTGGTACAAGAAGCAGCCTATTAATCTGGCCGGAGTTTCTGTAAACAATTGCGTTGGTAAATGTGTTGAGTAATTGTTATTGACTAGCTTTTATTACGGCGGACTGGGACAGGATTTCGCCATTTCATTCCGACAAAATTCGACGTCCCTTAAAAATCGCGCGAACCAACCGGCAACGTGATTCACAATAATTATTGTTTTAGTCTTCTCGAACGTAATGTACTGCAGTCAACTAAGGAACAATGGGCGAAGGAACAATGAAAACGACTCGTTCGATTGGACTGACACATGATTTGCAACCACCTTACTCTTGCAATAATGGTATAAACGTTTTTTTTTTAAACACTTGGCTAGATTGCATCTAGTTTATGATACAACGTTTATTTACACTGTCAGTAACGCAGGAAATATTTATTAATTTTTTGGAAATACGTAGTTCGATCCAGTGGTCAGATTCAATTGCTCTAGCACATATTTTATTTATAAAAACGAATCTTCATCCACAGGAGGATGAAATTGTAAAATTAGAATACACAAGAGTAGCAAATACTCTATGGACAAAAATGATTAATGAAATATGTTCCACTTACACGGACGATTTTTCATGTAAAAGAGATCATTCTTCTTCAATCAAATTGCAAATGTGGATGTTAATTGAAAATGTACTGTGGCGAACACTATGGTAATTAAATATGTTCCACTTAACAAGATGATTCTTCATCCAGGGTCACGCTGCTCTCAAACTGCATAAAAGAAATATAAACATATTATGCACACTAATATAACCTAGCTCGCCCTAATTAAATACATTATACAGATGAATGCTCATCCATAGGGTTACCAGGACGATCATGCTGCAAAACTAGAGCACGCTAGAATCACACAAACATTGTATGCACAAGAGTATGCAACATCGGAGTATAAAACTCACGGTCCAGCTCCCGCGGATAAAATCAACGAATATTTCGCTGACATTCAGACAAATGAAAGCCACCACAAAGGGGAAGATTCTTTTGCGTTCGCAGCGTCTATCCGGCCGACCTGGATTCTTCCCGAAAACTTCTTTTCGCTCATAGAGAGTAATGAAATTGTCCAGATGCTTCCGTACAAATCTCCCGCGGGAACACAGCCTCATTACAAAGGCAGCCACGAAAAAAGCATACGTACGATTGTTACTTTTTCCCAGCTTCCCATTTTCAGAACGTTCGGTGTCACTATGCACCAATTTCTCAATTTTTTAGTAGAAATCGCAGCCGAAGAACCGAGATTTATTTATCGTTCCTTTAATTTTCTGGAACTTCGCAGGTCCTAAGAAAATTTTGAATTGCCTAATGCCGTATAGAACTAATGTTGCAAAGCCATTTTTAGCGATTCTAATAAAGCTATTTCAAAAAATCAGGATATGTAACAAAAATATTATAGGTTAGTTTAAGTGTCCTAATTCTGGGGTCAAAATATTCTCCAGTGCAAATGGTTAATTATTACCGAAAGTTGAATATATGTTGTCCATTTTTACCATTTTTAAGACTTTGACACGCAATCTAATGCTTCGAAAGAAAGTGTTTTTAAAATACAATATTTTCCAATGCAAATGGTTAATTATTACCGAAAGCTGAATATATGTTGTTCGTTTCTACCATTTTTTAAGACTTTAACACACAATGTAATGGTTCAGGAAAAGCTGAAGGAAACTGTTTATGAAGGAAAAGGTATTGTATATTTGTATTGTATAAAGTCGGTATTCTATTTGCACTTCATAGTTCCCAAAAAAGGAAGAATTGAAGAATTGCTTGTCTTTTTACGTACAATAAGATTCCATAATAAAAAATATAGGTTTCCATTTGAAAAAACAAAGTTGACCTTCAAATGACCTTGAAAACGCCATCCAAATAAAACACTGATACTGCCTTGGACAAGTGTTTTGCACTTTTTTAATAGTTTTTATACTTTTCGAGATATTTGACTGGAAAGTTTGCAAACACGAACAGCCGATATAAAAACAGCGTTCGTGTTTGAAAAATATAAAACTGACATTCTATTCAAAATCTGTTTAAATTTTACAGAAAGACTTAGTGCATGTTTCTCACAGTTTGGCAAGAAATGCAAGGAAAGCACATAAAATACCTACCCTGCGTTACAAAAAACAGTGCTACGACCACAGAGGCAGCTAGGAGCAGCTAATATTTTTTAGAATTGCTACATAATACCATGTAGTAGAAGCTCCAACAAGTTTTAGAGCTAGACCTTGTAAGACTTGCAACTTTTACTCTAAATCGTAAAAATTTATGCCTTCACTTTTACTCTCTCTTTGCATACACAATTATCAGTTAACAATAAACATTTGGCACTAAAACCTATGCAACTTACCTCCACAAACAGCATCCATAATGCACAATTAAAATCGATACGTTTCAACACAATTTGTACACTGTACACTTGAAATTCGCAATGTGCTTCACAAGCTTAAAAAGGTACGGTATAATGAACTCGAAGTTCAGACTGTGACTGTTGGTCAGGTTTTAAAAAACGACCTTTTTGCTGTTTAACCCCACTTAGAACCAACCCCATACTTAAAACTTACCTAGCTGAAAGTTCATATTTTAGGTTTTGGCCAGGTTTTCCGGGTTTGGGACCACTGTGCGTCGCTGTCTCTGCCATTCGTTCGCTGTCGCTAGCCAAAAAGAAGCCGGGCTTGTCTGCGAAGCGGTAAATAAATCGATGGATAAACGGGTCGTCGCTTGTACGCGCGTGCTGGAGTGCTGGTGCATAAGAAATTTATCGACGCGTTCTCGGCTATCACACTACGTACACCAACATCTACCGGGTGCCCCTGAAACGGGCTATCAAGATTTAGAGCCCGCTCCCCATGGATCACACGAACGCCTCCTTGTTTCGACATTTTGTTGCGCGTTGCGTGCTCGGCCGCGATTCTCTGCGAATAAATCGATCTTTGCCGTACGCCAGAAGCGACTGTGCTGTTCTAGAGCATGGTTCGTTATGATGTCTGCTTATTTTGTCGTACTTTCAAGGTCCGAACTGCAGCCTCTTAATATTTTTTAGCTCCAGCATTTTTAGCAGAATTTGTTCAATGCTGAATTTATTTTGAATTTTTAAACGATAGAACACGCAGTGTTAATTTTGAACACGCTGTATATTGTCTCAGTGTATAGTGTTTTGAACGATACATGTTGGCTGGGCATAATCCAGGTGTTAATTGTACGAACGAATGATAAAAAAAAATCATTTACTGTGCATTCAATTTTTTAGAGCTCATTCAATGTAACAGAAAGCCTGAAGATTACGTCATGTGTGCTGATTTTCCACATCGTCGAATTATAAAATAATTAACGAAAATCAGTTACTACAACTTTGTCCCTGTTACCGTAACAACTGTGATTTATATTATCATCTATTTTGAATTCAATTTTTAGATGAAACACATAAAACAGTTCTGACTGAACGTATTATCTGTCATTAGTACATTTGTCATCGGTAGGAGAATTTAATATAATGATTTACTGTAATAACATTAAAAAACAGGTTAGGAATATCACTCCACTATATTCGTTTAATTAAATGTCCAAAGAGAAGTTCATTTCCATCCTGTCTCTGTTTCTTGCAACTGATTTACACAATGTTTATTTTTATTTTGAACAGAGACCTGCAGTCCCGTAATTACTAAATCATTCATGCACTTTTATATGCTCTCGGACTGGTGCACTGCAATTGAAATGAAATACCAATTTTCGTAGCAGAAAAAACCGGTGCCTTCATCGCAGACTATTACACCCGTGTCAGTTATAAATAAATAAAGATCCTCGGGCTATGCTACGCATAGTAACGATAGTGGTTAATAGCGAGCGCCGTGGGATGAAATAATCATACTGACTAGTACGTATGCGTGTTTGTGCTCTCTTCACGGTCTTGCATTTTCAATTTACTTTTACCGACTACGATCCGCGTTTCTCCTCTCGGCTAGTTTCCATTTTCAGTTTACTTTTACCGACTACCATTGTGCTTCTTGCCTCGACTATCTTCCATTTTCAGTCGACTCTCGCTGACATCTTCCGCTGGTTTCGATGGCTTGACCATAGCTTCGAACTGCCTTTAGCATTGTGACGATGGGATCACGAGATCGCTCCAAACAAGTTCACCTTTCTCACTGGATTATGCGTATTTTAAATATTGCACATTTTCATCGGTGATCGCGATTTTATTGATCATGGGGCAAGCTGACGTCGACGGAATGGTAATCTGTAGACTGCGATCTTTATGCAAAATAAAATTGTGAGGGGCAGGAATTTTATAAAAATTGATTTCGTCCCTTAATAATTTTGATACATTAAAAACAATTATTTCTAAGCTTATATCTAAGCATTACATGCATACAATTAACGCTAGAAGTTCTGGATAGGTCAAAAAGATTTTTTTCTTTTGCAAGTATTGAGACTACCAGAATATTTTCGTGAGAATAGTTATTATTGCAAAGGAATATATGTATATCAATCGCATTTAGAACTCGATAGTTCTAGCACGCATTCTCTGTTCCTCTGAAAATGAGCATGTGTCACTAATGCCTAAAAATCCGTGATCTATATCTGCGTTAAAGGCTGCAAAACGATGAACACATTTATATTTCAAAACAATTTCCCCAAGCTTCGAGGGCCAATAAAAACATAAAAATTGACAAACAATGCACTAGACGAGTGCAGCAGCCTTACAGTAACAAGAATAATTGTCACAATGGTGTGTATAAAATTTTACTTTCCATCCCAGAATTGAAGCGAAACAAATAAACAGATAGCTGAAGGTCCAACAAACGAATAGACGAGAGGTACCCGAAGGAACTGAATAAACAATCCCCAACTAAGGTAACAGTGTGGAACAAAGAGAAAGGAGGCACGTAAATAAATAAATAAAACATGGTGTCGGTGCCGGGGACACGGACGTTTCCCGATCGAATCTCCGCGGGACGGTGGTCGTGCGAGATTTCGGGGCCACCTTGTATACACACTCGTGTATTCCCGTTTAAATAGGCAGAGGTATAAGGGGGTATATAAGTGCGATGTACACGTACACATGCATTTGGAAAATCACTATTCGCAAAGTGGATTCGTCCGACCTTAATACGGTCGACGTGGGGTAGGTGAATCTTTAACGAGGCCTCTTGTCGGAATTTCTCGGGCACGGTGACGGGAGCGTGCAGGAGGGCACAAGTAGCCGGCTACGACTTCCTGTATGTTGGAGATGTCGTCGCCTTTACCCCCAGTTCTCCTCGTCGTCGTCGAATGGAATTCATTCCAATCGGGTAAGCAAAGCTCGTTGTGACGAGGAAATACGAGTCGTGTTACGTGTACGACTAGGCGACGCTCTGATTTCGGTGCATGGGATCGTTCCCATTTTGGACTCGCCAACTTTCTTCGCCCGAGATCAACTTGCGGGCGCAATCTGCGGAAACGTTTTTTCGCTTCAACGACCGCCACGAAAAATTTACCCCCACATCCCCGGAATTCCCAGCCTCCCAATTTACGATTTCCCAAAATAATGCTTTTACGGTCCGCACGCACCTGGCACGTTCTCAATATCTCTACCGAAAAGCATTTTTC
>CM052133.1:5155706-5166654 GCA_028454255.1 Halictus ligatus
CTCTATCTACGTTTTCTGTTGCTCCATCTAATTCTTTCTTGCTCTATGTATTTCTTTGTTGCTCTATGAACCTCTCTCTTGCTCAGTGTATTTTCTCTCTGTTGCTCTATCTACATTTCACTTGCTCTATATATTTCTCTGTTTCTCTATCTAGTTCCCTCTCTTCCTCTATTTAGAAATTTCTCTGTCTACCTCTCCCTTGCTCTATCTATCTTTTCCACTGCTTTCTCTAACTCTTTGTTGCTGTATCTAGCTCTCTGTCTTGCTCTATCTATTTCCTCTGTCCTGGTCTATCTACCTCTCTCCTGCTTTATACACCCTTTTCTTACTCTGTCTAGCTATGTCTCTATATATTTCTCTAATGGCCTATCTTGCTATCTCCTGCTCCAGCTACCTATTTCTCTCTGTATCTACATCTCTCTTGCTGTATCTGTTTCCTCTGTGCATTCACAGCTGCCCCAGTGTGTGTACCTATTTAGCATATAATTCTCTCTTGCTCTATCTGGCTCTCCCTCTCCCTCTAGCCTGCGCTATCCAGCTCCCGCAGCATCGCAGGAAACGGATTGGTCCAATAGTTTCCGCCGTGTTTCGCGGGTTTATGCCAGAGACCCCTCGCACGAGATCTAGCTAGACCCCATCCACCTAACTCGCTCTAACGAGCTACCCAAGTATTACGATCAATTTTTAATAACCCCGCCCCGTCGTTAGAGACTCGTAAGTCGCGGACTGGGTTTACGGTACGAACGTGACTTCCTCACTATTTTCGAGCTTCGGATACCCAGTCCACTGCTTGCAGCTTTCATTATTTCGCTTTTTATGGCCCTACCGTTTATTACCTCCATCCCTGATTCTGAAAATTCCTCTCGATGGTTTGCACAGTGTTTCACGATTTCGTTAATTTAGAAATTCTTACATTGGCAGTTATCATTCCGATTTTTATCGGCCTTTCGTCTGTTGCCTTCCAGCTCCAAAGAAATTTCTTTTCGTTCGCACAGCGTTAACCGAGTGACTTTTTAGATTGATTTTGGATTGATTTCTGTCATCAAATCGGCGCCGTTTTGTCTTTTCCTTTTGATTTCCGTCGCTCAAAGGTTGCTTCGAGTTTCTGGTGGTGGTGGTTTCTGTTACTATATGGTTTTTCTCATGAAATCATTTGAAACTTTATTATATGAAAGAATGAATAGCTTCATTTTTTAAGGTTTTTCACGTTGCAGCAAAGAAACATTTAAAATTAAAGGAATTTGTGTCTGCGATCAATCTGGGGAAAAGAAGTTCCCGAAAATGCGTCAATTCTAATTTAAATGTATGCAAACGCACGAATGCAATTTAACCTTCTAATAGCGGTGTCAATCACACGTAAATGACAAAATTTTTCGCACATAAAAATGATCAAAAAAACCGTAACTGTCCCCTACAGAACGACACGTAATTTTCCGGTAAAGATTGCAAATAAATTTGTCAATCTGGGCCAGCGAGATAATATGATGCGTTGGTTTCGCGATGAAATTCCCATCGAGGTGGTTCTTGGTGTGTAGCAAAGACTGGCGAAGTAACAATCCGCGTCCGAAAACGCAACACGTGATAATATTTGCATAAACCGAAGTGTTTCTCTCTCTCTCTCTCTCTCTCCTTCTCCGTCTCTGTCTCTCCCCGTTTTCGGCCGTGCCAGCCCCACTCATAATTGATTGACGTCAACAAAATGAATTCGATGAACATTAGCGGGAAGCCGAGCACAGTCCATAAACTGCGATTTCGCGAATCGCAGCGCTCGAAGTAAATGCACCGGACGGGCTGTATGCTTCGTTGCACCCTCGCAAATAACTTTAACCCCGTCCCGTGGAAAATGATTACGCACCAAATAATCTGATTTTCATTCGGTTTGCTCGCTGCTACCCGCGAGAACCACTCGTGGCCACCGAACCTATCGAGTGCCCGGTCGGAAAGCCTGAACGAAATCAGATAATTGGGACGGAGTTTCGACGACCTAACGTGCCGATCGACTTATCGCACTGTCGATCACTGAACTATGCTCCCCGGCCTTTATTTACCGGCAAAACGATCCACGGTTTCGCGAACGCGATTCTGTCGGCGCGCGTTTATTCCAGCTCGAAACGGCTCTGAAAATTACTATTTCAAACTGTTGCGTAAAAGTTGTGCTCGAAACAATTCTAAATACAGAGTCGAATTTACGTATCTATGATAAAAACGGCTACATCGAATACAAAAAAAAAAAAAGGTAAAAGCGTTGAAAAATTTGTAAATACTATTATTTATTATTTTTGACTCATTCAAATTATTTAGAAGCGGAAGATATGTCCATGTAGCTTCAATACCTTGCAATTAATGCAGAGAATTTTCATTGTGCATACAAATCGCGACGTTTATTCATGATTTTCTGACGAGTGACAAAATCACATCACGATTTCCTTTGACATATTAATTAATTTCGGAGCTCGTTGAAATTATTCAAAAGGGAGATGAATGCTTATCTACGTTCGATAAATGTTGTGATTAAAATAGTTGTGAATTTTATGCATTTACGACAAAAGTAAATACATCGAATGTAGAACAGTGAAGAAATATCAACAATTTATAATAATTTTTCGTATTATTTTCAGCGTATTAATATTGTTCAGTATCAATATTGTCACATAAAAGTTATGATCGGAACAGTTGTGAACAGACTGCAGATGTTGTGCATTCAAGATAAAAATTATTAGATTGAATGCAAAGTAGGAGCAACATTCAAAGAATTAAGAGATTATTGTAGTATTATGTTCGGCCATTAAAAATTATTCTTGATCTTCCAACTAATTCAGAGAATTCTCATTTTGCTAATAATTTAGAATGTCTGCTAGAAAATTAGAATTTAAATAGAACATTTCTATTTCCCACCGCGGTAGAAAGCTATTATCACTGATTATACTTCTTGACTACTTATTCTCTTTTTAATTTTGCATCCAGCGCACCGTCCGCCACTATCTCTAAAGTAAAAACACCTGTGACCATTTCCCGTTCTTTTCACTAATACTTCTAGCAAAAATTTTAAACCATCCAGACATTTTTTAATTTCTTTAAAAGGTCATGGTTCTTTATTTTGCATTTTATCTTTTTCAGAGAACTGTAAAGAATCAATTTTATGTACACATTCTCTCTTAAAATTGTATAAAATTGTTATACTGCGATGCAAGAAATTGCTCGAACGTAGAAGAGGAATTTTGGGGTGGTGAGAAAATATTTTTCAGAATGTCGAGGAATATTTATGTAAAATTGACGAATATCTTGTACATGTATGGAAGCCCTACCTAAAAGACATACGTGCTTGACTTTTGCATATGCATGTAAGTATGTAGGTACACAGTGACCCATATCATAAGACGCATTAGTCGTGGGCAGGGGTCTTAAAAATTTATTTAAGTGAATTAGAGTGCTTCTTTCGAGGTTTCGCGGCACACGTATGCGTATAAATGTACGACGTCTGAAGAAGATTCACGATTGTCCGAAGCAAGATGGGTATTTCACTATTACCTCGTTACGGCAAGGTAAGCCGCCTTTTTTCAAGCAATTTGTTTCCCTTGAAACAGGAAACGTTACGGAGCTTATGGATTTTTAGCTGAAACAGCTTTAGCCCATAAATTTCCATAATTGTGAAGTAAGATGTACGCTAGCGAAACACAGAACAACGGCTTAACGAGACCCTCGTTGAGTAATATTCGGTCGTTTTTAACGAATAATATCGCGAAATGTGTAAAAGTCCAATATATCGAGGGATGCCGTACGTTATTGTCTGTGAATAATGATCGGGATGCTGATTTTACGGGATTTATGCTACGGGGAAGCGTATAGGATACATTGGATCAAAAAACGTTGATGAGAAACGTTAATTTACGAAACACCTTTTTCATCGTTTTCTAGAATATTGTAGCACGAAATTAGTGCGTTAATTACTTCTATTTACATGTTAATTGCTATATTTATAACCTGTATGTGTATCCTTATTAGACTTGCTGATCACACGTGTGAGAAATTTATGTGTTTTTTATACAAACTAGTAATACGGTACTTCTCCCGTATCGTCGCGTTTTGACAATCCCGTTAGCGTCGCGTTTCTGCCTATGCCTACGCCTAACATTGCACACTTTCGTCAAAACAAAAATGATTTATGTAAGCTGTCTGAGCTTATCATTGTTTCATAGAAATCAGAGCAATTTGTACCGGTTGATGTAAAATAAGAATTGATGTTTTTTAACGCAAGCGTTTCGCCATGGGATACCGTTTCCGATGCTGTCACATCTTGATTAACATTTTCACATTTAAGTGGTCAAGTTATAATTATAACGGAATGCCGTATGCACTGGCGCGTTGCATCCGTTCTATGCGCTCTCATTTTTTTAATCAATTCCGTATCAATATTCTTCGACTCTGCATATTACATGGAATCATACGTGCAGTGATTTTTGCGTTACGGTACCGACCAAAGTTGCATCCGCATTAATTACGAACAAGAGACAGCGGAAATTCGGAGTTCTATGTTGAATAAATCATTAAGGCAAACACAGCTGTCGCTGCGTCGTTGAACTTCCATACATAAGATATCGGGAGTTAACAGGTTCCATAAAAATTGCACGTCGGTTTTGCATTGGTTCAGTATCAATATTAAATTAACGGTGCATCGATTGTTATTTGTTCGAACTTTTATACACCGTTATGCTGTATAATTCTTCTTACTACAAATATCTAATACTTAGGACGGATACCTAGAACGTTTTCGAAAAACAAGGTAGACTAATTCAGTCTGGGAGCTATTAACAATCACTATGCAAATCTCCAGTGTTAAACAATCATTATTAGACAACTCTAACGTATCCCGTACCATGCAGCAGACCTTTTAACCAGAGGCAAACTTTAATTTAATTCCGGTTCTTGTAAACCAACCCATGAAACTGTGATTTTGCATAAACATCCTCTCTATTTGCGCTACGTGTTTATGCAAATTACCCTCTTTGTGAACTAATTCGCGAAACTCAGGATCAACAAACAAAACCATTTCATCAATCGAAGGCCTTGTAGAATCAAAAACAAATTAGCTTCAATTTCCTGTCTATCATAAATCCATAGACTGTGCAAAATAAAATTTATTTCCGTCAATTGCAAGACATGGGGAGTATAACGGGGTCTTTAATCATCTCAGGCTAAACTTCACCTGTGGAAACCGGAAACCGAAAATCCACGTTTCAATCGTAGGAGATCGGTAGTTTGGAAGTTATGCGTGCGTAAAGATGTGCGATTTTCAGAGTTTTTGACGGGTAAGGGCGCCGCCATATTGGTATGTACTCAGATGTGGTCCAATGAGCGGAGCCCCGGGAAGGTTGGTAGAGATTAGGTTAGTGCTTGCGGTGCCACCTAGCGGCTCCACTCGTTAGACGACGCACGATCCTAAGTACATACCAACATGGCGGCGCTCTTACCTGTCAAAAACGCTTAAAACCGGTCAGCTTTAAACACGCATAACTTTTGAACCGATGAATTCCTAATATTAAAACTTGGTTTTCGGCATTTTCTCGCCAAGATCTATAGAATTACATAAAAAAACTTAAAAATTTCTGGTTTCTGAGGTACAGTTTAACCTAATCCCCATCACTTGAAAATAATATCTGCACTGATAAAAAATTCTATCAATATTTCTGCTATTTGAAATTCATAAAAATTTCCAATCCATTGACAACAATTGCAATCCACATGGAAAAATTGAACCATTCGCATATTATACAAAAAGCAAAAGCTTTCAAAAGCAAACTACCATTATTGCTAGCTATTGGCATCGTCGATCGGCCGTCAGGAATTACGAGAGCAGAAGCTGAAACGTCACAATGCCAGAAGGGTCCAGCTTATTTCGGTTAATTCGGCGGAATGGCGGCGCGATCGAATTTATTGAAAGTTATTCCACGAAAGCGACCTTTTGTGCCCGGGAGATCCATTCTCGTTAAAAATCCCTCTTTTTTTCGGCCATCCCGTGTTCCCTGTCCTCATCCTCATCAGCCCGTTTTCCGTTTCTATGAGCCGCTCTCGTGTCGACCGCCACCGATTCAATATCGATGCCAGATATTTCGCGCGGCCGCTCGACACAATAATTCAGTTGAGCAGGTAATATTGGCACGGTAATGGTCGAACCATTTGGCTGTGTCGTTATGCTGCATTGGCGCTTGCCACGTTTACGGAGCTCCCGTTTTCAACTGCCTTTCCCGTCCGTCCTCTGTTCTACCCCCACAGTCACACATCTACACACCCTCGCGTACAGGGTAGTTCGCCCGGAGCTAGATGTCTACATGTCTTCTTCACGGGTGATCGTACCGAAAATATTTTCTTTGCGGTTCAAATGGAATTGGAAATTAGAAAAATTGCGTTTATTCGGAATTACGCAAAAGAACGGCACAAGTTGCTTTTTACAATTATTTTCTTATTTTCTTTGCGGTTCAAATGGAATAGTAAATTGGAAAAATTGCGTTTATTGGGAATTGCGCAAAAGAATGGCACAAGTTGCTTTTCAAAATTATCTTCTTTGCGGTTCATATGGAATAGCAAATTAGAAAAATTGCGTCGATTCGGAATTACGCAAAAGAATGGCACAAGTTGCTTTTCACAATTTCATGAAAAAATAGATCCATACGGTTTACTCAGCAGAAAAACAGAAGTCGATCCGTTTATGAAATGACTGAACTCAGTGACTGAGTGTACGCGCTTCACGATGAACCTGGTATTGTGAAGGTTGCATTTGGATGGTTCTCTTTTGCGAACCGGAAGCTTTCGAGTCATTCCGTTGCGTCCAATCGTGGAAACCTCGTCGTTACGAGCACATTGTTAAAATCCCAGGTCGGCTACTTCCCTGTAACCCGAAAAACCGTCTCCGGGAAGATGTTATTCGCCCCCAGGCAATACCAGCAATCACAAATTCGTTAATTGAACCGTGTGGACGGTTACGGGAGTGGTTCGACTTGTTTCGCGCGGCGCGTCGAAACGACGATCGAAGTCTAGTGTGGGTGTATGGAACGGACCGGCGTGGAACGAGGAGGGGAAAAAAAAGGAATTCGTCGATCGGTGTACACGAGCGGGCACAAACTCGAAAACAACCCCCTGGTGGCCATTCCGTTCCCGTAACAGGCGCGTAAACTGCCCCACGAGCGGTTGTCTCGATTGCGCGACACCGTGTACCGTTTAATAAACGGCGCCGATACCGTCGCGCGTCGGCCCGATACGATCGCCGAACATGAAGAAATATGCGCGGACGTTCGTTAAGAATAACGCAATTTCCGGGCTCGTCGGACTTGATAATGACACATGGACGTCTGATAACATTCCGTTGCGACCTCGCGCGAAAGGTGCGCGCGCTTTTGACCAAAATTATGTTCATTATTTAATTATTTTTATTTAAGTCGACGGACAAGGACCGAACACGATGCACTGTCTGTGTGTTTGCCCGGCTAATTTGTTTGTTGCCGGTTTTTTCGACAATTATTTTCGGCCGAGATTGCCGGGAGACTGTAATAGGAGTCGTGTCCAGGTTGGGATTTTTAGTGTTGTATATGTTTAAAAATATCGAACAAAAAGTAGGAAGGTTTTGGACGTTCCTAAGTGTTCGTTAATATTGGACAGATTTATGTAAATATTTTTTAGATTTGTTTGCTTGGAGACGGACGCGAACCGGAAACACAACACATCCGGGAAGCACAATTTGCGAAAATTCTGTTTTATTTTGATCAATATCTATAAAATGTATGAAAACTAATATTGTTAACGCATAGCTTAATTTATAATGTTTTTCACACGCATTTATAACCAGTCAACTGTGATTGACGGGTATACTCGTCAATCCGAAACTCTATTGCGGTGCAGTTAACGTTAATGAATTGTTAAATTCCTACCGAATAAAAAAGTAATTCTTTCTCATTTAGCTTTACGAGGGCTTTGGCTTTTATAATAGCCGCTTTTGGCCTGCGTTCGACGTGTATATTCGTCATTGCTTGATTCTAATTCCGCGCCGTGAGGGATTTTTCAAATTCAATTCCACAGTTAACTGGTTAATTTCTTCTAAACAAGATTACCTATTTATGCACAGTGAAATTTATAGTAAATTTATTTATAAATTTTCAAAATTTATAATTTTTGTAATTTGTAAATTTAATCTTAATTTTCTCTCCTTCTTCTTTCCTTTTCGAACCCCTGGGAGTGCTAGGCCTATGCCGGAGTCATTTCTGACCCACTCATTTCACTTTTTCTTTCGATATAAGGCAATGGCTCGTGACCGGGTTTCGTCGTATTTCGGATGAAGAAGCAGAAGGGGGGATTTTCTTATTTCGAAGTAAAAGCGTCGTCTTATATCGGAATAAAATTGTACCTACCGACGGAGGGTTAATTCGAATTTTAAATTGAACGTTATTTACGCAAATCGCACACAGAAAATCATCAAATTCTGTAAAAGGAGATTTTTTGTAAAAAACCTGAGCCGTTCCCCAAAACCTAATGTTTAATTTAACTTCACCGTTCAAATTGATTTGCCAACTGACTTCGTGATCGGACTTCGAAGTTTGAATTTTTTTCCATTTCAAATTTTGCTACTCAAAAAGACCGGTGCAGGATGAAGTCGTTATTGCTGAAAAAAAGCTCCGTGTTTTGAATATCGACTTAATTCGACTGTGTATTATGCGAATGTATAATAGTGAGAACTTTCGTCATACCGAAGATATTTTCCATGCAAAAGTGAGATTTTGTTGAATATGTAAATATTGGAAATGATGAAAAGTTATACACGTTTTTGTATACTGTTTGTTTTTTTATCGGAGATCCGGTCGATAGTGGCGCAGATTATTTGTGTCGGGGAGGAATGTTTTATTGCTTTGAAACAACATGCTGCACGCGATTGTCGCGAGAAAGAAACTATGTATATATGTCGAACGGAAGTAATATCGCTTAACTGTTCAAATTGAAATTGTTTGCGCGAATGCGTTTGTAGTACGTTTCAACTGAATATTGATATACCATAAAAAAGAAAAGGGAATTCTGATTTGCAACTATTCCGGAAGAACATGTTTCATCAAATGGTAATGCGCGTACAATTCCAGTATAACGACCACGATATTTTTTGTTTTTCGCTGAGCTCTTTTTAAACGCGAAACGATTAACGTTTACAAACGAGCATATTGATTTTTTTGCACCCAGCGGATTCATTAATGTTGTGTTCGTCGATTTTGCATTACCGTGGAAGGAAAACGAATCTGCAAATATTATACGAACTATAATTATGAATTTAATCGCATGTACAGGGTGACTCAACAGACACCACACCATTTATACAATTAAATAACATTTTTCTTTCTCAAAAATTCACGTTTATTTTCTCATAAATATGTTACATGGACATTTGAGTCTTTAGACCTGTATATTTGCATTTATTATAATTTTTCTGGATTAGAAAATGAAGGAAATGTATTTTTACGTATTTTGATTCACAGTGGAAGTTTTTATTATTTTAAATATTGTATTTAAAACAAAACGAGGGAAATATTCTAGTTCATATTGTAATGTTTTATTTAATTTTCTGTTTCAGGTGAGTCTACGAGACCACAGTTTTCTCCGTTTGTTAAAAAAGTGATCCCACTAGGTAAGTGATACTGATTTCAAATTTTGTACCGAAGAGAATACAAGAACGTGATGGAATTAACCCTTAGCACTCGAATGGCGGCTGTGAGGCGCCACTAAAAATTGCTGTATCATTATTCAAAATATTTTTTACGTTATTAAACACTTCAGTGTTGTACGAGCAAATTGCACCATTTTTGTATATATAAAATAAAAAAATATATACAGAAGGAAAGTATTCTAGATCGGAAGAAATGTTTCGTTTTGGGGTTGAAGCAGCTTCGAGTGCAAAGGGTTAATGAACAGTTACATAGGGGCGACATTTCATCGGACGACAACAACAAAATGCCACTTCATTAACCGAACAGCATCACGGCTCCCTCGGATATTTTTCAGCGTGGCCGGGCCGCGCCGGTTAGAAGTATATTAGGTTAGTTGGAAGTATCCGGCAAAAAGTTATTCGTCCACAATAGGATTAGTATCCCGCGGGAAATCAGCCGCCGCAAAGAGCTCGGGCTTCCCGTGGAATTCTTTGACCCCGGGAACGGAAAGCTTAAAGTATTAATTGTCTTTACGTGAAATACGTTCGCCGGGCAACAACAATAATAAGAGCCGCCCCGCGCGATAAGCGTCGCGGGGGCGCGGCGTGCACGCGCTGCGTAAATAATTGGGTGGCCGGTGTGTAACTTTAAATTGAACGGTCCGCGCGGAGAAACAAAAGTTTCGGAGCTCGTTAGTGCCGGCGACGCGCGTTTTATCAGTCCGGCCCGGCGGAAAGCCTGGCCGCGAAAGGCACCGTGAACCGCCGCTAATATTATTATAGATAACAACGCGGAGATACGGGAGAACCGCGATCGGAAAAATCGCGTGAACTCTGGTAATTCGCGGCAATCAACGTTTTAATCGAACACCGTATCGCAACTAGGCGGCAGAATTTTACGGGACCGTCCCCGAGAGGAACGGATATAATCGTAATTGTCGCGCGTTACGGCCCCTCGTTATCGGCCACGCAGAAACGCAAAATCGCAGGACGCCATGCGCGATCGAAAAGAAACCGGACTCCCCTCGCAACAGATCAAATTTCATGGCTCCGTCTGGTCACTTCTTGACGCATTATCGTTTCGCCAATTTGCATCGCATAGTTTAGTTACATGCAATTTTGAAGGACGATCGCGTGGCTCCGCCATTTGACAATGCACCCGAAAATGGAGGAGAAACCGAACCGAATCCGCAATGGTTCCATTAACACATTGTTGACCGGGAACGTCATATGACGTCTTTCGATAACGAAACGTTATTGACCGGGAACATCATA
>CM052133.1:5166754-5219123 GCA_028454255.1 Halictus ligatus
TTGCGAACTTTTTGAAGAAGAATTTTGTGAAGATAATTTGTCTGACTATCCAAGTGACGTCTGTGTTAGTGATTCAGAAAATGATAGTTTTTCAGAATATAGTTCTGATTCAGAAGATACAAATATCAGACCAACAAAACGACGAAAAACCGTAATTATTGAGAGTGACTCTGAAAATGAAGATAACGGTTATGATGCTGGGTGCTGAAGTTTATTTAGATTGTTTTAGTTCTACATTTAATTACGAAATAATGTCTGGTGACATTAGATAGCTCCTGCGTAAAATTGCCGGTCAACAATATGTTACCACTTTAACCAACCGCACGTCTACGCAATCAAACGTCGCCAGGGACCGGCAGTATTTTTGAAGAATTAGTTTTAAAGAACTTTATTAAATTCACGAAAAAGTTAACATGAAACAAAAAAATTTAATATTTTTCAATATAAATTATAAACAAATTTAATATTTTTCCTTTGTATGATAATTATTAAAGCAATCATGTACATGTAATGGTATTTTACATGTCTTACACATAAAATAAGTAGGTTTTCTAATTTTCTTTGCATAGCAGACATGGCACGGTTGTTCCGGCTATCACACGCAGTGTTGTGTGAGCGGTCGTTAAAGTCGAAAAAGTTGACTTTCAATTTCTTCCCAGTTTTTCCGGAATTTCTGAACAATCTCTTTCGTTGCGTAACCGGTTTTCGGTATAGACATTTTACTTCGAATTTTAGCTCTATTTATTTATGGGGAACTGGCTCTGGGAATGGTGGGGGTAAAGTGTGCAGTCTGTGAGCCGCCAGTTGCCCGGCTCCGTCCTACGCGATCTATGTCACAGCACGGACCCGAGAATTGGACTTAGATCAAGACTGTACTGAATTTCGCATTTCAAGCTATATTTTCATCAAAATATAAAGCTAGTCAATGGTATAACGAGCCATCCGTTTATTTAGACTTCCGTCGAGAACGGAAAGTACGCGATAAAGTATTAGGCCTACCGGAAAGTTCTGTCCTTTTGGAATTGAAAGAAAATAACACAATTTTCATACATTTAATAATATTTATTGTAGAATATACTTTCCATCGTTACTTATGACTTCTTGCCAGCGTACATGTGTGTAAATGCAATGATAAAGAGAGATAGTATATGTCTCAAATCAACATGTGCAAATAGATTGAAACTTGAAGTGACACTATCGGACAGAACTTTCATATAATTCCTAATATAATTCTTTTGTTCTGCGTTCAGTATTATTAATTCAACCTGTTCTATACAAACACACCTCGTACTCTTCAGAGTTGATCAGCCGAATGTTGACCATTCGCGGGACTAATTTTGTCGCTTAAGTTATCGGCCACTCCGTTGGCGTAATTTGACTGTCAGTGACATATACGGACGATAGCGTCGTGTACAGTAGGGTTGTTTTTAACGACTTTGTTATTTCCGCTTCGTAGACTGCGTCGTTTCATGCCAGCCTTTTCTACGCTACCCGGCATTATGTCCTCCGTTGTCGACTCGATTCGCGACGATACGTCGGCGCTACTTGTACTTCTAGCCGGTCTACTGTTCCGTCGAATAATTTTCGGCCGGCTCCGTCGCTTTGACGTTTGTTTAAGTTGCCATATTGTTTATGGAGTTTTCCGAGACACGGGAGCAAACGGAATTCAATGATCTATTCCGCGCGGGACGGTATTGATAAATTGTCGTACGATGGAACGTGCAAATGGACCCGAAAGGGTCGCAATGGAAATTCTTTTTGCTATTTCATTTCAAGCTCCACATTGCTTACTTTTATTCTCTGAGCGTTTCGTGTTAGAGCATCGAAAAATGGAAACTCTTCGACTATGCTCGTCGTTTTATTTCACGTTCTCCTCCTGCTTACTTTGTATTTATTTCAAACGGCGAACATGCAATTTTTAAACCAAGAAATTCATTCCACTCGTTTCCACAAACGTGTTTCTACAATTTCAATGATTACAGAATATAAAACCGAGGCTAAAACTTGGGTTAGAAAATCTCGGTTCGTTAAGGATCGATTAAACATCGCTTTCTGCAGTTTAGACGATGAAAACGCGGAAATATAATCGGAGTGGCTCGACAACGGGTAGCATAAAGGAACAGGAAACGGCGGAGCGTATATTCCAGACGTTTTTCCCCGAGTCTCTGAAGGTTTATTTCACAGAAATGTGAAACCTCCTTGAAAGACCATGAAGCCACTTAGCCGAACTGTTTTCCCCACGCATAAATATTTAGCGTTGTTCAACCGCGATCTTATTAGCTTCTTTTTTTCTTAATTAAAGCCCCACGAAACGCGGGGCAGAAACGGGGAAGCTGAGATCCCGAACGTTTTCTCATTTCAAGGTTTGTGAATCTCCCGGAGCAGCAGACCTCTTCTTCCTCTACTTATGCCTTCCCCCCTTCGTCCTCTTCCTCCTCTCCTCCTTCGTCGCTCTTCTTCGTTTTGCTCCGTGCTTCGCCTACCCCTTCCCCTCCATCCCTCTCACGACGAAACGTCTGCTTCCGTCTCCCAGGCGTCGTTCCAACAGTCAATTCGCCCGACTTCTCGCTACACTGCCGAACTTCAAGTATTCTCCGGGTTGCAACCATGCGATCCTTATTCAAAAAGGTTTCTGCATGCTCGCTGGCTGGGAACAGTTCCGTCGGGTTTCATACGCTCACTTGGATTAGTACGATGGAATAATATCCGAAAGCACTTTTCCGAGCACACGATCGTCGGACGTTCCGCGTCCTCGGGGCCAGTTTCTCTGCTCGATAATATCGGACCTCGAGGAATTAATTCGATTGATGAATCGGAAAAATAACCCGGTCAACCGGACAGAATGTTTGCGGAGAAGAACGAACTTCCCTTCCGACGATCGCGTTTCCATTCTACTACCATTGATTGCCAAAGATAATGGATTGCGTTCTTGCGGAGCTCGGGGCTTTTCACTTCCCGGCCGTAGAAAGCTTTTCGTTTAAACAACCCCGAAATTTCCCGTTGTAATTACTCGCACTTCCTGATCCTTCGAACGCAATTTTCCCGCCACGATCTCTCGGAACGTGTACGCGAATGATTTAATTGGAACGGACCTTAATGGACGTGATACTGTTGCAGGCAAAGTTGAATTTCGTGGGACTTGTAGACTCGGTACATTCGCGAAACAATTACTCGGAAAATAAAATAATTTCGGTGAACACAACTGTGCATTGCTACGATAAATTTGGCTAATGAATACTAGTAGTTTACTTCATTTGTAAGAATCTGTCTATATCTTTTAGACACACTTGCATCGACATTCTTTGAGTTGTAATTAGACTGCGGATTTTATATGTTTATGGCAGAAATGGGTATTTTAGAACAGTAAAAACATTAGACAAATTTTGAAATGCTGTCACATTATTTCCAACCTATTAAACACATTGAGAAAGAAAATAAATTTCTATTTCACTCCAGTTTGTTGCAATTCCGATAGAAAATTTTTATTTCGCATAAAGATCTGCAGTCGACTCATAATAGTTTGATAATCTTCATGAATTTATATCACTTGTAATTATTACTAGTTTTGCTGTGTTTGCACAATGAAGATTCTCATTCGTCAATCACAGTAGGTGGATATTTCTCTTATAGTAGTTTGTGAAATAATGTGAATAAATGTGAAAATATATTGATTATAAACGAATATAGAGTAGTTCGCGATTTAGTAGATCCACGGTTATCTAAACCGATCGCATCAGAATACGTATGCACTATCCAAATATGTGCATCGAGTGGAAACAGTTCAATCTAAAGCGACCCATATACAACACGATTTATAGTACAATCTAACGCCGTAGCTAGACAACAGTTCTATTATCCTCGGTCTCTTACCATTAGCGTTGAACGTGGAATAGAATTACGAGTACACAAAGTGTCCGCGCCTCGGCGTATCCGTGAGACTATACCAATCCAAAGACAAAAATTTGTTGTTTCCATTGATTTCTCTACGAAACTATCGCCAACACATTCCTGACATTTTTCTGATTCAAACGAGTCCAAACACGACAGAAATTGGTACGCATTTACCTGTGCAATTCACGGCACGGTGGAACCTCGATTATCCGAACAAATCAGTCTGACGCGAGCGTTCGTGGATTACGCAGGTGAATATGATCCAAACTGTGTCGTGTTTGGACTCGTTTTAATCAGAAAAATGCGAGGAATATATTGATAACAGTTTCACAGGAAAATTCAATCCAAATAGAAAATTTTTATTAATTTATTCGTATTGGTGTAGACGTCTTGCGTGCACGCTATACTATTCTATATTCAAAGTTAGCAGCAAGAGGCCGAGGAATAGCGTCTGTACACAGTGTAGGTGACACGTCCTGTTCGAAATTTCCATCCGTATAGCGTTGTTAAGCGTGCGTCGCGACGTTCGCCGTTTTGTGTGTCGGCCGGAGCTCGGTCAAAGGGCGAAGGGTTAATCCGTGGAACAACGCACACGCCGGTCGTCTCTGGTATCACTTGTTCGGGGTCCGGGTGCTTGTGAAAGTGGGCGCGAGTGACGAAAGGCGGAAAGCTCGAACAAAGTGTGCGGCAGGCTCGGCGCGGCGCCTCGTCGCGAGGTCGAGGAAGTAGCCTTGGTGTAAGTGGCGGCTGGGGTTCTCTCGACTGTTGGAATGGGTAAGGGGGTCGAGTGAGTGACTGACTGGAATGAGGGGGTTCGCCGGTCCGGGTTTACCCGGCTGGGGTTAGGTTAAGTGTCGCCCGACAGCGCGCGCGGCCAGAAAACGCGAGAAACGGAACGAAACGAAACGAAACGAAACGAAACGAAACGGGAATGGAAGGAGACGGGGGTATGAGAGACACACACGTAGTCGATAAGAGAAACGTGGTGGGAGGGAAGGTGTCTGGTATATGAACGAAGAAGCCAAGCCGCCGGGAAGACAGAAATAAAGCAACGGATCTCTTCTCAACGGCGACGGGGGTTGGAGACGATCAGAAGGGAAGAAACACAGTCTGTTGTGAGCAGAGAACGAAGAGGATGCTCTGCCTCCGCTTCTGCCTTCGCTTCTGCTTCTGCTTCTGCTCCTCTTCGCATTCCCGGGGGGCGACCGAGCATACCGCAGGATGGAAGCAACTTTCCGCTTCGATCTGATCGGTTATATCGGAGCCACGCGTGGTGTCACGTAAACCCAAAGAAAATACCTCCTCGTCTTTCTTCTTTTCTGCTCTCTCGGGCCGCCGCCCCCGCAGTTACATTGGCCATCCACCGAGTATTTTCCACTCGCATTCTTCGCGGCCAATAGCTGGCATCGGTCTCTCCGCGACGCTATATTTCGGTGGCCGGCTTCCGTACCGGCGAGAATAAAACGCCGACGAAATCCGCGGCGGCGAGAACCTCGAATCCGACAAATGGGGGAAATTCTTCCGAGGCCCCCTTCAATTTTACCACCGTGCATCGGAAATCTCGCGAAAAGATTTTACGCTGTTGCCCCCGACGACGCTACGGTTCGATATTTTCGAAATTACCTGCTCGAGGTGCGCTGATGTTTCATGGCTTCATTTGAGTTTTCTTCTCGTAAATAGACTGCGAATATTGTATATTTATTACGACAGCGAGTGGATCGATTGCAAAACAGTGAAGACATTTAAAGGATTTGACTACGCCTGTTACAATTATTCAGAAACGAAACGAGGAATATATTTTCCGTATCTTCAAATTATTGCAGACAATTTTTATTTTATATTAAATTCTGCAGTCTACCGATAGAAAAATGTTCGATTAAGGTTCGGGGGTAATTTATATTTTTTAAGGCCGTTTCATATTTATGTGGAGAAAGAAAATTTCCTCTGGTGCGTTTGGATCAATTGGTGATTGTTATAGCACTTTTAGATACGCTTTTAAACATTACTAATTATTAATCAGTTAAGCGCGTTTGGCGTGTATACACGTCGGACCAAATCTCTGTTGCCGCGCGTTTGACGTTAATGAATTGTTAATTCCTTATTGAATAAAAATGTAATTCTTTCTCGTTTTGCTTTACTTTTTCCGTTAAATTTATAATAGCGGCACTTGACCTGTGTTCGACGTGTCTATTCGTCATTGCTTGATTTTCATTCCGCGTCCGTGAGGGATTTTTAAAATTAAACTCCGTATTTAAGTGGTTGACGTATAATTTAATCTCTACCTTGAGCTAAAGATTTAATGCAAAGCAGCACTTTAAACCGTATAAATATATCCTGCTTTCATAAGTTTGCACATTATGAAAATTTTAACATTTTATAAAATGACATATAAATGAAAACATATTTAAATAAAATACAAATCAAATATAAATTAAATGAAATATATTTTTGGTAAATCAAACTAGTTGCACGTTATTGTTGCTGAGTTTAAGTAATAGTGAATGCTGCATGATTCGTCACGAGCAAAATTATAGGAAGAAATCTGCAAATGTCTTCAGTGAACGAAGAAATACTTTTCTTTTTTTTTTTTTTTTGAAACAGCTATAAACGTGGTCGCATAGATCTCGAGTAGGCAATATAAAATAAGATAGATACATCGGAAATAAAAGTCGGCCAAGATGCAAATTGCTCCGAGGAAGTCATCAACTTGGTGCATGTACCGTCAGTTTGCTCTTGATGCAGAGGAGTCGATGAACGTAGCGTAACGCACGACCACGTTGTCCTGATTTGATGATTAGATACGAGCTGATCTGCCCGGGTTGTTCGTACCGTTTGCTCTCACGCCACGTTTGTCTTCGTTCGTTACGTTTTCGCGATTCGGATAAGCGGTCTATTGATAACGTTCATGCTCGGTCGCTCTAGATATTTTGCATTTTACCATGAAGTTATTTTTTTTTGGAAATGCTAAAATTAGAAAACTGGTTCCTGCATGGATAAGCCGGACGAATGTATCTAGTTCAGCCACAGTTTAATTAGTTTTAGCAATGCAGGGAAATAAAATTATTGCATCGAAGGAACGAGATCATTCTAATAATTTTTGCATCTCTGACGATAAGTTCTCACAGAATTGCAATCATGTATCTTATCGTTACATAGATTCAAGAAACGATTAATAATTTCGTTTCTAGTTAGTCCTATAATTTAATAATATTACTTAGCATTTATAGATGCTATAGATTAATAAAAGATGCTATATTTATGGATGTACAGATTAATTAAATACAGATTGGTTTCTCAACAAGCCCACTAAATTAAAAGTTAATAAATTTGTTATGTATATAGCCTACGAATACGGTGGCAATGTGTTTAGTACCCCTAGTATGTGATTTTCATTATTGTTCACGACAGCTTTCCAATGAGTTCATTGTTTTTTTTTTTTTTAGTGACTCCTAATTTATTTACTTATACATTTTGGTTCATACTTGCAATTAACCCTTAATTTCCTGCGAGTTCTAGGCCTATGACGGAGTCATTTCTGACCCACGCCGACATTTTAATTTTTCTTTTGATATAAGGCGATGGCTCGAGACCGGCTTTCGTCATATTTCGGATGATGAAGAAGAAATAAAAAGAATGATTCCTGCATAACATACGGAGGGTTGAACGAACGTGCTTATGTTACAGTCTGATACCTTTCTAATGAATTTTG
This sequence comes from Halictus ligatus, assembly GCA_028454255.1. NCBI lineage: Eukaryota > Metazoa > Arthropoda > Insecta > Hymenoptera > Halictidae > Halictus > Halictus ligatus. The sequence continues at coordinate 5,174,355 of CM052133.1, forward strand.
AATCAATTGGCGGCGCTCCCAATTATTTTAATTAGCCTTTTAACAGCGCGTCGTTCGCTATTCACATTATTTGTGCTGAAGCTAAGATTTGCATGTGAAGATAAAAAGTTTATTGTGTTATACCGGAGAGTAGGCTCCTCTTCCGTTACCACGTGCAATTAGTTTGAAAAACTTCGGTGTTGAGGTAACTCTGCTTTGCAATTCAATCTCCATGTCGTTCCTAGTTAGCACACATTGCGAGAATTGGTTTCACACTTTTTTTTTCGCAATTTGTGTATCCGTGTGTGGCAAGAATGTAGTACGATACGCATCGACATTTTCTATGCAGTGTGAATCGGCAATCCTAACGGTAAATGTTAACATCGTGGTTCTACTTTGTGGGGAAAATTCAGAGACGCCGCGAAAGACGGAATTTCTGTAATTAACTATAGCCGGCTGTTCAACCGTGAAACTCTGACCAGACGAAGTGAATTGGTACATCAAACTGTTGGTTTGCATAAATATTCGCGGTCTGATAATTGGTATAATCGAGTTATCTTGAGTAGGACAGGAATTAAACTTGGAACCGTCAGGTATTGTCAAGTGTAATTAAAATCAAGATAACACCCCGAAGAATGCTTGAAACCGGTCATTACCATTTCAAATATCTTGACTTAATCCGTTTCCCGAGACTGAACTCCAAACTTATATTGCCTCGTTCCCGTCACGAAAGCGGATGTAATTCACGGCCAATTAAAATGCTGTGGAAACCTATCGGAGTGCTTTAGGATAGTTCGGCACCATAGATGTGTTCTATGAAATTCCGATAGGCCCTCGAATAAACATGAACGGCACAAAACGTTCACAAATAAGTGCTCGAGGTGAACGATTGCGGATTCTGCCAAATAAATTATTGAAAAAACCCTGGAAGAATTTAATATACTTAAGAACATATTTCTGAAAAAGTAGGGAATATCCTTGCCCTTTTTGCAAAAAAATAATTGTATACTGGCTACTGGAAAAATTGCAAGAAACAGTTACAACAGTGCAAGCCGAAACAGTTAATCATTGGATAATGAGGAACTGAGTAATTTTAACTCTAGAACTACAGGGTGAATTGTTACAGCGTAAATTGTTTAATTTACTGAAATTGTAAAAATGCATTTATTTGACATACACTGTGATAGAAGCGAATAGGTCAAAATGAGGGGTTATCAATGTTTTAATTTACTGAAATTGTAAAAATGCATTTATTTGACATATACTGTGATGGAAGGGTTTAAAAAATCTGAGAAAGTGCATTCTCGTTACTTTGCGTGAATTGATGTGTAATAGTCATTGTTAGTGTTGCATATATGTAGTGTTAGTTAGGTAAAGGGTTGGTTGCAACATGTGATCTTTTTTGAGGAGGGATCTCCCCTTTCGGTTCAATTATTTTTGGTATCGCGTCGCTTGTGTCTTCGTCGATAAAGGGGTAATTTTATCGGCGAAACGAACCGTGGAATTTTCAGGTTAAGCCCGTGATTGAAACGGACGGTCGCGAAATAATGAACAAGGGGAGCTGAAATCGAAAGATCAATAGCCTAAGGTTAATGTTAGATAATTCGAGGGGGGACAGATTGTCCGGAATTCCCAGGGTCTGGCGGCACGAGCAGATAATTCTATAGAGACACTTCGCGAGGACCGTTTCGACTTTTGACAAATGGCCCGCAGTTGATATCTTATAGTTAGCTTCCTTATAGAAGATGATGTACGGTGACTGATGGTCCATCGCGGTCGCCGCTGTTCCCTTAGGACATCATTTTAGCGTAATAGAAACAGCATTCCAATTTTCTTGGGCGATTTGTACTTCTCACGTCGTTATTTATAATAATATCTCGACGACGGATGCCGGCCACGCGAAAAGAAAAGTAAACGCTCGAAAGCGAGGTCTCTTCAATTTGAATTGGTATTAGTATCTTCTTTCTCTCATCCGTTTCCTCTCAATTCAATTTATTTTTTCCGTTTCATCCGCCTCTTCGAACGGTGTTCTTCGAATGATTGTTAATCACAATCTAATCATCAGGTTTTTAACCAAAATGCAACGTTCCATTCTTTTAGTTCAGCTTTTATTTTGCGGAGTTAGAGTGACAGGAGTATTTTTTTGTCCATGTTCGTGTAGAATATGTCTGTGTTGGTAATAGATAGAAAATCAACAGGCACGCGTACGGTTTATAATCTGTAAATAACAAATACATAAATCTAGAGTCTATAAGGTCTCTCACGTACACTGCTCCATTCCTAGCTTTCTATTACATAAACAAGTGGTATTTGTACATTATAGATGACAAAAGCTTCGTCAATATAAAATATAGCTTTCCCACTTGCCACTCTACGTTGCTTTTAATGCGCTTTTAGAAGAAATATGCGATACGTGTGTTTTATATGTACAATCGAGCATTTTTCGATGGGTGAAAATAGTTCTCGAAGTTAGAACGGAAAAATATGACGAAATACCTCGGCAATTAACGATCGCAGTAAAAATTGCTCGAACATAGAAATATTTTAATATTTCCTGCTACAAATTTGCAAAACAGTAAAAATTCACGTATCTGTACAGCAAACACAATTTGTTCGCACAATATTTTTGACATGCCGAATGTTTCCCTGAAAAGTTAATCAAATAGAATAAAATTGTCACGAATTATTGAAGCATGGCTAATGAGAATGAGTGTTCGTAGTGCGAGGCTGAAAAAAACATTCAGGTGACCCCGGTAACATTTTTACTTTTTATTAAATTTATTAACAGAAGAAAATGTTTTTATTTAATAATCAGCTTCTGCTATTGGACTATTTGCTCAAATTTGCAACTTTAAATAGGAAGCTTTAAATCTACCAACAAAAGAAGCTGAAAATTTAGATTAAAAAGTATATGTTTGTGTTGAAATGACTAGCAACTTTAACAATATTTTTGTTTGTTAAAATTGGCGTCGAAAAAAACTGGTTATCTAGTTTAAAGTAGAATTTAAAAAAGGGGGAACTAAATTTAAATTCATGGAGATATATGTGGTACAATAAATGATACTTCGCAGATACACCTAAAAAAAATGGCTGCCAAGTTCTTTTGGTTTAATATATTTAGCTCAAATTTTCAGGAAATGTATGTGTTCATATGAAACGTTGCAATGAAACGTAATTTTATATATAAAATTGGTATTTCGTAATATATTACAAAATACTTGAATTTCCCTTGTCTTCTCAACTAATTACAGATCAGTTCTAATTAAAATATTCGGGCATTCCACAAAATCAGAAAATGGTCTTAACCCTTGAATGGCGGGTCTCGGGTCTACTCTGACCCAGAGTTATTTTAGTACCCAATATCCATCATTATCTGGGGTTATTTGATGCCGAAGAAGCAGGCCCAAAAATAAGTTATGGAAAGATTTGGCTGGATTTAGACCGCCATGAAACGATAAAAATTGGGATCAGATCTAGGTTAGATCTGAACAGTATTTCTCGACGTTTCACAACATCTACGCTCTGAAGTCAGACATTTCATACGCAGCGAGCTAATAAAATTCCACTGAAAAGCCGAAGGGCTTGGTGATTTCTTGATCTCCGATAGCGTACGCTTTAATTTCGACTTCCGTGCCGACTGGGGCGCTGGCAGAAGGAGTCGGAGCGGATCGGGAACGGATCGAAGCTCGTTTGGGAGTCACGGTGGAAGCGGTCCGTGGACGTGATCGTCCCCGGAGCGAACTGTCCGGAAACGGCGGGAAGCTATCGGGGCTCTTTTATGTCATCGACGGTAGAAATCGTTCGACTTCTCGCGGCGCGTCTCTCTGTCCGGGATCGACGATCCTCCGTATAGAGAGATCTCTCCCGGACGGGGTCGACAGCACGGAACCATGTCCTGTCACCCGGTAGCCACGGCTGGATACTTCCTGCTGCATTACTACAGCCGTAAACTACGAGCATTGCACACCATTATCTCGATCCAGTTCATTAACATAGCCGACCCGTCGAATGGACTCGCCGAATCGTTCCCGGCCGACTTGCACTCTTGTTTAATGCACGATAAGTTGCGCCCGCCGGGGCTCTTCGATCCGGCCTGCGAAGCGATAATCCAGCAGTTTATTCAGCCGGGGGTCCAAAGATAGCGACGCTATTTCCACCCGAAGAAAATAATCTTCCTCCCCCCATCCCTGAACAGCCGAGTGTCAGGAAAACTTCCCCCGGATTCGGGAAACGGACGTCTAGATTAGCTGCGTGCACCCTCCCTTCTTCCCCACCCCCAAAATCTAAATCACTTGTTCTTCGTTGCTACCCGAGGAGTGAACACAGTGTCGAACGAAGAATCGAGAAATTCTGCAGGCGGTCCCTCTGATCGGCCATAAAGCACGCGTGATTCCCGTTTCGTTGGTAAATTAATCGCTCGAAAAGGGGAACGAGTCTCGTGTGTTCGAGATATCGAGTGGCGAGATCGGTCTATTAGCATTCCTCGATCTCTCAGCCGTCGGACAGAAACATCTTCGCCGCGGCATCGAGCTCATAAATTTCGTTCTCAGGGTCACTGAGCACGATTCCCACGCTGATTGAAGCGCCGACTATCTCTCTCTCTCTCTCTCTCTCTCTCTCTCTCTCGCCCTCTCTCTCTCCGTGTAGACTGTATAACGGAGGCTGGAAACCGGTGGATATTTACCAGAATCCTGGATATCGTGGTCCACTTTTCGCCTCGTGCTGCACGATGCACCTGACGTGCACCGCCGTCGCCTAGGTGTCCCGTCATCGATCCTCCTCTCCTCCCCCGGCGTCATTCAACCTCTGTACCCCGTTTCGCTCGCTCGTACCCCCGCACGCCCCCACTCTCTTTCCTCGTCGTTACTCTCGTGTTCAGGTCGTCCACGACACCGTGGCCGGGTCGTTGTTCTTGAAACACCGAGAGAGGGCTTTTTGTTCTCACGAGGGGATCTAATTTTCATTGGCCCCGCGTCCGCGACCGATCGTCCTGCCCGCGCATTGTGTGTTCCGCTCGAGCTGGGGGATCGTTGCTAACTGAATGTATAATGTAAATGCACCCGACATTGTGTACACGGCTCGTTGTTGAACGCTGACCGCGATCAGTTTTGGTCGAGTAGGCGCAACGTGTGCGAATTCCAATTTCCAGGCACATAATTCCGGCCTCCGGCCGACCATACTGCTCGCAAGTCGACGGACGAGGGACCGAACACGATGGACTGTGTCTGTCTGTTTGCCCGGCTATAATTTGTTTGTTGCCGGCTTTTTTCGGCAATCATTTTCGGCCGAGATTGCCGAGAGACTGTGACAGGAGTCGTGTCCAGGTTGAATTTTTCGGTGTTGTATATGTTTAGAAATATCGAATGAAAAGTGGGAAGGTTTCGGACGTTCCTAAGCGTTCGTTAATATCGGACAGATTTATGTAAATATTTTTTAGATTTGTTTGCCTGGAGACGGACGCGAACCGGAAACACAACACATCCGGGAAGCATAATTTGCGAATATTCTGTTTTTTTTCATTTATTTGTTTAATATTGCTTCAACGTCAAAGGTCATTAGCAACACGGTACATTTTCTTACAATGTATTATACATATTTGTATCCTTGATATACTTAGCAACACCGGAGATATACTCCTTAGAAATTATTCTGTTGAGTAATAGAATAGGTAAGGATCTAGGCAACTTAGCATTTTTCCTTTCATTCTCATATTTTTTGCATTCTATTATTAGATGATTTATGCTAACTGGTACTTTACATATATCGCAGATCGTGTTTTCTTTCTTATTTATAAAAAATGAATTTGTTATTTCTGAGTGCTCAATTCTGATTCTAGAAATTGAAGTTTGAGTTCCACTCTTCCATTATGATATTTCTGTATATAGTTCCTTTTAATTTTGTCAAATACCTGTTTCCTAAAAATTTTATTTAGGTGGTTTTTGAGATCTTTTATGTTTTATTTTGATCAATATCTATAAAATGTATGAAACCTAATATTGTTAACGCACAGCTTAATTTATAATGTCTTTCACACACATTTTTAACTGGTCAACTGTGATTCACGAGTATGATCGTCAATCCGAAACTCTATTGCGGTGCAGTCAACGTTAATGAATTGTTAAATTCTTATCGAATAAAAAAGTAATTCTTTCTCATTTAGCTTCACAGGGGCTTTGGCATTTACAATAGCTGCATTTTTCCTGCGTTCGACGTGTATATTCGTCATTGCTTGATTTTAATTCCGCGCCGTGAGGGATTTTTAAAATTAAACTCACCACAGTTAACTGGTTAAATATTTCATCGATCACAGCTCAAGTGTAGAGCACACGTATATAAAATGTTGTGTAATGACAGTACGCAAAGTGCTGTACTTGCTTCCTTCAGAGGTCACGCGAAACATAAATACTGGTCGACGTAAAATATAAATCTGCTTAATGAAAATTACATTTCCTTAAAATAAAATATAAATCTCCTTTTCCGTTATCTCGTACGCCAGAAAATGATTAAATCTCGATACGATTATCTCGGAAATTGAACACCGATTACATCTCTTTAACTTCGACGTTTCAATATGAAATATTTTAAATACCGACTCAATATTAAATATCCACGTAAAAACGTTAAACGTTTTTCTCCACAAATCATGCACCCTTGTGTGCACCGCGGGTAATTAAAAGATAATATGTACGAAATGTATGGCGTGCCAATGTTATAATTTCCATCGAATCAGCTTAACTATTTCCTTCCGGTGTAAATAATATAACGGAAGGTACTCGGCCGATATTTCTACGTCGTTGAGATATTCAGCGCGTCCGCAATTTTTCCGATACGTAACGAACGTAACCGGCATAGTGTACGTAACAGAGCCCGTGTAATGCGCTCGGATCGATGAACCTCGTGGCTCAGGCTCTGCTCGATAGTTCGGCACATTTACAGGCGAGACACGATTACATTTAGCATAATAATTCGTTGATTGATACGTACGTGGGTCAAACGGGTGTCGTTAGGGATGCGCAATTCGTTTCGCCGTGCCCGCTTTGAATGGTCCTCGGTCCTCTGTGTAACGTTTCTCGTGACCCCGAATCGTGTACAATTGTTCGCCGTAACATCTTACCAGGGAACCCATTTAAACCGCCATTAAAGCCCCGAGCTGGACTCTATTCGTCGCTGTAATAATCGGCTCGTTGCATATATAAACCAACCGTCTACCGTTAATCGAAAATAATATTAATGCAGTATGGAAATTTCGCGATGGCTCGCGTCGCTTTATACCGCTCCCTTGACCCATTAAGTCCCAAGCAACGAAACAAGACGACTTTCACGTGGACAATTATTGATTACTTTTAACCGTGTACAGGAAATCATTTTAAAACAGAAACGAACCGTGCACAGGAAATAATTTAAAACAGGAATGTAAGTAATTTATGATGTAAAATATATAGGTAGTGTAATTTAAGACGAAGTGTATGATTTATATCATAAAATTGATTTATCATAGTTATATGAATAGTGCAATTTCAAAATATTTTAACTTTCAGGTGCAAGAAGAAATAGGTGATATAAATACTAAGTTAATTTTTTGAAACCACTAATTATATCTACAACCATGCAAATAATTAATTTAATAATATAAATTTACTGGAAAACATTGCGAGAGAAATGTTGCGCTAACAGAACGTTGAATGTAAATAAATAACGTAAATAATTGATGTACCGTAAATTATTGATATTAGAATTTATTTTATGTAGTGAAACTTTAACGGAGGTCCTTACCTTCGGAGTTGTTAAGTCAATAAAGAAACATTTAGTGCCACACCTTGTGAATGTTTAACCTCGCTAATATCCTATTTCATTTTTTACAACGATCTTCCTAATCCTTTTTCGTCAGAAACATAGACGCAAATATATTCGTTTTATAATTCACGAACGCAGCGATGAAATTAATCTCGAAATAGACTAGTGGAATTTCAAAGTGAAAAGAAATTTCGCAGTTAAATAAATTATGGTAATGAAAAGAGAGACCTAGAGGAATTTAATAAGTAGCTGAAGACAGTACCGCTAATAGCTGAATTTAAATGGAAAAGGATTGTAAAGTTTCTGTGTCTGTTTAATTCCCTACAACGATATCAATTTCGATGGAAAAGAAGTACTGGCTTCGATCATGTTACATAAAAGATTTTTTACGAAAAATAAATTGACAGTGTCCGTTCCAGAGTATAAAATGTTAGATGCTTAATTGTTATATTGGGTCGAATTACGGATTCCCTATTGGATGGCAAACAGTTACTAAATCGTAATGAAGTAAAAAGAATAACAATTATCTTTCACGGAAAATGTGCAATGAATTAAAAGTTGAATATCTCGCTGTTTAAATACGTGTACAGAATTAAATGAAAACAGAACGGACTTAGTATTTTTCCTGGTGTTTAAATGTACATTGCATGAAATTACACCAGACAAATTTTAATCTTTAATCAGCTACTGGAATAAAAATCATGAAAAATCTGAATAAACTTAATGTTGCAATTAATGCGTAAGGCAATACTTACCAGTTACATCGAATACTTGTTTTTGGTGTAAATTACACCACGGACAGGCTTCCATCGCAGTTCCAACAGCAACCAATCACCAGCGGAACAACTCGTCGTCGAAAAGAGAAAATACAATACCGAAACGAGCAGGTATACAAACAATCGTACGCACTGGTTCATTATAAAATGAGTTTATTTTCTCTGTACCATATATGCTATGTACAACATGTGTATTACGGTACTGACATATACGACGTTCAAGCCGGAAAGGGTGGTGACGTCTCGATACTGGTACAAAAAAAAACACAGGTAAAAGAAGAGAGAAAAGAAACTAGTGCGGAATTAATTAAACATGCGCACACATCGAACTCTCCCGGTCGGTCCAATTAATTCGTTTAATCATCCACTCGTCGCGGCGTTGTCCCGGTTTCGTCGTCACGCTCGTGTGCGCGTGCTCCGTCCGAATGACGAAGGGACGTCGTTAAAAAAAAAAGAAAGAAAAAATAATAAAAAGAAAGGAAAGGAAAAACGAAAAGTACGGTATATGTATATATAGATGATGCTTCGCCGGACGTGGGACGCGTTACAAAAGTCTAAGGAAGTACGGAAGGAACGAAGTTAAAACAAAAAAAAAAACACATGAAGAGAGGATGGATATAAATTGTGATAAGGTACGAGTATTCTTGAAGGGGCGGTACACGTTAAACGTACAAAATAAATAAGCCATTGCGGTTTGGTGCGCGTGTTATGTAAAATACGCTCGATCGTCGGGTAAGCTCTGTACGTGACTCGCGTGGTCTAGCGGTGTGCGAGAACCCGAAAATGTCGGGTACAGCATAGTCGGGCCGGGTCGGGCCGGGTTGAAACGGGCTAGGAAGCCATTGTGTCGAATTCTTAAAAAGCTTAGGAATCCCAAATATTCTCGGATATCCAAATATAGTTGAGAATCCAAATATTCCTAATCCCGACGTATTCGAGAACCCAAATATTCCGAATCCCGACGAATTCGAGAACCCAAATATTCCGATTTCCCACGCGTTCGGGAACCCAAATATTCCGAATCGCGATGCATTCGAGAACCCAAATATTCCGAATCGCGATGCATTCGAGAACCCAAATATTCCGAATCCCCACGTATTCGAAAACCCGAATATTTAGAATTCCGATACATTTCAGAACCTAAATATTCAGAATCCCGACGAATTCGAGAACCCAAATATTCCGATTTCCCACGCGTTCGGGAACCCAAATATTCCGAATCGCGATGCATTCGAAAACCCAAATATTCCGATTCCCCAAGCATTCGAGAACCCAAATATTCCGATTCCCCAAGCATTCGAGAACCCAAATATTCCGAATCCCGACGTATTCGAGAACCCATATATTTCGAATCCCGACGCATTCAAAAACCCAAATTTTCTGAATTCCGATGCATTCGAGAACCCGAATATTCCTCCCTCCCGTCGCATTCGAGAACCCAAATATTGTGAATCCCGACGAATTCGAGAACCCAAATATTCCGAATCCCGACGCATTCGAGAACCCAACCATTCCAAATCCCAAAAGTGCTCGGAGATCCCGATGTACTCGGAAACCCCGACGCATTCTAGAACCCAAACACTTCGAATCGTAAAAATTCTCAGGAATCCCGGTGCATTCGAGAATCCCGAAATTTCCTTGAACCCAGCCCGACCTGGCCCGACCCGACCCGACATTTTCGGGTTCCCGCAGAGCTCTAGTTCTGAATCGTAGATCCGCGGAAACGGGTAGCGACAGTGGAAGACAGCAAAACCGGAATGATGGAGAAGGCAAAGGGGGAAGGTCGCAGAGGTGAAAAAGCTGTGGAAATATGTACGCTCGTCAGGGTACAGAACAGACTCGAGCTTCTCAAGCTTACAGCGGAGTAGGCGCGCACCTCAGGCTCGAGGACAAGCACCGGCGTCTCAGCATGCTCGTGAACGTTCACGATAAAGAAGAAGAAGAAGAAGAAGGCGGAGGGGTTGCGAGTATAGGGCTCATTAAGAAGGACGACGAAGGAAGCGTGCTGGAAGGGGAGGAAAAACAAACTCGCAGGGGTGTGCGAGCCGGGTAGAGGGTCTAAGGATGGAGAAGAGGAAGCGGAAGAAGTTGTAGAAGAGCGTGGAAACGGTTTCTCGTGTCATCGAGAGAGAGCGGTCGTCCTCGAGCCTAATATTAACGTTTTGATGAAGCGGTCCCTGCTCCTCCTTCGCTCGGCAGGCCGCCTTCTTAACTTAAAACTTAATTACGTAATCAAAAGTGACGATACATGATGCAGCTCGTAGCTTTCCATTTTTTCATCGTATACGCGTTTGGATAAAATAGACAGTCGTATTCGTTAAGAGTTACTTGTCGCTGGGACAACGCAGTTTCCATTGACTTGGATCAAACGCTGTTCGGCGAACGCCGCTTCGATCAGCGCTGTGCTTCGCGAGGATATCGGTTCGATCAAGTCGATGAAAAGTGCTCGACACATCCTAGAACTAGAAGAAATGTTTCTTGACAAGATGGCGCGAGAAAATCTCGGACCGGCTCCCCCCTGTTCACCCGGCGATCGTTTTATCGCGCGTTATTTCTCGTGCGGCGAGCAGGAACCAGATTCTTCATGCACCATCTCGTATCGCAATTATGCGTTTACGCACGTACGTCTAGAAGATCGCGAGCGGCGAGCAACCATGCTCTTCTGTTTTCTTTTTTTCTCTTTTCTTTTTACTTGTTCATTTCCGAGCATGCGGGAAAGCTCGCGGCTCGCAATGCTTGTCGCTCTGGCACGGCTGTGTCCGCCGTGTTTCGAACGCGTTGTTTATAAAAATTGGCTCTACCCTCTCACCACAAGCAAATTGGATATACTACGTCAGCGTTAGCGAAAAATCCTTAGCATACAACGTAAATGTAGAATAAAACTCTTAATGTATTGTCGCTTACTGATACGCGTAGGCACCTTCGTTGGCATCTTATCGTCGATGTACACACGTGCGCGCGCGCGAGTGGGACACGCGTCCTCTTTCTTTCTACGGGAGATAATATTGCAGCTGCGAAACGGGACGAGCGAAGCATGGCGTGCTCTAATCACTCCGGAAAAACTGGATTCTATCTACCTTGCTCTACATCTCTCTCTCTCTCTCTCTCTCTCTCTCTGCCCCTCTCTCTCACTCTCTGCCGATCTGTTTTCAATCAGCGGTCCGTTCGAGCCGAAAACAAAATTCGGCCGAGTACAAGCGACCCCCGTCAAGCGCCGGAGAAAGCCCTGCTATTTCCACGGCAATTAGAACCGATAATTAAAGTGCGCGCCGACGCTTCAACGCCGGCACAACGCTCCGGTGCGTACGCTCGCATTTTTTCCGGCCCAGGATCGATTTTTCTCTGACCATCGAATACCGCAAAAGTTTCACGCGGGTACAAGAGGTATCCTGTTTGGATCGCCTTATTTTGGGGTTCATTCAACGCATGCCGGGATTTATTATTGGTGGTGTTTCGGATGGGGGTTAGTTGAAAACCCTCGCTGAATCTTCTGTCTCATAATATCGAGTCGGATGAGTTACAAATGAATTTTGTTTCATCTAGTGGAGGAAAGTTGATTGGACTCTATTTTCTGGAGAAGAATCTTGAAAATGGTCTTTTAAGGAATAGTTCCAAACAATGATAATTCTGCGGATTGGAGACTTTTTAAAATTACTCTATTTTACTCTTATTACTCTATTTCTGAACAGCATTTCTTGAGCGAAATATTTTAACACTGGGACCAGAAATTGATTGGAGTGTTCCAAGTAATAGTTCCGAATAATGGTAATTATGCAGTGTGGAGACGTCTAAAAATTGTTCCATTTTACTAGAGTTCTTTTATAAACAGCACTTCTTAAGCGAAATGTTTTAACAATAGAACGATAGATCAGTTGGAGTGATTGCAATAGGTTCTGTCACAAATATTAAAATTACTAAAGTGTTTACATAGGAAACTATCGAGCATACTGCTGTATTGAAACATTTCATAGAGAATATTTAATAAAGGCGAAATGTTTAAATGAAAATCGTCGAAAATCCGAATAAATGCGACCTTGTCGTTACTACAAGACAATAATATATGTCGCGTTTGGTGTACCACAGTTCCAGTGTTAAAAATGAAACTTCTGCTCCAATTCGACATTTCCAAACACTTTTGAGACCGTACACGGTCGGTGAAAATTACGCTACGAAACTGTTCGTCAATCGAGAACTAACCTCAAAAATAAAAAAATGGCTACTCAAGGGTTACTGCATTTGCACCCCCCGGTGGAAATGACACCATTGGCGCCTGCGACGACGAATTTCTCTGTCGTCAACATTGTCGCGTGGATCTCTTCGGCAAGGAGTCCCGGGCGATCATTCAAATTAAGAGAAGCCAGCGAGAGAGCGAGAGAGAGAGAGAGAGAGAGAGACTGTGCGGGGTGTTCGGTGCTTGTCGACGGTCGGAAAACGTCGAATCGTGGAACGTTGGTGAACGAACTTCGGTTAACTGAAATGCAAACGTTTCGCCATAATCGGAGACTCGCACTTTGCTTGTCTTTATCTTTCTCTTTTGCTTGTCCTTCCGTTCAGTCTGTTTGTCTTGGCGGGGCCGTATTCAAATCTTCAAGTTTCTCAATTAACCCGATCCCTTCCGAAAGTCTTTGTATCGGAATCGATCGAAAGAGAGAGACAGACAGAGAGAGAGAAAGAGAGAGAGAGAGACAGAGAGAGAATGAAGACGTTGGTTAGAGATCCAGAGAACGTAAGAGAGAGAGAGAGAGAGAGAGAGAGAGAGAGAGAGAGAGCTAGCCGATTTAAATGTGGCCCGACGTATCGCGCACGCCCCATCTGCCGGGTCCCCTCATAGATCCCTCTCGTCAGAGATCCGATCTACCGGTTGCTCGGTCGCAGTTTCACTTTGTTCCGCGGGAAAATTCGGCGGAAACTCCGCCGAGCACCCCAGTTTCCCGGGCAAGTTCGACCGCGAGGCTTGTTATGTTAAACAGCAATCCAACGCGAAATGTAATCCGTTCGAACGTACTGTCTCCGCGCTCCGGCGCATTGTGCGGCGACGTTTGCACGTCGGATCTATGTTCCCGAAGTTAAGATCGACTCTGCCCCGTTAGAACTTCCCCGGTGGCAACCCCGGTGTATTTGAACTCCACGAGAACCGTGCCGACGGGAACCGTGCCGACGGGAACCGTGCCGACGGAAAACCCGGCGAATAACTTTTCCAATGTAAACGACGTTCGTTTCGTCCTGGAACGGTCCCGGCTATCCGCGGGGAACTTCCGAATTTTAGTATAGTCCTGATCCGCGCTGTACTGTTGCATACGTGCACGGTTAGGCCTTCCTTTTCGCGAGACGTGGATCAATGTGTGCTTTAAGTGACGTCGATGAGATGTTCGAAGGACAGATCGGTTGAATTGGGTTTCGGACGTTTTACTGGCACGATCGATGCTTCATTCTTTACGCTCGGAATGGAGTACTTCAACCCTTTGCACTCGAAGCTGTTTTAACCCTTTGCGCTCGAAGCTATTTTTACTCCAAAATGAAACATTTCTTCCGACCTAGAATATTTCCCTTCTATATATTTTTCTTACATGTTATACATACGAAAATGGTGCAATTTCTTCGTACAACACTCAAGTGTGTAGTAATTTATTAGTATACAGCGGATATCTGCATGCGAAATAAGAAATTCCTACCTAAATTGCAACAAACTGGAACGAAATAGTAATTTATTTTCATTCTTAATCCGTTTTGTAGGTTGAAAATAATATAATCGTATTTTCAAATTCTTCTAATGTTTTTTCTGTCGTAAATTGCACCTAATAATTTTTGTCATAAATGCACAAAATCCGCAGTCTATTTATTGGAAACTAATTTAATAACGTGAAAAATATTTCAAATAATAATACAGCAATTTTTAGTTGCGTCTTACGGTCGCCATTCGAGTGCTAAGGGTTAACAAAGTTAGGCTTGTTACCAGGGATGAACATTCAAGGAACATTAGAACTATCGCATGGGTCAATATGACCTGCTCCTTGTTTTGTCTTTTATAAATAATTGAAGTGATATGTTTCAATGTTTGAATTCATTTAGACCCGACAAATTCTAGTGAAATTAGATTTAAACAAATATATTCTGACCAGTATGGATATGTCATTTATGACATATACGTGTGGCACGTATGTGTATGACATATATGCCAGTCATTTATGTATGGTCTACGTGGCAGTCATTGCGTTGAAACAAATACAATATTCCTGTACATCAAAATGGAACATGTCCGACTCGAATAGTTCAAACATTCCCCGAAAAATAAGAACAAACCCAGAGACAGACCAGCCATAAACGAAACCAGATCAACACCGCGAACAGGACTCTTGGTGGCCTGACGTCCGTTGTTCCACATTGATCGCAACACTGAAGTACGTGTCTTCAACGTCGACGCATCGCGAGCAGAAGGCCTCGGCGTGCTCCGTGACAAATTCCGAGATAAACTATCGAAAACTATGTCACCGGGGGCCGTCGCGTCTCGAATAAAGGAAACTCCGCAGTCACGGTGAAACGACCGGGAAATATGGTCGCGGTGACGCAGCCGGTCAGCGTTGATCGCGAGCGTGATTACGCAGCGACGCGACGCGTCGCGCCGGCTTGACTTCGGGAGCGAGAGTGCGCGCGTAGAGCGGTCCAGATTGATAAGCTTACGTGTCGCGATGTAAATTAACCGGACCGACACGGCTGGTCGGGACGCGGCTAAGGTTAAGTCGGAAGGGGATCGAGGTTACGTGGTCCCAGTACGCTCTAGATAGCTATCCTTGATGCGATCCGACGCCATCTCGCTGTCTCGTTTCCGGGCCCTTCTCGCTACCGAATTCTCGTCCAACCCCACGGAGCTTAGCTTAACCCCGAGACGCCACAAGAGGCAATTAACCTTCCGCCAACCCCTTTACGCCCATTGCTCTCTCTCTCCCTCTCTCTCTCTCTCTTCCTCTGTCCCCTTCTACACACCCCCGTCGGTCCTAAACCGCCCCTGGAAACCCCATGCCGCTCTCTCGGTTTCTACGGTTGTCTCCTACTGTTTCCAGTCGTTCCTATATACCCTGTCTCCCTGGTCCTCTCCCCAGGACCAAGGGTCCACTATTCCTCCTGTTGATATCCTACTTGGAGCATCTGCATAATCATGCTCGATTCCCAATGCTAATTAGAGTTCGTGCCGGTGGCCTATCCTACGCAGGCAAGTACACGTCGACCTCCGTCGCCTTTGGAGCAACGCCACGCCTCGCTTGATCCCGCTTCGGCTTGTTTCGCTTTGTCCTGTCTCGTCTCGCGTTTCAACGGACGGGAAAAAACTCGGACGGGGGACGGGAAGAAGATAGAACAAGTTGTATGAAGAAAAGAAAGGGGGTCAGAGAGTTAGTAGACGGTCGGGCGAAACCGACCGAGGAAGATTACGCGCTATTTTAAATGAAGTATGACGGAGTTGCCGTATATTCGATCGGACCCCAGCCCGCCGATCGCCTCTCTTTTAATTGCTCCTGACGCCACGGTTGTAATTGGCTTCTTCTTCCAACGACTGCGCGTCCGTCTGCTGTTTTCAATTGCGCGACACCTGGCAAAGCCGAACACGATCGGACAGATCGATCGATCTTTTCGAAAGGTGTCGCGGGAAGGAAGATGATGACAGAGAAGTTGGGCGATCGTTCTAGCACGGCTCCTCTTTTCGGATCACTCCTCGGATGATTGTGCATGATTTTAATAACTAGTATAGATCTTAGAGAACAGCCGCCGGATCGATTTTGTACGTCTCCGTTCGCGCGACGGTTCTTCCCACAAGGCGGAGAAACCGCGAACCGTCTCGCGGCCGAACACGGCCAATTCCCATCCGGAAAACTCTTCGGCGAATACCCTCAAAATTGCTCTATCCGCTCTGTGTGGAATCGCGCGTGCGGTATCGAACACCCCCGTCGAGATTTGCGGAAATTCAGTCCTCGAATGATCCTGCCGGATTAGCTCTGTTACGAGAGGGTTGGGGGCTCCTTCGACGCCGAACCTACCGGCGCCGATCGCGCCATTACAAACTTTCCTCGAAGCGAATGAACTTTCTTAAACCTTTCGATACGCTCGCTCGCAGCAGATGCGCCAACAATTTCGACGCAGACCTGAATCGCATCGCGGCATAAAAGTACGTAGCAGGTATACCTTGCTGTACCCGGTGAAAAGTTCCTCAAAGGGATCTCACGTGACGTCACGGTCCGAGAATTGTCCCACCAACTAATAGTGGGGGTAGCCAACGACTCGGCACGAATCGCGGCGCCACCATGCGGGATAGACTACACTATAGCGTCGTGACGTCACCCTGTTTCGGACTGTAGCGTTTCCCTCGCTATTTATCCGAGAAATCTCTGTCAAAGTCAAATCAAATCAAGCTTTCTGTATCAACGTTATGAAACAATCCGAGATTTTAAGTGACCAGCGAGCGTCAGACGTTGATGGTATCGGAAGGGTTAAAAAAATACTCGAGCTTGTCAATCTTCTGAAGCGACGCGTGCCGGCCGCTGTACCTCGGTAGGTTCAGCGTGAAGTCGCGAGGGTCGTCTGGTCGTCCGAAAGAAGCAGGAAAGATGGCCGACGGAGACTCCTCCGAGGACTCGTAACATAGCCAAGGGCGCAGGTAGACGAGATTAGGGGTGCGAATGACGGTTTACGGTGGTCGTTCAGAAACGGCGCGCGGAGTATCCGGTGTCGTACAACTTACAGAGGCTGTCGGTGCGTCCCGGGCCGGAGTGCATGCCGGGAACGGAGACGGAGACCGACAGAGCGTCTTGGTGTTTGAGCATCTGCCGGCGTCTCTGCCAGATGATGGCCCACGCGGCGATCACGGCGATTTGAGCGACGAGGAAGACTGTACCGGCGACGATCGCCTCGCCAAGGTTGATGCACATGCCCATCGACAACGAGATGTCCTCGCTCTCGACGAAGACGGTGTTCCTGGCCTCGGAGCTGGCGTTCGGCGCCTTGTTGTCGGGCTTGAAGCCGAACTTGTCCATGATCTGGATCGACTGCACCAGGAGCAGGTCCTCGCGGGTCTGGGAGGAGAGGACGGCCGAACGACGACGACGACGTCTGCCGAACGAGATCACCGAACGAATCTCACCGGTCGACTGTTCCTGGTCGCATTGCACGGGCTCGCAGGTCGGCATGCAAGGTGTCACCAGCGCGCGGAATTGGACCACCTCGGAGCTGGGGAACTTGAAGGCGTCGAAGTGCGACAGCAGGATCTGAAAATGAACCAGAAGCATCTTGTAAGAAACGACGGAAATGGAACTTCATTCGCGAATACAGCAATTGAACAGATCTACACGATCTTGGTCAGTTCCCTTGTCATCCCCTCCATTGGGAGTATATGCGGGGGCATAGACTGAGTATCCCTCCCGCGAGGGAGGGAAGAACGAAATTGTCTCGGCCGACGAGTAGTATAAACATATTCAGTGAATTCTCGATATATGTCAATAACACGGGTCTTGCCGGCGTCATGTATCGTACAGAAAACATACCCGAGTCTATTATGTTTACATTCGTCAGGGTTCGAGGCCCTCGAGGTTTGCGACCCCTCGTGGGGTATACCCCGCTGTGGTGGGGATAAATCCGCGACATTTATCATCCAGGCCTTGGCGACGTATATAGAGAAATCACTGTAATACGGCTTACACGATCTATATCACGGACCCGAGAATTGATATTAGATCGAGACTTTAGTGTAGTATTTATTACTGTGTAGTAGTTAAATTGTTTCAATTCACTTGCTATTTTAAATTTCGCCTACTTATTTTCATCATAAACGAATCAGAGACCGCTATTTTCCAACACTCAATTCGGAGCAACGAGAATTTAGCTTTAAAAAAAAACTTCTAGAGAATATTATTGTTTCCAAAAAGATTGAAAAAGTTACAATTTCACTTTCATGTTGCTCTCGTTATTTTTTGAATTTGCATAAAGCTACCAATAATCGATATGTGCATTGTACCATATTTTTCGCTTGCACACAACGAAGTACAATTTTCAATTGAATTTTTTTCCCAACTTTGACCACGAGACTCCGTCGTCATTCGCGTATGCTTCGTCCCGAGCGTATTACGGTTGAAGACCGTGTAATTATTCAGGATCGACAATTGAAATCGGACAGAATAGTGCGCTGTCGATCGTGCAAGAGGATCGTTTAGTGCCGTTATTCATTACGACGACAATGCGTCAACGTCGGCGGAAGAACCGTTGAAAAAATCCTTGTTCGCGGTAAAACAGTTTAAGGATGTTTGCGCAGTTTTGTTGATGAACCTCACCGTTGCCGGGAACAAGAGAGCCCGAGCGAGTACCGCTATAAGTTGTCGTTCATGGTTCTTTCATTCATTTTTTCCTTGTTAGAAACATAAACGCTTCCGCGACTGAATACAACAACGCCGCGGACGCAGGATTTCCATGGATTTTATCTAGGACAGGACGCGAATTAAAATACCATCAGCCGGCCGATGCTAAGAGGGTGAAATTTGCATTTCATGGGGCTCCGGGATATCGCGTTTTCCCTGCCTTTTCATCAAGTTAGACACAGCGGAATAACAAGAAACAGAATCTGCAGCTTCATGCGACCATCGCGAGACAGACGGTTCGACGTTTTCTACCGACTCCGCGCGGCAAAAACTTCATCCTGCGATTCACTGTGGCCCTAGATCGGGATTTAGAAGAATCAGCACAAGCACCTTCCTCAAGTGTCTCGAAAAACTTGGAGAGGTCTAAATGTTTGTCAACCTCTTACAATTTATTCTCAAAGTTTCAGATTAAAACGTACTGTTTCACTTTGCATTTGTCTCTCCTACGCATTGTAAGTCATCCTGCGGTTCAATGTGGCCCTAGATCGGGATTTAGAAGAATCAGCACAAGCACCTTCCTCAAGTATCTCGAAAAACTTGATGTCTAAATGTTTATCAACCTATTACAATTTATTTCCAAAGTTTCAGATTAAAACATACTGCTTTACTTTGCATTTGTCTCTCCTACGCATTGTAAGTCATCCTGCGGTTCAATGTGGCCCTAGATCGGGATTTAGACGAACCAGCACAAGCACCTTCCTCAAGTATCTCGAACAACTTGAAGAATTCTAAATGTTTATCAACCTCTTACAATGTATTCCTGAAGTTTGAGATTAAAACGTACTGTTTTACTTTGCATTCGTCACTCCTACGCATTGTAAGTCATCCTGCGATTCACTGTGGCCCTAGATCGGGATTTAGAAGAACCAGCATGAACACCTTCCTCAATTGTCTCGAAAAACTTGATGTCTAAATGTTTGTCAATCTATTACAATTTATTTCCAAAGTTTCAGATTAAAACTTACTGTTTTACTTTGCATTCGTGTCTCCTACTCATTGTAAGTCATTGGCCTCGGAACGAACTCCGTTCGATTCGTTTCCGAGTTAAACAAACAAAACTAGCAAAACGACTCGACAGACCACCGTGCGACGCAGCGTCTTTTTAATTCAGTAGCCAGCGACATCTTGTCGGCCGCTGTCAAAGGGGATTAAAGTGTAAAAATGAGGATCCTCATCTTTTATTCTAAATATACTCGCAACCATCGGACTAAATTAATTTGTCGCCGCTCTCTTTACAACTGGCTCCCGCCAGTCTTAGCAAAGTCATAAAGTGTAAAACGATTCGCCGCCTCCGACGTAACATAAAGTAGGGCGTTGTAAATTCATTCCCCCGAGTCCCGGAACGTTCTTACCGGATCATGTTCATATATGAGCTGTACTAATCTTTAAGTAGCTCTAGAAAACCATGTTTATCGCGTCGCGTTCGAGTAAACGGCTTCCAGAAGAGGGCTAAAAGAGTTGGGACCACACAAATTTTCAATATTTCAAACCCCAAGACATTTACTCTCGAGTCTTCAAAATGGCGAGCGGTCCCAATTTTTTGATCGAGGACAGGTTTGTTGAATAAATTGCTTCGGTTTTGCGGGAATCTTTGGGTTGTTAACATTACAAGGAGTCTTTAACACTTTGAACGCCCAAGTAGAAACCCCCAAAATTCCATAAAATCAGAGTAAGTTAATGAAATAAAAATTGCAAAAAATTAAATGTATGATGCTGAGTAATCCTCCAACTTTCTTGCATATCAAAGATCCTAATCAAGTTTAGTACAATGAATATATCAACGTAAAATTTCATTTTAAAACCTACACAAATAATTCCGTCACCCAAATATGGGTGACGCGGCGCCGAACATGTTAAGATGGTTTTTGGTGTTTTCGGAAAATGGCGAGCGGAAGAGAGAGTGAGAGAGAGAGAGTTGGCACGCGTAGAAATGGCACGCAACGCTGGCCGCGCTGGCTGAAGACGGTGTATCGCAAACTGGTTTTTCCCCTGGCGGCTGCGCGGCCCAATTTTTTCACCTTCATTAGGTAAGGGCGTGTAACGACAATTACACGGGATCATGAGATGGGAAACGTCCTAAGTACCGGCTTTTAAAGGTGCCATTAAAGCCCGCGCGCATCCTCCGCGGTCGCGAACCGACCGTTTCTCTTCGGGAAGGTCATTCCTCTTCTGTGTCCGAGTCACGTCGGACAAATTCCCTTTGCTTTCTTGGCCGAGCTGATATCGACTTTTTCCACTCCTCTGTATATGTAAGCAAGTAATTTGCATCGGTGATTTTAATATCGCGACGTTGGAGGCGCGGTCAGAAGTGGAAACACGCTTTTTAGATGTACATTTAGATGAACTATTTAAAGGAAACGCTCTCTCTCCCTCCTCCCTCTCTCTCTCTCTCCCTTTCTCTCTCTATCTCTCTCAGTGTCTTTCCGACCAAGTGCATTATGTAGAACCAGTCACTTCCGAGATCCGATTGAAAGTCAAAACACAGGATTCCTTAATCATATGGATGAAAGGAGCTCGGCGAAAAACTGCAACGCGGAGAACGTTTCCACTCGTCCACTACGCTGAAACATGTATTTACCGCTTCAAACGATCCTCTTTAATCACTGTCCGACACTACGACGTTTAGCCGAGGGAATTACAGATTTGGTCATAAATACTCGACCTCTTCAGCCATCGTGCCGCTGTCGACCCGGCTTTTACTGTTAGAACCCGGAAAAAATGGTGCTCCTACAAATTCTACGAGAGCAAGGTGTATAAGACGTTTATACCGTGACGTTTCACCTTTCTATAATGATTTTCTTGGAAGAGATCTTTTCTTAATGAGGACAAAGGACTGGACTTTCATCCTATTCAGTGTTAAGAAACATCACTTCCGTGAAAAATTTCTCGCTTTCAGTGTTACACACTGTGTCATTAGAAATGTATTTTTATGGTCTTCTGCGAAGTACTGCATTTTGAAACATTGTCCATTTTTGGTACATTCAACTCGTTACTTTCAGACTTTGACTAAAAGTAAGTTATTTAAAGAACTAAAAATTGAAAAAAATTGAATGTGTGATATTGTTCTCCAACTTTCTTGCATTTTAGAGATCGTAATTAAATTTGGTACAACGAATATCTTAACGTAAAAATTCGTTTTAAAACCTGGATAAACATGTTAAAGGAGGCATTGAAACAGTTACAAACTACAGTGATTTCTTTGTATATGTCGCCGAGGACTGGATGATAAACATCGCGGAATTATGCCCACTACTGTATATCCTGTAAGGGGCCACGAAGCAGGCCTCGTAGAGGACTATAAACATAACACGGCTCGGTTATGTCTTCTGGACGATACATGAAGCTAGCAAGACCCGTGTTGTTGACATATATCGAGAATTCACTGTACTGTAGAACGCTTAACTGCACAAGATCTTCGACGTTAGCAGAACTAAGCGGCTACTAATAACGTGTTCACTTTGCTCGCTGGTTAGGATTCGAAGAAAATTATACCGCGCTTATTTCCGTTCCAGATTACTGCGTGATCTCAAATTACTGAATGCTCTTATTTCATGAAATCATGCGTACTCGCGAACGACATCCTGTCAACGGCGTGTATCGCGCATCTGCACTCTACCACCCGGAACCCTTTAATCGAGGAGTTTTCCGACAGCTATCCGCAGCTTTTATCCGGCCGCGTTTCATCTGCCGCCGCCACAGTGTCGTCGAAAAGCCAGTTTCCTTAATAAAATTCCATTACTCGGAAATTATAGGTGACGCGAAAAAATATTCCGAACGAAAGTCGTAAAATACAGAAGAGCGTACACGCCATTGCATTTGTATAACCTTGCAGTAACCTTGAAAACTTAACACTGCAATTGCACCTCGAGTGGAAACCTGTGTTTTCTATTCCAATCGGTATCCATTGCTTTCAATATCATTGCTTTCTGCAAAGTAAAAAAGTTTGCTTTGTTTGAAAAACACAGTAGCCAAATAGACGTTGCTTTCTACTTTTAATTATCTTATTAAAGTGAAACTAATACGCTGATGTCTTGGAAGCTCTTTAATATGTGCCCTGCTAATCACTAGACTGCGGATTTTTGTGCATTCATGGCTTGTGAAAATTTTCAAAAAATATAATATTCGTCAGAATTCAGTAGAATTTTTATTTATTCCGGATCTACAAAGACTCCTGTTTCTTAAAATACCTCTAAAAAGAATTGCATAAACATCCGCAGTCTACTAATCACCTTTGTGAGAGACATCTAGGAACGCTTGAAGGTTTTAAACAGCAACATTTGATTTTTGTTGATTGTCAACGCACTTGTGCGCCGCCGGTTCGATCGCCAGCTGCGATCGGACAGCGTCGGCGAAAAAATCAACAGGACTGATTCCTGTCAGGGGTTCTTTCGTCGTTTCTTCATCGAACTGGGAAAACGCGTCCCTATTCTGCGATCATGTTCGCCGGTTCGCAGTTCTCTCTCTCTCTCTCTCTCTCGCTCTCTCTGCTGCGATTCCGTTCGTGCACGGGCGCGTGCACCGGTCCGCGGAACTGGTTTCTACGGCGCATTACCAAGTTCATCATATTTACACACCAGGCACGTACATTATCGGCCGGGAGGGGGTAAAAGGGGAGTAAGACATTAAAATATGCTTCATCCCGCGTACAGCTTCATTTAGCTGTTTCTTTGGCGGACGCGTCTCGCGGAACGAGCGGAACTTTATTAACTCCACGTCAGCCGCGCGGCCGAGAGAGGAAAACCACGAGGAGATCGGTGAAACGCGGGAAAAGGAACGCGGCCGCGTATCCGCGGCATCTGCGCGAGTATCCTAGCCGCGGCAACGGATCGCGAGTACCGCGTTCCCTTTCGCCCAGGATTGCGCGAATAGTCGACGGACGTGACGGCGACGAACACCGTCGTCGGGAGAACGACGCCAGATCGTGTCCGAGATGCGGACAACAAAGATGCCACGAAAGCTTCGCCACGGCTCGCGATGTCCGCGTCGAGAGAGTTATGCTTTTACCACGGTTGAACTTGATCCCCCCTCCCCCTCGACTTACTATAAAACTGGACCGCCTAGACAAATGGTCGCGTGTAACGTTTGCACGCGATCCCGGAGATCGCGCGTGACCGTCAAGAATAAATGACGGGCCCTAATACGCCAGGAAACCGGACCGAGCAGTCGAAAAAGCAATCTCTACGCTTCCCTTTAACGCTAACTTTGTTCACGGTTTATCCAGATTTTTTATGGGGATTAGATTGACATTTTCTGGTGGTTGTCAAATATTTTGGTGTATATGGAACTTTGTGTGCTGCGTTTAATTCGCAGTCAAATAGAATTATGAAATTAATGAGTAGACTGCGGATTTTTATGCATTTATGCAAAAATGTGAAAAAAAGAAGCATAAGTACCTTTTTTCAGAAATTACCTTTAGCCCTCGCGAGGCAGATGATTTTGCTGACTTCATAATAATCATAAGACTTGTCTCCCACTCTACCTTCCCCCTCTACGACGACGCTATTCCCCCACGCTTCCGCCACGGCCCGGTCACGTGACGCGTTTCTTTTTTGTCACGATGCGCGTCTACGTCTATCACTATGTATGTCACGTAACTAATCCGGTGTATTGGCAGGGAGGGGGTAACCGTATTCCCCTTAGCTCGATTCAATTCCCCTCGCCTGGCGACTCTGGCTATACTCA
Source organism: Halictus ligatus (assembly GCA_028454255.1). Taxonomy (NCBI): domain Eukaryota; kingdom Metazoa; phylum Arthropoda; class Insecta; order Hymenoptera; family Halictidae; genus Halictus; species Halictus ligatus. Next base: position 5,198,980 of record CM052133.1, read on the forward strand.
TTGAAATCCTCCCATATCAATCCTTTCACATATTTACCTTCTTACTTCTTCAAGATGAACGTTGGTCTTCGTGACTTAGATAGTGAACGATTTAAAACGAATGTTAGAAAATTAAAATTCAGAAGGGAGGTTTGCAACTCCGGGTAAAAAGCAAAGAAATTATGTTCTTTTAACACTTTATCTACCGGAAGCCTACTAATAGGCTTTTCAATAATTGTGATGTTCCAAATAGAAGCTTAAAAATCTTCTTTTATACAATAATCCCGAAGGAGATTATTAAACTTTTTTATTGAGGGTGAGTTATTGCTGCTGCTGTTAATGTTAAAGGATTCTTTTAAAAAATCCTCAGCCATGACCGCTAAGGTGATAGTAGGACTTTCAACAATAATCACCGGTAGATAATGTGTTCAGATATCGTAGGCCTATTATATTGCCAAAGCAGAGCTGCTCAAAACGTGCTTATTCGCAAGGGCGCTCGCCGATGCCCGTGGGCAAAGCTACGTGCAAGTAGATTAGCGGAGTGGGGGTAGTACAGGCGTGACGTAGCTGTGACAACGCGTGTGACAAACGCAGGCTTGCCCGCAGGGGTGTGGCTTCGTGCCCGTAGGGCGTGACTTCAAGCCCGGCGTTCTGTATATGCCCCGGGCAATGAAATCGCTGCCCGTACGGGCAGACGTAGAACGCTTCTTGTCTAAAGTGTTAGGCAGCAAGACGAGTATTTGTAAAGGAAATAACAACTTGCCACGAAATAATTGAATCGTTGAGAACGGCTTGATGAATCGAAAGATCGACAGATGTGAAGAATAACTTGTCTCCGGCGGAAGCAGTCGATAGTCAAAGCAAACACAGGTCCGCAGGCAGTTCGTTATGACGCCCGACTTTATCCTGAGAGAACGGTGCCTCGTGTGTCGTAAAACACGACGTATGTACTCGCACTAACACCACCGTCGGCCGGCGGACGTGAGTGTGGTGGCTGAGAGATGTTTCCAATTTCATTCAAACCGATTGTGAAATGGAAGAGCTTCGTACCGCGGCTTGGCTACGTGACAGACATACCGGAAAACCTGACTTTTGGCAAATTCCTGGTTAGACGAGACGGATCCTTTTGCCAGCCCTTTCAGGCCCCCGACCAAATGTTTCTTCTCCGCTCATTTTTCTTCCCATCCACCACCACGGGCTAATAAAATTCCTAACCGGCGACGGATGGGACAGAAAACTGATAAACACCGGCGCAATATCGACGTCGTGATAAATTACCTCTGCTTTGATCGTTACTCCTTTTGTCTTCTTCCAGGCAGCTTTAAAAAAAATTACTCGGGAATCCTTCTACACAAAGCGCCAATACAATCGTGTCCTGACGGCTGGAAAAATTTTTGCGCATTGCACGACTGTTCTCTCAACAATTTGACATGTGAAGTTACATTATGAAGCAATATTTAAAATTGTTTAGAGTTATTCTAGACTTGATTTAATCTAAGTACCCATATGTTTATGTCCAGGCTACATCAAAAATGTCTATGAATTGTGTGTCGCATGGAGTTACATTATGAAGCAATATTTAAAATTGTTTAGAGTTATTCTAGACTTGATTTAATTTAAATACCCATATGTTTATGTCCTGGATACTGTAAAAATGTCTATGAATTGTGTGTGCCATGGAGTTACATTATGAAGCAATATTTAAAATTGTTTAGAGTTATTCTAGACTTGATTTAATCCGAGTACCCGTATGTTTATGTCCTGGTTACAGTAAAAATGTCTATGAATTGTGTGTCGCATGGAGTTACATTATGAAGCAATATTTAAAATTGTTTAGAGTTATTCTAGACTTGATTTAATTTATATACCAATATGTTTATGTCCTGGCTACTGTAAAAATGTCTATGAATTGTGTGTCGCATGGAGTTGCAGTATGAAGCAGTATTCAAAATTGTCTATGGTTACTTTAGATTTGATTTAATTTAAGTACCCATATGTTTATGTCCTGGCGACCGTAAAAATATTTATGAATTGTCTGTTATTTAAATAGTTCTAGATAATTGAAGCAAGCATAGAAGCCGTATAATTTGAAACAGTTTTAAGGAACTGCTTAGAATTTGTTAAAACTTGATTCAATTTCAAGTATCCATATATTTACACTTCAAAAATTGTAAAAATTTATTACAATTTTTCCACAAGTTTTAATTGAACATTTTCAGCAGTTTGAAGTCTGTACAGAATTACTGCTAGAGGACAATTCGAAGCACTTTCGAAAAGGATGCTAAGTGGTTAGCACAATTACAGCCTGAATTGAATTAAATTTAAAGTTCCAATTAATTTCTGCCTTCAAGAGTATCGAATATTTGCAGGGAAGCATACTAAAAAGAATTGATGAAAATTCGGCAAAATAAGATGACAGTTCGACTCCGTTTGCTCGGGTCGAAAGACGAGAAGGCGTCAGAATAAAATTTTTTCTCTCTGTCCGAAGCAAAAGGAGCCGTAGAATTCCGCAGATGGTCAGAAAGCGTGCTCCTCAGTTCGTTCCCGGGTTTCAGTAGCGGTAAAATGAATGTCTGTAATTGGCAAGGTTACCGACGCCCCTTTCGGGCCGCAACACTCTCTGCAGGGAAGCGCGAAAGGGGGACGAGGATAATTTTCATAAAACTGTTTTCCCCCGTTTTCCATGGTTCTTTTCCGGCTCGGCCGGTCGAGAAGGATATTTGGACTTCTGCTCGGCGAGAAATTCGTCCGGGGACGAGAGTTCGCACGGTAATGTTGTTTTAAATGTTTTCGCGCCGCGGAACGTTTTTACGGCGGCGCGCATCATTTTCAGGAAAACAATTCGTCCGCCGGCTTCGCTTTGACCGGCACACGCGAGTTTCCACCGGCTCGTCGACTCCACGTCACGGTGGAAACCCCCCGGGGGGAGAACTTTATCTCCCAGCGAGCTATAATTGTATCGCTCGCTACCGTAATCGCCGATTCCGTTTATTAATTATCCCCGTTCCCGGCGTTATGCTCAACGGAAACTCTTAACGAGTAACGCTAGAGGAGCGGGGAGAGGATGATGGGAGAGTAGCGTCGAAAAAACCACGTGTTCGCAACCTGAGAAAATCTCATTAATGGTAAACGCGATAAGTACAAGACTGTTCGGACGTGCCGCAACAATAAGAACCGGGCACTTAACGCGTTCGCGACCAACGGTTTCTAGGTAAACCAACGTACGTCCTGTTCTTGCGCGCGCGGATTGCTTAGAAAAATTTCGATCTTTGTTACTCACAATGTCGCTTATTTATGTGAGAAGGGAAGACGGTCTCTGTCTCTTCTTGTTACCATGACCGGACGAAAAAGTTCCCATCCCGTCGCGACGCGTGAAACACCTGTTTAGGTTTTATTGTTATGCCTATCGTCTCGCGTTCTCCTTCGCTTTCAGGGAAACGATCGATCCCATGGAAAAATGTTAACGGTTATGGCGCCGTAAAATCGGTTAGATCCCCTACGACATCCTCCGGTTTAATGAAGTGTTAGAATTTCTGTCCGGTTGGTCGGATCGTCATTGAATATAATTGAGACGAGCGCGTGATAAAGGAAGACCGTTTACCGGTATTCAAGTTTAGAAACAAAATGTTGCAATTCGGAGGAAATAGAAATTGCTGCTGTTGAACGAGTATTTTTATACGCGCGTTCGATCATGGAAGCCTACATGTTGTGTGTAATAGATAATACTGTAATATGTTTGAATATTTTGTGGTTGCCAAATTTTATTTATTGGCAGAAATTAGATAGATTCTGAGAGAGAACAACGGTTTTGCGAAACATCCATTTTACAAACAATACAATTTGTTCAACTGTAGTACACATAAGAATATTCTCTCTCTTTTGAAATATATGACATTCGGCAATTGTATGCAGACTTTTGTGACCAACTGTATACGCAATAAAATTTGCTATCTTTTTCGCGTAATGGTTGTTCACCGTTTCGATGGAAGTAAGAACTTGTTAAAAATGTATTTCAATCTGTATCAAACTTTTAATACTTGGTGAATTCAACGTTAGAAATAAATTGTTCTAGTGTAAACTCATCGATTCGTTCAATTGGCGATGATACAGTGAATTCTCGATATATGTCAACAACATGGGTCTTGCCACCGTCATATATCGTCTAGGAGACATACCCCGTGTTATGTTGACACTTCTCGGCGTGGCCCCTCACGAGGTACACCTCGCGGTAGTGGGGATGTTTCCGCGACGTTTATCACCCATGCCTTGCGACATATATAGAGAATTCAATATAGTTTCATGATCTACGGTTTAAAACTGCTATCCATGAAATCATAGAAAAAGAATTAAACAAATTCAGTCTCGTCGTCCCTATAGAGCAACGAATTTGAATCCTACGTAGGCAGAATGTTCAATGCAATTCTAAATTCGTTATGGAGGTACAAAAATTGTCAAAAAATGTCCTTAAAGTATAAAAATATTTTCCTGCAACACAGCATTGAAACACCAACGAAAACATAGTTCTCACCGAGTACCGGAGGCGACATCAGCTCGGCGATGCGCCTAGGTGGACCACCCCGCGTCCGCAGCGCTATCTTCCTGTCACGTGGCTGCGGTTAGGATCGCGTGTGTAATATATAGTCCGAGCTAACCGCGGTATTAAGTCCAGATAAATCAAAAGTGTGTGGTGAGTTCACGGCCATCAATCGAGCGAGTCGACGCCACGGCGTCGGCTGCGGGGAAGAGGCAAGACGAAAGGGTTCTCGCGCACCTAATATTATATCGCGGTCGTTCCGCGGCGTTCGTCACGGATAAATGTCCATCGACAGGCCGGTATACATCACAAAACGGCCGTGACAGTCGTTTTATCACTCCGTGGCTTCGGGTAAATAGCGTTGGCCGATGTTGAGGAGTAGCCGACCGACTCGCGACTCTGTTCGCCTCTCTCGCTCTCTCTCTCTCTCTCTCTCTCTCTCTCTCTCTCTGGTCGTGTCTCGTTGCTCTTACGCGGCGCTTCTTCTAGTTAGATTCTTGTTCCACGAATTGTAATTTCCTGTGTAGGGACGGGCACGTACACAGCCCGGCCGTTCGTAGATCCAGGCCTCGTTACTTGGACAAGTCTCGGGAGGAAATGAGGTTAGCTCGCGTGATCTGCAGAATCGGTGGTACGAGATCGTGGTACGAATGGAACCGGGTACGTAGCCTGGAAACAGCCCTTCGCCCGAGCCGCTCGGGCGTCGGCGAGGCACACGACTCGGTGATATATCTCGACGCGCACCGTCTTTTCTGGATTAACGGGTATAAATTTGCCGTTTCTTTCAGCCCCGGACTGTTATTACTTTCTAATAAAGCGATATTGCTCGCCGCGGCAGAACCCGGCCACGGGCTCGCGCGCCAGCAAATGATGTGGAACGACGAGTTAACGAGGCGGCATGCCTCTTCAGTTGTCGAACCCCCCAACCCCCTGTCCCTCCGCCACACCGTAACCCCCCCCCCCCCCGTCCTAACGATCCGTTTGTTTTACTCGTCGACAGATGAACCGCAAACGTGTACGGTGGCCCAAAACGAGATCTAGGAACACGCTGCTCGATCGGGCCGAACCGACTCGATACCGATCGTCCTAACGAGAAGTTCGAAAAGGAAAATGCGGATCTTCGGGAAGTCGCATTTTGAGAGTTTTCTTGTTGATTGCAAACCGTCTGTGTGTGTATGTGTGTGGCTAGGTACAATCCTGTTTTGATATTTGCTCCTACCCGGAATGAACACGATGATTTTTTGAGAAAACACGTTTCCAATTGCATCAACTCTTTTCCTTTTTTACCACTAAAATAGGCTGATAATGTTCAACATTTTTACTCGAAAACTCCATAAAATTCAATAAAAAGAAAGGTTAGTGTAATTGGGTGAGGCTAAGTCTTTTTTTTTTGGTGAGAATCGCAGGTTGCATCGAATCGATCTATCCCTTGTGATTTACAGTCGCGTCATGCGACTCTGTGTTTGACACCTACAGTTGCAGCTCATTGATAAATCAGCGGTGTTTTGACACCTTAACATAATCATACGAATGTTCGAATCGTCGTTACACGAGTAATATCATTCGTCTTTCAGTTCCTGCTCGGAGAACATGTTTGACTGCATTTCTTCGTCCCTTTAGCGAATCTATCTCTGTTTAGAATTCACCGGCTAGTTTTCGCAATTGGAAATCTAAGGAGATAGTTGGATGCGTTTTCTTTTTCAGAGTGTGTGAATGATGGATACTTGATGACCAAAATATACGTTCGCCATCTATTTCTTCTTCAATGTATTTATAATATATATTCTTCGATAACTCTTCGACATTAACACTAGGTTTACGGAGCACCGAAAGTGACTATTTTGCATATCTTTCTAAAAATAACAAGAACGTTACTACCCACATTTTTGGCAATATTTTAAAAATAATATGTACCCGAAGAAATAAATTTGCTAAATAATTTCTCGTGTATGTATCCATGGAATCATAATAATTTTAGATTAAAAATATTAGAACCAGTTGTTTCGACAATAAACCTAGCGTTAAATATAGTTTTTACGGTGGAATTTAAATCTACTGTCGATCTCGAGAGTTTTGTCGATCTTGTGGAGAAAAACAAAATTGTCCATGAAGTTACGGCCCATCGGAAAATTATTTTAATGCGCACAGCGGTGCACTGATTTTCCTACTTATCGCTCGTTGCTTCCTCCTTCTTTGGGAACAGAGATCAAAATGGAAACGTCTCTGCGGTACCTCGTAAGTGATATTGTATTAACTCGTAACTGGAACACATGGGCCGGGGTAGCCCGAGGGAATTTTATTTACGTTCCCACTACCCTGAAACTTGCTTTCACACTTTTCTTTGCCGCCTAATAAAATTCAGCCGTGTATTATTACGCCGCACAAGATACCAAAAAGACAAGATTTTAAACCAGAGAATTTGAAGCAACCCTCGTCCATTCGTCAAAATTCGTTCTACATGTAGACTGGGGATCATTATGTATCTACGGTGCCTCAATTAATACCGTTTCTACTGTATTCTTAAAGTAAATTCTACTGTCAGAATTATTCTTAATCTGCACCATCGAAATTTCATTTACTCTCATTCCAGATAAAGAGTTTGTCAAAATGGGAATTTCATAAAAATTGCAGCATCTGCAATATCAACGAAAATTCTACATTAGTTTAAATGCTCTAAAAATTGAGATGCAAGATTGCGGGCAATACAGCTGACAAAATGAGAACCCTGTATTTTTCGAATAAATCGCATTCAACGATGCACTCGATGCAGATATTTAACAACGGTGTCCTGTACGAAAATTTTCCCCTGCGAATTACGATTCATGGCCCAGTATACGAAGCTATTAACCCCTTGCACTACTTTCACGAGTCTGACTCGTGATGAAGATTCTGAACAGAGTTTAACAAGTACGTATGTCATTAGTTTCCTTTGAACCGAAATACAATTCTATTTTGGCATTCTCAATATACAACTATTGAAGAACATATAGGCATACAATAGACATAAATTCTCTCCTTCCCTTAGGAAATTACCAATTACAAAGAAGTTCTGGTTATCACTGAAAACGTAAAATACATCGTAGTGCAAGTGGTTAACATCGTCGGTTCCTCGTTCGGCTATGCGCTAAAATGTTTGCAGCACGACTCCCACGCTCTGCGGCTAGTCGCGCGTGCATCCGCGAAACGTCGGACGTCGGTTACACGTGTCGAGAGGGCCCGTTTATCCCGAAACAAGGCACTATTTGCTCCTCGAATTTTCCTCGTGACAACGAGCATTACATTGCACCTAGAAAGTAATGACCGGCCTCGCTTAGGAAACTCAACCTCCGCGGCACGTCATAACGCGTCATCGCTAAGACGGCGGCGCATCAAGGATGCGACCTATTACGGCACGAGCAAATTGCTTCCCGTCGTAAAATCCGTCCGAGTGATTGATTAGCATGAAGTTGGTCTAACTGGTTGACTCTCTCGCGGCTTCTTCCACTACGATCAGGTCTGCCCCTCCTCTTTCTAACCATTTGCATGCATCAACGTAAAACGCCGCCACGCCGCGCCGCGCAGCGCAGCGCCGGGTTCCCATAACGGTCAGCCATCGTGTATCGACGGTATCAGTGTCAATCAGTTGTATTAACTCCGCCTGTTTGCCGCGGCACACCTGTCACCGGCGAATCGGAATTTCGCTCGGGAACGCCGCGATCGCATTAATCTTTTCGCACACTGACGAGCGGCGATGGATCATTAGATCGTCGGCCCTCTCGCGTACGCAGATTGCGAGGTGACGATTCGAGAGCTCTTTGTTTCCGGCGTACGGAATTTGTCATTCGTTCGTTGTCCAGGTGTGCTCATCTTCGGATCTACGGTGGATCCGGAAAGTATTTAACAGTAGAACGACCGAGCAATAAATGCGACTGACGTATATCGCTTTGTAACAGTGACAAAACTGTACCCATTCGTACAACTTTTATCGTAACATGAGCTTCAATGAAGAGGTTTATTAAAAAATTTACGATGAAAATATTTTCACAATTTCAGTAATTGTAAAAGAAAAAATTAGCAACCAGTCATTTTGACTGATTCTAGTGTTGAACACCACGTTTCCGATTATCGAAAATTTGTCGATTTTTAACGCTAGGATTACGGAGCATTACGAGCGACTATTTTACAGTACTTTGTGCAAATAACTATACTGAAATAAATGAATATACCAAGTGAATCTACTATTGTCAAGTTGCCCGGACATTTCTCATTCGAAGCTCGATGAAACGGTTACAAGAAATCGGACATCAATGTTTAAAGCTTTTTTTTTTAAGAGGAAGCTTCAATCTTTAAATCTGTGGAGGTTTCAGCGACGAGAAAAATTTTTAAATGTTTTTGCAGATATTCGAGTGTACAGCGTTTTCGAGAAGAAAAGTGTCCTAATTTTCTCGCTCGCTACACCGTGTAATAAATCTTCGAATAAATTAAACGATTTATTATGAAACTAGAAGCTTCTAGCTTTGAAATGAGTGCAAATTTATTGTGGTATGATCATTTTTTATGAAATTATCACAGCTTAAATATTGGCAATTTGTCGAGAATCGATAAAATAGAAAATTGTAAAAACATTGCAAACATTTCAGAATATTGCTGCATCACTCTAGACTAATCTATTGTAAATTAATAAGAAGAGAAATACTCTGTGACTTTTGTTTTTAGAATTGACCACGGTATTTTTATTGTCTATAAAAATGCACAGTCCAGTCATGATCTAAACCATAAATCTTGTTTTAGCAGGAATTTCTAGCGCCTCTTAACTACCGGAAACCTGTCAATAGGCTTTTTAATGACTATGCTGTATGAGAAACAGGTTCAATAATTTTCTCCTGTGTAAACATCACAAAAGAAGTTGTCAGGCAATGTTGCTCAAGACAGCTGGTTGACTTATGAATGAAACTGCTGTTGCCTCTAAAAAATGCACTAAAAAGCTCTCGATTGTTGATGTCCATTTTTTAAGTGACGATTCCGTTAACATTTTCTTGTTTGTGTAACAACGAGTCAACCATTGCTACAAACCAATATACTAAAAGAGTTCACATTTATTGTTTCAAATACTGAACATTTCCCAACGAATTCTACACCAATTTTAATTAGTTCACAAGTTCAAAGCTATCCTGCTTCTCTTTCACAACCTCTTCTACTAACCGTTCTCCAATAACTCGCTCCCAGAAAACTTTTATCATACCGATTCAAGAAAAACTTTCCAAAGAAGTGGCTAAAGGTAACAATTCTTCCGGCAGAAATTACACAGGAGCGTATACATGTCTCGCATACCGACAACCGATCGGAATGCGCTTCTGTCCGCAAAAGTCAGTCGAAAAGAAAGAATAACGTTTCTTCGTTTCGTGCCTCATTTTCGAGAAAAGCGAGTTTAAAGATCCACAAGTAGAATCGGTCGGTCATGATCAGACGCGTCGCTGAATTCTCAAATTCGGTTCACGCGAAAACGAGGCGTCAAGTGAAGAACTTTCAATCTATCTTTCCGACTCACTTTTGCGTGTAGAATTACCTCGGGTCCGTGCTGTGACATAGATCGTGTAGGGCTACTATTCTCTTGGGCCGAGGCAGTTCGAGCTTCTTGGCTCCTAGCGGGGTACCGACTAAGATCGTGTAGCTCCGTTCGGCTTAGATCAAGACTTTACTGTACTTTGCCGATGTCCACGGTACGCGGGACGGCCTGTATACTCGAGCGAACACCGCTGACATGCTTGAACTGAATGCTCGAATTTTTTTCGAGAGCGCAGGCTAACTGTATATTTGCGCGCCGGGTTTCCCATGTCGCGTCGGGATGGTTCTCGAGGATCACGAACGATAACCGTTAGCATAGGACTCACCTTGCCGGTAGTAGCCGATTTGTAGAGCGGTCCCATGATGACGTGATCGGTTGGACAACCGTTGGCGTCAATTAGAGTGATCTCGCTGGAGTCGACGCCGTCCATGGCCACCAGTTCTCTCACAAAGATCTCGTAAGGACTGTTGGGGTCGAGGATCTCGAACTTGAGCGCCAGGGGATCGCCTACTTCAGCGGTCGGGATGCCTTCGTTTCCGTCACGGTCGGTGATCTTCATGGCTACGTTAGGCGAGTCGACGATCACCTCCTCGGACAGGACCGGAGTTATGTCACCTTGGACGCCGAGATCGACTTCGTTCGACACCGTTTTGTTCGTTAGGTCGTATTGGCAAGTGACCGCCAACCCGAGATCCGAGCTGGTGACGATCGTGTCGTGATGTTGGATCACGACGTCGTTCAGGTAACGACCCAGGCCCTGTTGTCTGATGTTGCACTCCAAATCGTCGTACGCCATTCGCAGCTCAAATTCCAGGGCGCCCTTCACGTCCTGCACACACGAGTTCGGCGAGCCCTTCACGTAAACTTTACCGTAGAACAGCTTGCTCGTCTGGATCCTTGTGACCATGTCGCCGGCACGGCAGTCGATGGTCACGTTGTAGCAGGAGCTCAGCTCGTACGTTGAACTGTAGGGCTTCTCGACGTACGGAGCCTGAAACGAAAAAAAAAACAGATTTTTACATTCGCAAAAGAACGGATTTTTTCGATACGATTTTCATAGACGCGATTCTCAGCTTCCCTTGCGCACCGCGTTCTGATTTGTTCGATGCCGATAGAAAAGCTTTTCTTTTGGAATTATCTTCCCCTTACACACGCGTTATACTCGGACTACGAATTTTATACATTTACAAGAAAAACGAGATCCTTCAAGGTATAAACAATTTCGTCCGCTTTTCGCAGCCATTCGTACTGCGAGATCCAGTTCACGCAATACAACGCGCCATAGACATTTTTCACAGGCGAATAGGACCACGCTCTACTTTATTCCATTATCCGAGCATTTGCCTTATGAAACATGCTTTTCGAGGCCCGTTAGAATATCAGTTGCACGCGCTCGAAAGTCGAACTCTTTCAGCGAATCAATTTGATCCGAGTAATTTTGTTTGAACATGAAACGCGATAGCCTGGATTGAAAACGCGACGTCCACGAGTGTACGTAAACAAATTATGATTTCCGTTCCGATTGTTCCTTACGAGCGCAAAATGCCCGAAGGAATTTTAGCGGGTCTTCCGGTGCGGTCCGTTATTTTGTAGGTCTTTGGCAATTTTTGTAATGAAATCGGTCGAGGTTTTGCGTACGTATTCTTCGTTATTTGAACCTTAGAGTATAATTTAAAGATACTTGAAATTGTTGGAGTTTTAAATCCTTGGGAAAGAAGAATTGTCTACATTTAGGTGAAAATGATAAAGAAATTTAAATTGCATGACAAAGAAATGGAGCGCTATTTAATATTTCTTTAACCGGGATGAAAAATCTGCTCGATACACTGACATTCGATCGCGACATAATTCACGATTATACTGTGGATTTTGCGAATGTAAAAACGAGAAGATGATACATAAAACAGTGACAATTTAACGGTAACAATTTAACAGTAAGAACACTAAAAGATTTCAGGAATACGGTTGTATCATTCTGGACACATTAAAATGACTAAAAATAAATTTCTATGTATGTCTGGTGTCCTGGAATTAATTTACACAATTTTTATTTTGTGCAAAAGTCCACAGTATATTCAGGATTTTTTAACAAGCTGTCAAAATGTATCTGTCTTATTATATTAAATGTGAGAAGTAATACTGTATATATATTAGACAAATACAATTCTGAATAGCGAAACAGACACATTCATGTTTATATTGATATTTTCTTTCTATACGAGTTTTATCGTTACACGTGTCTTTGCGGTAAGATATTTTTCGCATTGAAAATTCTGGCGATAATGATAGTTCCCGGATTTGTTGGATCGATTAATTTTCGTACGATTAGGGAAGAATGTGCAGTGATTCGGTCCGACATGGAAAACTCCTAGTGGAAATAGAGCGAACAGATTCTTCAACAGGTTGGCGAGAAGAAAAGTCTTTGTCTTGACTTTCCTCGGTGGTATGGGGCGACGTTCTCTCGTATGCACGAGCTGAAGAGCCACCCACAGGCTCGATAGGGTAAGCATCTGCGATGGAAACTCGATTTTCCACGAATGCGCTCTCGGCGAATTGTTCGACCTGGTTTGCACGTGTGCGGCGTAATCAGGTTTACAGAAAATCCCTACCGGCCCTTTCAAGAGTACGTGGCAGAGTGGAACGTGTGAAATGTGTGGTCTACGATTTCTAAGCGAATTCCACCGACCGGGATTGACGTTAAATTGTTTTACTCCCGCGCATGCCGAATGAATTAAAGTAAGTTTCCGGCGCAGAAATTTAACGCTCAGAAACACCGTTTTCCACCCGCGGCGGAATCAGGTTTGATCAATGTTTTATTCAATTTTTCATGCAGCCCGTGCCCCCGCCCGCCGCTGCCAGTGTTTGAACTGTTGGCCATTTCATGCGAAGATCCCGAGCTTCGACGAGCACGTAACCGTGTTATGCAGATGCCACGCGTTATCATTCGTTTCATGTTTCACGCGTGTTAATGGTTAATGGATTGTTTCGTGCGAATTTTGTGCATATGTATAGGAGATTTCAAGTTACCGTGGCGCCGGGTGAATAGATTTTTCACGGAAATTTAGATATTCGAACGTTTTCATTCGTTTCGTATTTTACATACGTTATAACGTTATAACAATGGTTCATCAAAATTTCATATACATCCCTATTGGTTAAAAGTTACCATTCACTTTATCAACACGTTTCTGACACGATAGAAATGCCAATATGCCAACGTTTTCGTTGGTGTTTTGTATGCATTCAGAGTTAATAATAAATTGTTTCGTACAAATTTTATGCGTATATATATGTGTACGTCAAACGTTACTGTGTACAGTGATTTCTCTATATATATGTCGCCAAGGCCTCGGTGATAAACGTCGCGGAAATATCCCCATTACCACGAGGTATACTCCGAGAGGGGCCAAGGAAGCTCTAGAGGCCTCGATAAACATAACTAGGCTCGAATATGTCTCTTGGACGATATATGTCAGTGACAAGACCGGTGACAAATATCGAGAATTGACTGTACTTGATGACACCGTGCTTTCTTAGACAAAAAGATGCAGATATTCCAACGTTATCGTTTACTTCATGTTTCTTGGATGTGTATCGATAATAATGGACTGTTTAATACGGATATTGTTTACTATGGATCGTTTTGTGTAAATGCGTAGGAAAGATACTATTGTGCTTTACAAATGGATTTTTGGAAGCGGCGAAAATGCAAATTGTTGATTCAGTTTAGCAGGAACTAAAAAATTGACGATACTCTTTGTGTTCTCGTGTACTATATACACCTAGTCGCGGTAAAATGTGCATGTAGCACAGTTGACAACACGATTAGGAAAGAATGCGCGGCGCTTGCACTTCAAGCACTGGAAGTGCCAAATGCTCCGGGGTCTGAACTTCAGGCTGTCACGCGAAGCGGTCCATTAGGAGGAGGAATCCGACTAATTACGAAAAGTGGGGCATCAATCTACATTCTTACCTGAATGTCAGAAAGAGTGGCTCTGGAGTGGTGGCTAAGACGACAGATCATGTCACCGGTTCCACCGTAATCGTAGGAATGGCAACGGAACGGCGAGTTCAGGCAGAGATCGCGGCATTCCTCGGCAGTTGCGACATCTTGGTAGACGGCGTCCACGGTTTTCAGGACACGGCCGGTGATCTTTTTGAACTCGCAGAGCTTGACGGGTTCGTCAACGCAGTGGTTTTCGAGGTAGTCGTATCCTTCGGCCGATTGGAAGGCGTTCGATCCGGCCACTGTCAATCGGTCCATGTCCGACAGGTCACATTGCTTCGTTGCGTTCACGTAGTTAGCAGATCTGCAACACAAAATGAAACACTCGTTCAAGTCTCTGCGCAAATAACTTCCTTTTTATATAGTAAATTAAATCTTGAATTATTTCTATAGTCTAGTACATGGACGTAGTACTTGGCTGGTCTGTCACTGTATTAAAATTGAAGAACAAAATACTGTTACTATTTATAATCGCTCTAGCCGAACTTAAGGGTTTGCAACACAAAATGAAACCCTCGTTCAAGTCTCTGCGCAAATAACTTCCTCTTTATATAGTAAATTAAATCTTGAATTATTTCTATAGTCTAGTACATGGACGTAGTAGTTGGCTGGTCTGTCACTGTATTAAAATTGAAAACAAAATACTGTTGCAATTTATAATCGCTTCAAGTGAACTTAGCTTTACAAAAATACTTGATTTTTTTCTATTTATATCATGAAAAGAGAGATGATCACTGCCGGGAACGTTGAAAATTGCACACCTTTGCATAACTTTTGAACTGATGATCTCCTACAATTGAAGCTTGTATTTTGCGGGATTTACTCGCTAAAAGCTACAGGGTTACATAAAAAAACAGTTGAAAATTTCTGGTTTCCCGAGGTGAAGTTTAGCCTAACTAGTTCCATCTGTTAGATGACCACAGTAGATTGTCGTGCAACGCGATCAAAAAATCGTTGAAAATGGTTGCATTTTATATGACAGTGAATGTACAGTGCAAACTGTGCAGTGTTCTGGACGTTTTCGAGTAAGAAAAATTACGAGAACTGTGTAAAAGATGGGGACTGTTGATAATGTTACGAAGCAATTTGAAAATGATTTTCGAGGAGAATGACGAAGGACCTCCTTCGCCGGTAGTTCCGAAAAGCTTGGTAATGCAATAACGCCGGCGCATCGTCGTTCGTTGAAAATTGGAACAGCGACGCATTGAAAAATCGAGTGCTCTCGATCCCGTCGGCGCACTGTAACGACACACTGATAAAATCGGGGGAACGGTAAATTTTTTTTTCGACGCGCTCGCATCTCGTGGAAACGCGCGAGCCTGTCGATGGCTCGTTATTGCAATAAGTTAATGGCCGCGAAAGAGAGAGATACTTTTAATTTGATGATCCGATGGAATGTTACGTTGCCGATTAAATTGACCTGTTGCACGGGGATCCGTTAAAATGACTATCCTATCCCCCCTCTCTCTCACTCCGGTTCTCTCTCACGGGTATTAAGTTATTGTAACAATAAACTATCGTTATACCGAAACTGTAAAGCGAAATCGCGGGATCTCCGTCGGACAATATGCGAATTTATTAAGTTACCGCGGTGCCGGTGCTCTATATGAAGGAGGATTGAATGGCTCATACTGGAATCCGGGCCAGAAATTGTAATGGTGGCTTGTTAATGGATTTCCGCGAGACTCCGTGCTTTACTTTGCCAAATCTCGCTCGACCGCAAATTCTGCCACCGCCTTTCGCGTATTTCCCGAAACGGCGTATATACGCTCGCGCGACCTGACGCGAATAAAAGTATTGGCACTGCTCGCTTTTAATTGCATCGTTCCGTACGGACCGTCAACCATGCTCCATCAATTTCTTAAAAAAAAGGAAAACTGTGTTTGTTCTCTCTACACCGTAGGCCAAATACAGTAAAATATTTCAGAAATTGGTGAAGTAACATTTTCCTTTTACCGTATTCGAAAAATGGCCATCGTGTTCTCCCTTCGCTTTGCGATCGGTTAAGATGCAATTAGCATTCCGAGATTACGGACGCAACAATTGCAGTTCTCGAAGAAATTCAGTACTGCGGAGATCGTTGTAGAAGTAGTTCGTATTTTTGATTAAACTGCTAATCGTAAGTGGTTTAAATAATTCAGCAGATGCCCCAGAAAAAAAAAGGAGCGGAGTGGCCACCTTAAATGCTAATGCGCTTTGAATGCAAACCATGGAAAAAGTCGTTGACAAGTCGGGAGAGAAGCTTATGGTAAGCCGTATTCTTCTTGGCAAGTCCGATTTAAGGCTCCATTTTGTATGCTTAGCTACTGCTATGGCTGAAAAGCCAATTTTATTTCGTCCGACGAGTTTTTGCGCAGCTCGAAGCGAACGCATTCCGATTATTGTATCTAATTTTGCAAAATTTGCTCCATGGAACTCGTAATCGTCTCCTCAGATTAGGTCAGTTTCGACGTGATACTTCGGTTAGAAGAAATTCTCGAGGGAATTGACGCAAGAATAGAGTTTGCTGATCATTATAGCGGCGATAAATTCTCGTGATTTCCTCCGAAAAATTAAATCTCTCCGAGCACAGATTTTTGAACGGATCTTATCGATTGGGAATTATTCACGCCGCGCCCGCGAAACACTAATTCACTGCCATTTACCGGCAAGTCAACCGAGCCATTTCTTCCCGGTCGTTAATGTCTGCACGCGACGAGCGTAACGCCAGATGGTTTCTGCAGGAATAGGAACGTTTAGTCGTCGTTTGTTTGTCCGTTCGTTCCTGTTCTCCTTTTTGTCACCGCTCGTACGCGAATACTGCGAGAACCGTCGCGCGTCGCGATACTCCGCGCTCGCAGCAAGATGAGAGTTAATAGGAATATGGATGCATGACCCTGGGCTCCATGAATGCGAAATGCGCGAAAAACGACGGTTTTTCATCCCCTTTCTAATCCGTCTGATAAAACCTGTTCCACTCTCTCGAGCACTGAATTCGCAAAATTACATTTTCTCGTAGCTTTCTATCGAATTTTCTTCCGAAGAACACAACACCTGTACGATTGTTGAAAATGTCAATATAGAAGTTCGAGTTTTTACTTAGCATTGTTCATTGAATTTTCTTTTGAAGAACCCTTTATGGTCTGTTAAAAAAGTCGACGTGAAAGCACGAGCTTTTATTTAATTTTAATAATTGAATTTTCCTACGTGGATCGCGGGTATGGTTGTTAGAAATGTCGATATAGAAGCATCGAAGTGTTTATTTAATCTAGTTAACACAGCAGGATTTTTCCATTAACAATATTTTCTTCGGAGAACTGGATTAAATAGCGAGAATGCTGTATCTATTTTTCAAAGCTCAAAAATTGGAGTTTTTAAAATTAATTATTGTTACACTATTTCACTTTTCAACTTTTTGTGAATATAAAAAGAGAAAATACATTTTCAATCTAATTTCGATTCGGGGACAGGCGGACTGACTTAGATCGTGCAGCTCCGCTCGGCTTAGACCGATACTTTACTGTAATTAAATTTTCTTTCAAAGAATGCACATATGGCTGTGAAGAAGTCTATTTAGAAGTGAGAATTTTTATTTAATATTGGAATAGTATTCCAGAGGTATCCGATGTTTCCATGCTAATTAATCAGTATCGGTGGAATAATTCTGAAACACGTCGGTTGACTTCATTTTTCAAAGTCTACGTAACCAATAACTATAGAAAATTGTTTCCCGTCGCGGCACTGAAACGATGTTGCGGCTAGGCAAATATTTATCTGGAACACACTTTGGAGTGTATATAAATATCCCCGGTGTGTATTACAATATCGCACTGCAAATGTTTGCGTTTCGGTTCATCCCGACGACGGATGCTACAGAATCCGAACACAGATTTCCAATCTTTTACGCGGCGCATGCTACACACTAGCATGTCACTCTATGTTACTCTATTTCCGAACGAAATACTAATTATTTTAACGATATTTGTACAATTGAAAAATGTAATTTCTTTCGCAGTCGAGTAGCAATGGCGAGACTGCGTTTAAACCTTTAATTACTCCATTTAAATGTTAAATGCGCTGGGGGAATATTTTCGAAACTAGACAGATGTCTAGTTTAAATGCTTTTAACTACCACGAATACCGTCGATGTTAACACGCTTGTCGTTGCTACCTTCTTGCGGTGGAGTTTATGGCAAACGGTATCTAATGTGGTTAACAAATTGCAGGAAATTTCAGTTTTGTTTGAATAATCCATGACGTATGACTGCCGTGTACAAACAGGCGTAATATATGCAAACGTAAAAATGCGTACCACGTGTTTGTTAAAACTATTTGCACACTATGTCACGCCCTGAAGCGTTGGGAAAAATAAACAGCAATATACATAATTGATTCGTTGACTAATAACTAGACTGTGGATTTTACACATTTATGGCAAAAATGGATAAATGAAACACATATTTTTGAAGACATTACAGGGATTTAAGAATATTATATTATTTTCAATGTATTAGTTAAAAGAGGAAACACATTTTTATCTACCTTCTGGTTTTTGTTTTGCAATAAATATAGACGATTTTTATCTCGCGTGAATACCAGCAAATGTTAATAACATTTATGATATTGTAATTTTAACATTTAATAACAAACAACTCGTCGCAATCGAAATTATTAAAATATGTCGAACATTGCTTTAAAACAAATCATGTAATCTGCTAATTTGCATATTAATGTTATGCTCTCATGTAAATTTTAGGATTATTTCAAGATTGCAAAACGTGACATGAAATTTTACATTCGGATGCCCGCTGCCAATTTCGAATATCGGAAATGAATACTGCCGATGTTTAAACATTCCTGCGTTGTGATTTTTATCCCTGATTGTATCCTAATTGGGAACAACTTAATCATGATACAATGGAGAATGTTGAGCGTAATGGTGCTCGCGTTGATCAATAATTTTAATTCATAAAAAGAAGTTGTGTTTCGTTCAGGTTAAAAGCGAACATTTCACAGCCATTAGAAAGGGCGGTAAAAATACGGTGGAGGGTTGACAGTGAGACCGTTCCACGGAGGAGCCATAATTTTTCGAATCACTTAAAGCATTAACAATTCAGCTATTCAATTTTCCCGATAAAAAGAGGAAGTATCCGAGAAAAGAGATACGGGTGGGGGGCGGGAAGCGAAGAAGCGAAGAAGTGAAAACTTCCATCACGAGGAGCTCAGGTGCTGAACCGCTATCATTATCTAACTGAAGTTTGCCCCGGACGTTAGCGTACCCTGTAGCCACCCCCTCCAACCCTCGACACCGGGGGCTTAGGACGCAAAGTGAGCGGTAGGGTGCCAAATTTATTCCACGTCGCTCCATCGATTTTAAATTATATCGCCTTAGAGCCCGAATAATATTCATGGCTGGCGCGTTATGATTTCAATATTCGTCCCGGGGTTTCCGTCGGGAAACGAAACCTAAGTCGAAAAATCACTGCGCCCTTATGCGGCTCGCCGCGATAAACGCTCCCCATTCACCGAACGTATAATCGAATCGCCCTGCGGTTCTTTCGCGCGATTATCACGATCCCATTTTTTATCGCGCACTCGACCCTGGCCGCACAGTCTCTATTAAATCCAAGATCGGTGTGCCGGATAGACTAACTCGGTTCCATAATTCCCGTCCGGCCGGCCATAATGCGCGCCAGGGTCAGCCACGGTTCAACCGATTACCAAATACTTGTTTATGCGATCGATGAAAAATCCGTTGACGTGCCCTTCGTCCACCTGCACCACGTATTATCGCGACTATGATTTTCTAGAATGTTTTCCACCAACCGGAAATGATCGACTGAGCTTCCAAAGTCAACAAACACTTTTGTTTGTTAATTTTTCATAAACAAGCTCGATTACTGGACTGTGGATCTTTTAGAAAATATTTTATTAAAATGCTCCAAGTCGACTGTGACAAACGACAAATTCAGTGAAAATGCATTTCTTCATTTAATACATTCGGTAAGTAAAGCACAATGTAACATATGTGCAATATATGCAAAATGTATAAAATTCATAGTCAGTTTATTACTGTACAAACTACTCTGAAATTGTTGATT
>CM052133.1:5222828-5428817 GCA_028454255.1 Halictus ligatus
TCAAAATTTATAAAGTGTGTGTGTGTGTAAAGTTTAGTTATTGTGGTGTTTAGTTATTTAGTTTAGTTAAAGTTAGTTTAGTTTAGTTATTTAGTATTTAGTTTAGTTAAAGTTTAGTTATTGTGGTTCAATTATTCGAAGTGAGTTAATAATAGTATCCTGTAGATCCGACGGAGGAACGGATGATTGTGAAAAATTTGTAAGTGTACTTTACATTAGCATTTTATAATGTAGCTTTAATATTCGTATTTATAACATTGTATAATATTGGAGCGCACTAAAAGTGACTATTTTACATTATTTTACGAAAATAACAAGAACGTGTCTATCCACATTTTCAGTCAATTTTTAAATATTATATACCGAGAAAAATAAGTTAGTCCAATAATTTTTTATGGATACATCTTTACAATCTCAATAATCATAAATTACAAATATTAAATATCGTCATTTTGACGGACCATTACTTTTTGTACACCCTGTACAGTAATGGAAAAAAGATATTGGCTGAATTCAACAATACGGTTACTTATTTATAATATTTGACTTGTCGACGTACTTGCAGTTTTCGTGTTTCTTTTGTGGTCAGAATTACGTTTCATCGTTCTGTTGTCTCTGTTGAAATAATTTTGCAGTAACTTTAATTATCCAGTTTTGTTTCTCAACTTCACGTGACCTTGTCACTTTAGATCGCAATATAATTTTCACCTATCGGAGGTGTTGTTACACTTCAAGGAAGTGCAGAAAAATAATTGGTATTTTGCAATATCGATCGCGATAAGCAGCATTGGGTTTTTAATGTCCGAATGATCGTCGATTGGGCGGTCCCCGATGGTGTAAATGAAGCGACGATTCATTGATAATGAGGATCGACCCTCGTAATCGTTGGTGTCCGCCCACGTGCCGGTTTCTGATTAATAAATATGGTCGGGACTAATGAATTGCCGTACATAACCGCGGTATATATGTACGGTATATAAGAAAACGGTAACACCAGTCTGATTGCAAATTAATTACTTGTATCGTCGATATTTGCATATGGAAATCGCCTCGGCGACCGGGACAGTGGATGTGGAAGAATCGTGGTGAAAGGGGGAAAGGAACGCGGAAGGGTGGGGGGAAGGGGGTGTACAGTAAGGGTCGAAGGGTTGACGATAGTCGGAGGTGTTGGCCTGGTAGGTGTATTCCCTAAACAATCTACTTACCGAGGAATTCATTCCTATCGGCCGTTCTTGTAGCTACTCATGTTAATGACGCTTGATAGCCTCGTGATAGGGAGGATATACGCGGGCTGTAGTCACTATAACGCCCCGATGCAAATACGTCGGTTGCCACCGTCGCCACTATATTCTGTTTCATCTAAGCTCCAATTATCTTCGATCGATACAAAGCCCCCTCTGTGTGTATTATTCCCGATAGAATCAGCATAGTTTTCTACCCGGAAGTTTGCGCAAACTCACGTTTTTATGGAAATTTAATTCAATGAGACTTCCTCAACACCGCGGAGACCCTCTCCTCCAGGCTGGCCATACTTATCATCCATGGCGGGCATTCGTTTGCTGCGCTCACTTCAGTGAAATCATTTATTCACCGATACCGCGCGACGTTGCAGACGGGAGGAATAATAATCGCTTTACTATACGATACATGTCAACGAAACGGGTCTTGCCAGCGTCATGAATCGTGCAGGAGACATAGCCGAGCCGTGTTACGGCGTCCTGGGCCTCTCGAGCTTCGTGGGTTCTCGGGGGGTATACCTCGCGCCGGTGGGGATAATTCCGCGACGTTTATCATCCAGGTCTTGACGACATATATAGAGAAGTCACTGTGCTCGCTGACTCTGGTGTAAATTTTTCTAAAGTGAACGCGACGTGGGCTATTTTTATTCGGTTCGAACAGTTTTACAAACGGCGAGTGCAGTTTTTTAACGAATCTCCTCCAATGCGTATACCATAAATAATCTTTTCCGGTTCGCGCAGAGTATTATGTGCTTCTCGCCCGAGACTTTTCGGTGGCTCGTGGTCCATCGGCGCCGTGCGACAACGAGCCAGTCGAATCTGCCGGGGACATCGATAAACAGAGGTTATGCTTCAATCAACGCGGAACGCGCGTTTATGCGCCCCTTATCGGCGACGCTGGGGGTAGTCGATCTCCAGTTCGCGGGCGTGCTCTAACGAACTCCAAACGACAGTTTCGAGCATATCTAATGGGGTATCGTCACCGTTAAAATCGGCGGCCGGTTTTATGGGGCGTAATGGCGTGGCCAAGGGTCGCGACACGATCTGATAACTCGGAGATATAAAACGGAAACGGAGCGAGGAAGAGTGTCCACGGGGTAGAGAAGAGGGGTTGGTGGCTGCCGCGGTCCCGGGCGCAAGGGGAGAACGTCGACCAGTGTACAGATAGGAACAGAGTCACGATAAAGTCGTATCTCTCTTATTGCTATCTTCGCCGTAATTCTCCCCCAAGTCGGGCTTTCGCTGCCAGCGTACACGCAAGAACGGCGAAGTCCCGTGGCCGCGGCAGAGTATGGCAGCGAGCTCGCCCTGCCGCCGTGCACGCTTGTTTGTACGCGCACGATCTCGCCCCGCGAGAGCTACCCCGGGATCCGTACACACCGCTGTATACTGACAGGATGTATTTTAATGGTCGGATTTCTGCGCGCATGCACGCTCCTATTTCTCACGGTAACGACGAGCAGCCGCCAACCCTCCGCGAACGTCGTGCAAACGCCGAAGGAAAATGGGGTTAAACAGGCCAGGAAAAGCAAGCAGAATAACCAAGAGACGAACCCCTGGAACCCCGGAGAAAGATACGCGGTGAAAGTAGGTTCGCTTTTACCCAACATCCTCCCCTCTTCTTTCCTACGCCCCATTTAAATCGGCACGAAAATCGAAAAATGTACAGTCGCTGGCGAAGTCAAACGGACAAATACTTTTCTAAAATTGGACCGGGATAATCTATCGATTTTTTTCGGGATTTAATGTTTACGTTTACCTTTTTCTTCTTCCCTCCGCTGACCCCACGATTCACCTGGATCATATTCTACCCCACCCTCGTGCCCCCGATTTATACCGCGTTTCGTGTAACTGCCGCCATAAAAGCCTGCGACACAAATCGGTAAAGAAGCGACGTTCTCTCGAGCATTAACCAGGAAATCGAGTTTGAGCATTTATTGTCTGTTCATGGCTTCATGTTTCTACTTCCTGGAGATGTAATACGTGTAATGGAATTGCAGATTCTTACGGTTTTCCCGGTAACTGTATTTGTAAGAGCTAATTCGTAAACGATGGGCTATATTGTTTCCAATAAGATTTCGCGTCCGGGAAAATCGGGTTTAAGAATTTAATGTCCGTCCGCGGTATTCTGTTTCTACTGATTGGGGGAGTAATAATGGAATTAGTCGACCAAGGATTTTTACGATTTTTCGCAAGGGAGGATTCTACGGGAAAAATGTATTTAATTTTACGTTTTACTTCTTGCTGGAGTATGTATAGTGTAATTATTGAACTATGAATTTTTATTGTTTCTTTGTTACTTGCTTTTTTATGAATTGAGACTTTTAGTCCCGGGAAATCGAGATTGAACATCTGTTTCCTGTTCACATGGTTTTGCTTTCCTACTTCTTCGAGAAGTAATACGCTTAATGGAACTGGTCAGCTGTAGATTTTTATGGTTCCATGTAACTGGATTTATAAGGGCTACATTTTTTCGAATGAGATTTCGAGGAAATCGAGTTTGAAAATTTAGTGTCTGTTCATGCTCTTCCGTTTCCACTGATTGGAGAAGTAATCCGTTTAATGTAATTTAAGTAATGTCGTTTAAGTAAGAATTTTTATGGTTTCTTGTAAATGGATTTATAAGAGAGAAACATTTTTTGATGATGATACTTGATTTGAGAAAAGGGAGTTTGAGAATTCATTGTCCGTTCATGGTCTTCCGTTTCTACTTACGATACAGATAATACACATATAATAAAAATGGCAGTAGAATTAATACATTTAACATAGTAATTGCACAGGTTTCTGCATGTAAAAATGGTGCATTATACATTTCAATATACTAGTGTAAAGACATTGTTTGATGTGTAACATTTGTTCCTCTTTGTCACGATTTTCAAAGCGTCAGAATTAAATTTATCTTCCGAATGAATCTTTCTAGGACAGAATTTTGTTCTTCATTTTCGACAGACTTTTCCTCACCTAAGTGTAAAACTTTCACTTTAGTTATTCTACCAGTTACATTGCTTGTAAAATGGAGTAACTGGACTCAATTTCCTGTTCATCCGGGGATATTGTTACGTTCTTTTTCTTCTCTGCACTCTGCCTGCTTATTCAAGCAAATTAATATTTCTTGATAGGATATTGTGCATCAAAATCGACTTTCTCGTAAAGAATATTCTACAATATAAAGTAAATTGCTTTCCCGCACAAAGTACACTGTTTTATTACAAAAAACAAGCTGTTATCAAATCTTCCTGATTTTTTATCTTCGTAACAAACAATTACCTCCAAACATCACGAACTACGAAAGCAATTTTTAATCAAAGAATGTTTTAAACAAACTGATATTAACACATGTCAATAAACAAAATTTTCTAGTATATTCGATGATGCTGCACATTACAAGGCACATTTTTATTCACTTAACATAAAACAGTGAGAACGTTAAAATAATAGTGTGGTGCTGTTTTCAACTTACTGAACCTATTGGGACAGGGAATAGTTTTATTTTACACCGGTTTTTTAGGGGTAGACAATTTTTTATTCTGCATAAAAATCTGCATGAATATCACTCAAGAAGATAATACAATTTTTCAATAAAATAGTTTTGGAAAGATATCGAAAATGGGTAGCCGGTTATTGATACGAGGGTTGAATAGGAAATAAATTAAAAAAAATTAATGTGTCCTTTATTTGTGCATTGTCTTCGACAAAACCGGTTTCAATTGTCGAGATGCAAGTTTAAGTCTTCGCACGTTTTCACTGGCGACAGTGAGGTGCGGAATCGTTTCGAGGCAGTCATAGATTCGAGAGCGAGGACCCAGGGAAACGATAAGGGGAAATATCACATGGTTTCAGTTGGCTCGCCGACTCTCGGCGAGAGTTCACCTTTTTATCGAGTGCATCGACGAATATCAAATTGTAACCGAACTCTATACCGGAGGGCGCGTTTACACCGCCGCGTCGGTACGAGCGGCGCGGCACGGTGCGGAGCGGAGCCGAGCGTGCACGGATGGATTCCTGTGTAGCCTCTACTCCGGGAAGCGGCGCGGAAGACACTCGAAACACTTAAAATGTGTAGCTTCGTTCAACCATGTGCGCGCGATGTATTTCCCCGGCTACGGAAAATACCGAATCCACGTTGCGACGGGAAAATTTTTATGCGAATGCAACTCGTATTTCCCGTTCCCGGCGTGCCCCATCGCGAGATCCTGTTACTTCGGGAAATATATTTTTGCAAATATTCCGCTGCGATTAGATTGCACTAATATGTCATTGCGACTGCAAATAAAAATTTGCCAGAATAGCCTCCATCGAGTTTAATGGCAAACAATCTAACAAAAGGATTAAAAATTCTTTTGATATCTTTTTTGTGTTTTATCTGCTAATTTTTGCCAGAAATGCATAATAATTGCAGTCAGTAGTGAGAATAAAGTAAAGAGCATTATGTGTAATAGGGAGCTCATTAGAAAATATAGCTTAACAAATATTTCGAAACGATTGATAATTGATTACAGAATATGGGATTGTTTTATTTTTGGAATTCAGAAGAAATTATAATATTCGGCTTGCAACGAGATTCGTGAAATTGAACGACACTCTATTTCCAATAACTCGTAATTATAATTGTATTTAAACACTACACCAATTTCCGTATGATGACATGAATTAATTAAATGTGAAACCGCGTTCGTTATAACATCTGTTCGTTATCGTTCAAATATAGTCTAGGGTCGTGTGTACTAAATTCGCAGTCTGCAAAAGCGTTTAAAAATTTGTAGAATCTCAAGGTAAAAGAATTCAGAAATCAACAGAGTTCTAAGAGAGAACATCTTTGATCATTTGTTACAATATTAAACATATTGACTGTACGCGAGTAGCAGATTACGTTTAGAATTCCGCTTCACGGCTGAAGATATTTTAACAAGCTTTCCCATGGCAGTAACAATTTCAAGTACCGAGCTGTCAGTCCCGCAATCGCTAGTATAACCTAACGATTTACTTTGAGATTATTATTGCTTGCTGGATGTGAAAATTCATTTTTCCGCCAACATATGAGGTGTACCTAACTCAATTACAATTTACAAGATGGAACAAAGCATCGTGATTTCAAGCATGTTGCAGTGATTTCTCTGTATATGTCGTCGAGGCTTGGACGGTAAACGTCGCGGAATTATCCCCACTACCACTAGGTATATCCCAAGAGGGTCCACGAAGCTCGAGAGGCTCGAGCAGGTTTCCTGGACGATACACGACGCTGACAATGCCCGCGTTGTTGACATATATCGAGAATTCACTGTAATTGTCAGAATGACACAGAGGATTGGTCAAGATGGAAGGTGATAATGCCTGTGAAAAGACTGTCGCTGACAAGACCCGTGTTGCTGACATATATCGAGAATTCGCTGTAATTGTCAGAATGCCACAGGGGATGGGTCAAGATGGAAGGTGACAATGCCTGTGAAGAGGCTATCGCTGACAAGATCCGTGTTGCTGACACATATCGAGAATTCGCTGTAATTGTCAGAATGACATGGGGGATGGGTCAAAATGGAAGGTGATAATGGCTGTGAAAAGAGGCTTTCTAGCGAGGCTTTCACTGTCCTGTGCTGCGGCAAAGTGTTGGAAGATTAAAACGATCTAAGGCATAGTTAACGAAGGATGGGGGAAACTGTGGAATTCGCGTCGGTTAGGAATGGTACGCGGCGTGCCACGGGAAAAGAGTTATAGCCTGCTCCGATTGAAGAAAATCATCCCGTAGATAAGCGAGAATAGGTGAAGCGGCGAGCATCGACTGTTAAATCGAAAACGTATTTACGTAGCCGGACAAGCAAGCAAGCAAGCAAGCAAGCAAGCAAGGAAGAGGGTAAAAGCAAGCAAGCAACTGAGCAAAGAGGCAAGGAAACGAAAGAGCCGGTCGGCCGTAGCGATGCGTATTAGAAGGCCGGCTGACGACGCGGGCCCCTTAACATTCCCCCATCTGCCTTGAATGATTTACTCCGATTCGCCACTGTTTAGTTTAAACAAACGCTGTACCGGTGTATACCGGTCGGTCTTCGTGTGCCACTATGATCGCCGGGGCCCATGGGTAGGTTCGCTGGTGCTCGGCCGCTGACTATTGCCGCAGCAGCGGCCTGCCTGGACCGCTGTCACTGCCATCAAGTCGTTGTACAAGGTGCAGGGCCCAGCGATGGGGGCGGCACGATGGGACCCAGCGGGGTTTCTACCCGTCGAGATGAGTACCGACGATTGCGGGACTACTGGTTGACCAGTCGGTACACCTACTGCACTGGCTCTACCCAATGCGTACCAACTGCACCGCAGATGCATCGCCGAGCGCAGACTGATCCTTATACGGTGGCTAATTGATTGCAGCCTACGCGCGGTACATTTGCCCCTTAAACTATGCGGACTATGCCGGCCTGTTTCGCTCAACTTTCGACCATCAGTTTTACGTTAGATCGCGTTTCCCACCGCGGACGTCCACCTGCATCGATCAATTAACGATCGACCTGCCGTCACTGACATCTTCAGGTTCACGGAATTCATCGGAATACGCGAAGTGACAATTTGATTTTGGACATTTCAGCTCATTTAGCATATCTTTCTTATCTGTCTTTCATTTTGTCTATGAATCACAAAAAATATTAGGAACACTCTTCTCGAGTTTTTAGTGAATTCTTCAGACCTGAACTGATTTTTGCTATCATTATATTGTAATAACAACATATCAACAGGTCCTTACAATTTACTAAAAACACGGGGAACGTTGAAGTAATATTTTAGCCAAGGACTGTACTTGTACTACACTTCGTTAAACAATTTACATAGCAATTTACTACGATGTTTAATACTGTAGAAATTATTTTTAATTGTGGTATAAGTTATTTTTTGATGGTGCTTCAGAGGGCACAGTCGAGTACACAGGGTTAATAATTCAATTTTATAATTCTAATAATTTTTGATTGAATATTAAGATATCTCTAGTAATAAATTAGGAAACCATTAGAATATTGAAACTTCGGATGATTCAAAACGCAACATTTTATATTAAATGATTTAATTGTCTATTCGTAAGTTGAGACAAGTACACTGAAAAGAACGTGTTGACGTCATGTTCGCATTTTTGTTAAATGAACGGGTCAGAGGTTCGCGGTTGTTGATTAATAATTGAATACTCCCTCTTTTTCGCAGCCCTTCGAAGGGCAGCATCGGTCACTTAGGTTCGACCTGGCGGTGACGTTAGAATTATCAGTCCGTTGCGTAAGGATTGATTAATTAATACCGCGGCGCTTTGTGGTAATGTAATCTTCAATTATCTGCGAATGTCAGCACTTTCACGTGGCACTTCAAAGGGTATGAGGTGACGGTATAATTACGTTGGACTTGGCGATAACACAGCAATTATTCGGTGAATTGTGTTAGGACGTGTGCGGAGCAGTTGAAAATTGATATCTATTCCACTGTTGAATTCAATGCAATTTTAAACCCTTTTGCTCAAAGCGTTCCCCTCGTTTTATTTCACAAGTTGTCAGAACATTTGCATGACGATCCCCCTATTGTATTTTCAGAAGTTACCCGAAAATTATACATGTACATGACGATCCTCCTATTGTATTTTCAGAAACAGCTAGAACGTTGTACGTGTACATGATGTTCCGTTATTTTATTTCAGAATTTGTTTTTTTTTCTAGAACTAGTTCTTTATTTCTAGAACTTATTCAGAACAGACGAAAAATATTTCTTGCGTACAATTAACTATTTGTATGAAAGTCAATATCGCAAAGGGTCAATTAACAATGTTCAAATTAACATCGTTTTTCTATCTTCTATTCCCTATGCTCTTACTCAACATATGCTTCATAGAACTTCAATATTATTTTTCTCGAAACCAAAGCCTCGCATTGAAAAATTTCATATTATAATTTTCGTTCATTTGTTAATGTAGAACCACCATTTATTCGCTCGTAACCATCGGTACAATAATTAAATTGGCACACTGATGTATGTCACGCCTGTCTCAACGCAAAACCCCAAAGGACTCATTAAAATTCACTGTTCGTGTCTCATGGAATTTCAACATTATTTATCTCGTAAACAGAGTCTCGTATAAAAAAGTGTCATACCATACTTTTTATTCATTTGTTCGTATAGAACCACCACCTATTTACTCAGAACCATCCGCCACATATTTCACCGCATAATCGCCGTTCTTTCTCCCTCGGTCGTCTCGATTCACACCGAATCAGTTGCACTTCAAGTGCATCTCACGCTTTTCTCGAACATGCGAGACGCATAAGGAAGCGCAAGGCGACCGGGACGCACACTATTGTACACCTCGGTACGACGTCGATAATTGCCGTTTCTTAACAAATTCGATAGAGGGATCCGGGCGGGGAAGTTGGAGCGGATTCCTAGATAGCAACAAATAGCTTCGTTAGTCGCCGGTTATTGGGGATCAAAGCCGCTGGGTGGACAACTAATTAACGTCGGTATGAATGTTCCCCGATAAGATTATCGGTATAACGCTGTGGCCGGGGTACAAATCTTGCCGATCCCGATCCCGATCCCGATTCGAGAACCCCCCACAAAGAAACCTCGCGGCCGGACGTCGCAGCTAATTAAAGGGTGCGTTCGAACGGTCATAAAACTAGCAGAGGCGGGGATCGGTACTTCGATCCCGATCTACCTCGGAGAGAACACGGGGCCGATCTTCGCACATAACTTCGCCCTCTTAAGGAATTTCCGACCCGGGGACACGGCGCGTTTTTAATGCGACCGAGCGGGTTCGGCTTTCGAGTCCTCTCTCTGATCGCAGTCGTTCACGCGGAATGTAATTAACGATCGCCGGGGACGTTTATCACAAAAAGCAACCAATTCCCGGTCCGGCTACCGATTCCGGCTACCATTCCTCCTCTTTCTCGTCATCGTTACCCTTAAACTTTTCTTATTATCCGAATCCCTGAACCATCGGTTTTCATTAGAGCGCGCCCGCCGGAATTTCGTCTTGGGTATTCCTCCCTTTGCTGGTAAGTGGACTACGGGATTTTATGCATTTATGACTGAAGTGGGTGGCTGCAGTTTCGAATGGTCGAAAGGTTAAGCAGGGATTCCGCTGTAACTCCACGAAAAAAGTGTATTTTCCCAAAGCATAAAACCTTAAAAAATGCTTCGCCAACATTTGACGCTGAAATTGATTGAATCATGACTGGACTTTGAAATTTCGTGCAAAATAAGTAAAAGAAATTTTATTCTGTCTTCAATGACTTGAATAATCTATACATACGAAAAATGCCAGTCTTTTGAAGGTTAATAAAAATTTGTTTGGTATCAATTGAGAATAATTATTTCCGGTAGCCTCACAAGAGACACTGTCCAGGTTGTGACACGCTGATTATAATGAGATTTTTGTACGATATACAGTGTTTGCTCGATATATGTCCAAAACACGGGTCTACCCAGGACATAAATCGGCTAGAAGATACTATTCTTTGATACACTGCTGAACGTAGAAAAGGAGAGCGAAGCTCGAAGTGTAAACATACATGTCTACTCGATATATGTCAAAAACACGGGACTGACAAGGACAATTATTATTATTATATTATTATGTTTACAATCCTCGGCGATCGAGGTCCGTCGAGCTTCTTGGCCCCTCACGGGGTATACTCCGAGCAGCGGGTACAGTTTTGTGACTTTTATCGGCTAGATATTTGGGTCATATATCGAGTAAAAATTGTAGTCCGTTGAAAAATATTTGCAAAGAGTTAACTGGTCAAACGGATTGATGCGTGCGAGATTTAACCAATTGCACTCGAAGGTATTTTAACTCGAAAACCAAACATTTTTTCTGACTTGGAATATTTCCATTCTATGTACACAAGAGCGTCGGACCAATACACCCAGTGGAACTGAAATTTTTCTTTTTCAGTAGGACTTTGAAATTTCGATTTTTTTTTCATTTTATAATATACAAACAAATTTAATACTGTAACCAATATTTTTAATGGCACGTCAGAGTCACCACTCGAGTGCTAAGGTTAAATACCAAAATAGAAATTAGATGAACTTCCAATCGTTTCTATACGCACGTTTGCCTAAACCGATGAACGCACAGTACTACGGTCTTGCTGTCTTTGTTCTCGCCTTTTTGCTATTTTTGTGTCGTTCTGGAGCGAATTCGGTGATAAAGAGGCTTCTCGTTAGTTGGCAATCGGTCGAGCGCGTGCCGAAACGAGACGCTGCGAATTCCGGAAGGAATGACGTCGACTTTCGCGCTCGCTCATGCGAAACCCCGTCTCTCCCACGTGTGGGGCCGTGTCACAAAGAGGAGAGATTCCGGGTGTCCCGCAAAAGGAACGACGACCGGTCGTTACGCGGCGCTACCGAATCGGCGGCGTCGCGACGACCGTTCGAAAGGGAACAAGGGGGACCTGCCGAAGCTGGTTGCGTGCGGATCGAAGGATAAAACGTGCGAGGAAAGAACGTGAACGGTCGCGGATGATCGCGTCCTAATCAGACCCGCGCTTCCTCCGGGCTCTGAAAAAGAGCCGCCGAAAAAAGAAAACGGGGAGTTCGATCGTGCGGACTCGAATTCGCGAACCTCCCGAAACCGACGAAGCTAACAACGGGGCCTGGCCATTAATAGATTAGCAGGCTGTAACATTGTCCGGACCACACAAGCTATTAAAATGTAAATTGACCACGGTTCGTTTGACTAAACAGTCACCGGAGACCCGGACGCCGATTCCGTTGCGTCGATACTGCTCGCTGAACGATTCCCCTTGCCGACGCGTTTGACCAATTCAAAAACGGCAAAGTAAAAATGTTTTTGAGATACGAGACAACGTATCTCTTCTGCCAATGATTTTAATAACTCCCGTATATAGTATAACAATGTTCGCTCGTAGTTTTGTGTTTTATCTTCGCATTTTTGTCGTGATCGTATAAAATCGAATTATATTTAAAACGGCTAAACTTCACCTTGGCAACCCAGAAATTTTTAATTTTCTAGCTATATAATACTGTACAGTTTGATGAGAGAATGCGAAAAATCAATGTTTAAAGGAGAGGAAGTCGCTCGTTCAAAACTTATGCGTGTTTGAAGTTGAGCGTCGTGAAAATTACTCGTCTTTAGAACTATATTTAACAGTGCTTTTCCTTGCTTCGTAGGTCTAGTGCGAATTAACACTTTGCACTCGAGTGGTGACTCTGAAGCGCCATTAAAAATTGTTGTGGCATCATTTCAAGGAAATTAGAAAAAAATATTACAAAATATGCGTCACATTACAAAATTTGTATTTGATAGATTAATAAACATTTAAATATTATACGTGGAAATCGGATCTAAGACAGAAGATATTCTAAGACGGAAGAAAAATTTATATTTCGAATTGGAATAGCGCCGAATGGAAAGGGTTAAATTTCTCGAATTAAGGGTCAATATTACCAACCGATTAAATTGATTATCTTCAACCGAGAATTGTCCAATTCTCGCAGATAACTTGGACAATCCTGACCTTGCATAAAGATCTGTGATATTTCAAAAGTAGAACTCGAAGAAAGAAATGGGACTTTCGCTTCGAGTTTTCCTGGAAGCATTCCTCTTGTCTTGAATTTTGTCGGTGGAGAAAGTGGTAAATGTTATCGTCCTTGGGGCTGCCCAGCAGGGATAACGAATGCAAGATTCTCGGACACATCGTCGGGAATCTGTTAACGAGGGTATAGAGAAACGGCGTGGTACAGGGGTCCCGAGTAATACCCGTTTATTCTGCCGGCTAACAACTGTGATCCTTTGAAAGAAGCATAGCCATGACGATAATACATCCGCGGGTCCCTTGAGAAACGACGGTGGCACTGTCCCATGGAACGAGGGGGGATGTGGCCTACGAATTACAGCAATCCGCCGAGAGTAATGTTTTTCCGTCACGTTCAACGAGGAACGGTTACACGGGCTCGGACAATCCTCTGGTCCCGTAGCAAGTATTCATGTAACATTCATCTTCCAGTTGCCAGCTTCCGCGTCTATTGTCAGCTCATACGTTGAACCCGATTTCCGTTTCGTCTTCAAGAATGATGCCACCGTGTGTCCCCCTCCGTGTGGCCGATGGCTCCGCGCCGTCAAAGGGATTAAGCCGTCGTTACATTCGCGGCTCATTTATCACCCGATAAACGTCCCGGCCAGAAAATCGTTAGTTGTTAGCGGACGACGTCGGGCATCACGCCAACACCGCATCTCTGTTCAACCCTTTGCAACACGAAGCCGCTTCAACCGTTGGATTCGGAACTTCCTTTCCGAGAAGATTTTCATTCTGTATACGATTTTTCTCATTCGTCTGAAATTGAGTAGCATTGACTCCTAACGATCCTCAATTTTTACCAATTTATTCGATTCTCAGCAAACATTGCACAGCCTCGATATATATCCACGGGTCTTGTCAGCGTCGTGTACCGTGTCGGTTTCCGAGGCCTCTCGAGCTTCGTGAGGGTATACTTCCGCGACGTTTATCGTCCAGGCCTCGGCGACATGCATAGAGAAATCACTGTACTGAATTGTGGTATTGGACCGCGGATCTTTACGCGGATTAAAAATTTTCTTGGTCAGTTGGTAAGGGTCCACAAAAGCTGAATAGTACATTCAATCGATTATCATGATTTTTGACTGCAAGTGGATTCCTGTTAATTGAACGCAAAATAAAAATTTCAAAATGCAGCTGCTACACGGACACTTGGATTTTCTCTGAATAATTTTAACGAGGAAATAATCCGACAGTATTTTGAAACAATTGTCATGAATTTCAAAAGTCTAGTCATAAATAGAATATAACTAGAATAACCTAATGAAATAAAGATCCTGGAATCCGCGGTGGTTCTAGCGCAATACCGACTTCCCTTCGATTTTTGCAATGAATCGGCGAAGGTCTTCGACAGACGGTGACCAGGCACAGCGAAAGATCGATCGTCTCTTCGACTCCTTGTCGAGAAAACGCCGCGGCTCTGACATCGAACGTGACTAAACTACTTAGAAGATCGGTGCGCGGAAGATATCATTATCGTAAACGCCGTCCAACTAAAACAAATCGTGCCACCGGCTTTTAGCATTAATTAGAGACAAATTATGGCCTCAGTCGAACACAAAGCTCGCCGACGTGTCCCTGCTGTCCAGATAAATTTCTCATCTCGAGTCGCACACAAGGAGGCGACTTCTCTTCGTTCTTCTGAAACATTATTGCCCAGCGGACACTATTTAGATAACGACGGTGGACGATTCACCGATTCACGAAGGGGATCGGGTTTCGTCACGCGGAAACTCATCGGCAAAAACCGTTATTTTTACTTCGAAATTATTGTAAACACCTGTTGAACGTGTGTGCCACGGAGGAGGCTTAATGGAACAGCCCGGATGTAAATGCGCTGATAAATTTTATGGTTCGTCGTAGTCCGTGTCACTGTCGTGTTATGGCACCTTGCGACAAAAGTGGCTTCACAAATAATGATACAAAATAGTCGACTTTTCAGGGTCGACGATTCTTTTTCTTTTTATTCGGTCGACTTGTCTGGCGTTGCAAATGTATTATACGTCAATTAAACTCTACAAATAAAGTACTTGAAATCAATTTCACGGTGGTCAAAAATTTTCTCTAGATGGACTTCGAGATTTTCAAGGTGACCTCTGTTTGTTTTTTTTTTTATACAGAACTGTATGCTTTTATTTAGGTAAGCGTGTCGCCTATCCCGAGACGAATTCACCGACCTATAATACTTTCGTCTTCCAAGGTCATTCAAGGTGATTCAGTGTGCAAAATTTCGCTTGGCTAGACAGGAGCATGTTCACTTAGAGAGGAATTGTGACCACCATATGATTTATTTAAAATATTGTTTCTCAACGACCTATACAGTTTGGAAAATAATTTGAATGTTGGATTCGTTATAATTTTGATTCAAATGCTGTATATTCTATTCCCGTACGGGGAGTCCTGCAAATTCTGAATCTCGTGATGTCGTTTTAAGCGTCGGCTCGTCTGTTTCGAATGTTCAAACTAATTCGATCCAACTTTTACTGACACGTGAAATGAGTTTCCCTGTGAAACGTCTCGAAATTCCTGCGGACGCAATTAATTAAACCAGCACATTTATGAAAGTGTTTCGACTGAAAGATTAAAACTCGCACGTTTATGCTCGCTTGAAAAACCGGGTTTTCCCACTGGATACGGGGGATTGCTATCGCGGTCGGTGTCCTTGTATCCTCGTACACGTTTCCAAAAAATTACGTTATGAATCGTTGCGAATTTGATATGCTTCACTAAGACACCAGTGTTTGGCCTCGGTGACGTCAAACATAAAATTTCAACTTGGTATTTTTACTTGGGGCATAACTAGACTGCGGATGTTTAAGCAATTTGCAATTTTTTTTAGAGAAGTGGAGTTAGATAAAATTTTATTTTCTGCAGGCTTTGTAGAGCTGAGATCAATAAAAATTCTACTAAAATCCGTCGAATGTTGTATTTTGGCATTGTTGGAAATTTTCAGAAGCAATAAGTGCATAAAATCTAGACACAACTTTGGACTTGAAATCTTATTTTGGGACTTGAAATCATCAAAATCACCCGAC
Organism: Halictus ligatus; assembly: GCA_028454255.1. Classification (NCBI taxonomy): domain Eukaryota; kingdom Metazoa; phylum Arthropoda; class Insecta; order Hymenoptera; family Halictidae; genus Halictus; species Halictus ligatus. Next base: position 5,238,663 of record CM052133.1, read on the forward strand.
TTGCGAGAATCAATGTTCGAACTATTCCCCAAAAATTCAGTTTCCATTCTTTTCAAGATTTCTGAAGAAATGGCAACTCTGTAATTTCTATTTCGAAAAAGAGAAGGTAAAACATTCCAAGTTACAGTGAATTCTCGATATGTATCAGCAACGGGGGTCTTGTCGGCGACATATATCGTACAGGAAACGTAGCCTACCCCTGTTGTGTTTACACTCCCCGACGTCCGAGGCCTCTTGAGCTTCATTGCCCCTGACGGAGTATATCCTGCGGAAGTGGGGATAGTTCCGCGACATTTATCATCCAGGCCTTGGCGACATATATAGTGAAATCACTGTACCCAACGAATTTTTGTCCGTGAACAAGATTAAGATTGTCACCGCGTCGCAAGCAATCCTGGGATGTCGTTCCAAGGTTGACAATTGAAAGAGAAGTCGACGAAGACAGGAAAATCCGAGTGCTGAAGACGCTAATGCCGATTAGAACAAACTCCCGCAGCACGAGTAACCATCGTAGGTTAGAGCACACATTAAGCCAACGAGCGCCGTCCGTTTCAGCTAGTCGGATCTTTCAATTATCCCCGACAAAAAGACAATAATTCGAGCCGTTCGAGATGTCACGGCGCGCGATTCGCAGTCGGGTTGCCGCACGACGCGAGAGGTATGATCGGGCATAATGCGGGGCCGGTGCTCTCGCATTGTAATGCGAGGGCAGGTTTCCCACATTTAAACGGTCGTCTATAATTTCCCGGAGGGGGGTCTCCGGGGAGCGCGGCGCCCCCCGTCAGATAACAATTACGTCTTGACACGATAATGGAACGCCGAGTGTACAAGATAATCAGCCCGGCCGATGGTTTTTGTCGTTAAGCAGCATTGCCTGAAATAAGGGGGTACCGTAGGATCGTTCGACGCTCGAAATACGGGGCCGCCCCGCCGGATGTAACGAGAAAATACCCTTTTTATTTCCCTCTCGTTTAGCGGGGGAATTGACTTTCGACGATCTTATACGCCGACGCTCCGGCGGCCGGGGGGATAAGAAGAGCAAAAATCCGGTATTTCTGCGAATCAGGGCAGAAGGAGAGACTCTCGACAATCTGGCCTGGCAAACGTCAAAATTACTCTCGCCGCTGTTCGGTTCCCTCGCGCCGTCCTCCTCGGGGCCAACCCCTCTCTTTTCCCTCGCCAACCCTGCTCTCTGCCCTCTCCACGCTGCAACCCTCCGGTTTTTCTTTCTCACGCGCGTCCGCGGCTTATTCTTTCGTTCCGATGATTACACATTCAGCAGGAGCAAGATGGACGGTCGCTGCTCCGCGAAATTGTCGAAGGTGGTCGAACCGTTCTTGAAATCACCTGGAAACTAACGGCGCAGCGGAAACAAAGGAAATTACGCACGGTATCGTACCACCGGGTCTCTCGGTGCACACGCGTACACGTGAGCGCACACATACACACACGCACACACTGTCTCTCTTTCTCTGTTCTATGCATGTTGCAGCAGCGTGCCGCCTCGCCAGCCTCTTTATTCAACTGTAGCAACCACGGTTGGTGCAAAAGGGGGTTTAAAGGGCGGCAGGGGGCACAGGGGGCGACGGTGCAATAATGCGGGAGAGCGCGAGAGAAATCCGTACGAGACGGTTTCTGTTCTTCGTTAGTGATGGGACGAGAACGACGCCGGCAGCGAAAGGGGAAACGGGGCTCCGAGTCGATCTCAGCATCTACCTCGCCGGAAAAGGAAACGTCCTGCATCGCGAGGATTGTTCTTTACACAAGATCTAGCGTGGGTACCAACGGCTTGAATGCCTTCGCCGACTATTCCCCGGCACGATTTTAAATAACACTTTTATAACGTCCCACCAACGGCGCGGACTAAAATTACGAGCTGCGGCCCCGAGAGCCGCCAGCCAAGTCGCTCGAACCCCCCTCTCCTCCCTCCCCCCTTACCCCTCTACTCCTCTATCGCCGATACGTATTATCGAGCGTTTTAATGAACGCGAAACGGCGCCGGTTTAATTCGTTTTCTTGGTAGATTTAAGCCCGATCCGCCGTAATTACCCGAACACCGACCTTTATCTGTCGCGGCCGCGGATTACTCGTGCCCCCTCCCCTCCCCAGGTTACTTTACGTCCTTCTGCCACGAACAGGCCAGCCCGTATCGATGCGATTTTGCGCGCGAAACCATTTTGATGTTTTCAAACTGATTTTTCACATTCGGATTAAGTGTGTTCGAGTGTGGGCGTATTTTTTGATGGAGAAATTTGAAACATTCTGTGACATCTAAACTGTTCTATTTTAATGGCACATGTCTGAACGGGGTAAACAATTGGACAACAATTTACAATTACATTGTAATTTTTTTCTACCTTTGAATTCGTTTTTATTCTTAGAGCATTTTCACAGTTGTGTTCGGTGCTCACGTGTGTGTTGTTTAATGGAAAAATTTGATGCACTCCGGAATATCTAGAACATGTTCTATGTTAATGGGTACGTGTCTGAACAGCAGTCAACTGATTCTGTAAATTAGTTTTTAATTTTAATTCTTACAGCATTTTGACCATCGTAATTATTATGCGAAAAAATATTTTATGGCCGCCATTGCTCTCGTTTACATTGGGAGGATCGCTTTTGTGATTGGCAATGGCGGCTGAAAGTCAACTACTAAGTCACAACTCTGCTTATCCAGTTTGCGAATTGAATTCCCGGGAAAGTCTGTAATTTGTAAATTGCGATATTCCGCGGCCGATCTCGTCGTCGCGGCACCGTATGGTTATTATTACGTTTAATGTGCGCACTTTGTTAGCCACAGGATTAATTATCATTAATACCGTGATTAGTAGCGCGGCAGAAACTGGGCAACCACTGTAATTCCCCGTGTCAGTCCCGCCGTAGAACAAACTTCGGTGGCGTGTAATTTCTGTTTCACGGTACTAATTCCGCTCTTTTCACGACAAAACACCGACTTCCTGATTACGGCGGTGCTTAAACAACAGTCTGTCCAGTTTTCGATGCGCAAAGTAGCTATCAAATCGGTCCCGCACGGTCATTAGCGTAACCAGTCCGGGTAAATAGGGAGAGAGGAGCGTTATGAACCGTTGCGAACCTCGTCGAGAACAGATGATTCGCTTCCTCGGCTCGATCCGATCGATAAAATCTGATTGGGACGGTGAAACGATTGAAATGATCATTATACAGTGAATTCTCGATATATGTCAACAACGCGGTTCTTGCCAGCGTCATGTATCGTCCAGGAGGCATGTCCGAGCCTCTCGAGTTTTGCGATAATCCCCGCGGCAGTGGGCATAATTCCGCGACGTTTATCATGTAGAATTTCGCGACATATATGTGGAGAAATCACTGTAATTTTTTCGATCGATTATGCAAATGTATTAACTGAAATGAAGAAAACATTCGGAGCATTATTATTCGCTTTAAAAATAATTTTAGGATATTTCGGTAACTATTATTTTTACCCCATAGGGTGGTGCTTGTATTGTAGTTGTTTACTCGAGGATCAATTCGTTGTTCAATACCAAGATTGACATTTATTCTTCGCAGTGAAAACCCTCAAGGTGACCTTCATGTCTCGATGAAGGAGCAAAACAGAACAAAAAATTAATTGTTACATTATTTGTTAATCTAGAGGCTTCCGTCGTCGACTTCCGGTTCGATCATTTTTTCATACAGCAAATAGTTCACCAGCCATTTTGGTGGCATACTTAGCTGAATCGCCCTGTATGTTAGTGCCTAGACGGTTTATCGGACGTAGTGTACATTCCACCTCTTCAGGGACATCACAATTGAGTCTGTAGTGATTCTGTTGTTTTACTTATAATTTTAATAAAAATAATTTTAACCCTCAGACTATAAACATTTTTCGGGTACTCTAATACTATAAAAGTGAAATTTTAGCGAGTCCTTAAAAATAGTTTAAAATAATCCATGTAGTACTTCTAAACATCCTAAGTCGAGATTATCGGAATGTTTTCGACAAATAATTTGTTGAAATATTTCCACGGTAAATAGTGTAAAGCAAACTACGTGAATTATACAAGCAGTTCAAAATCGTCCAAAACAGACCCTCTATACAGTTCAAGGATTAACTTAAGAAAGAATAAATTTCTATAAACATGGCAGTATCCCCGAAGACGCTAAACCGCGTTATCCTGAAGAATGGCGCAAGCAGTATCTATCCGGGGTACCCCGTGGGACGACAAAAATAGCGATAAAAATCGTCGAGTCATCGAAAATGATTTAGTACGAAAATCAGGGCAGCCGGTGGCGTGTAGATACGCCGAAATAATTTCCCGGTACGGTGGGCGGTCCGGTGTGTAATCCCGGTTATTAAGAACCCGATCCTTTTTCAGGAAGCTTGGTCGCCGTGCAACGAGAGCTCGCGCGCGCGCGCGTCGCAGCGCTCGCGAGCGTACCTGAAATTCCAGATCGCATTTTTCTTGGTGGTCTCTCGCGCGGCCCTTTTTCCCTGGGTGTCGCTCCATTTAAACTAACGACCGACAGAGGAGAGAACCGAGGGGGTGCCGTGGCGCGCGATCGAATCAGCCATGAGGAATCTGAACTATCGTCCCGGAAAATCTGGAATGTCTAGTCTGGCGCGCGTCACGCCCATGCCGCGACCATGGTTGCCTGGCTCTGGCTGGCTGGCTGGCTAGCTGGCTGGCTAGCTAGCTCTGGCTCTGGCTTTTCAGTCGACTTGATAGCCCCAATATTTATTTCGCATTGTCTCTGGTGGCCGCAGCGCGCTGCTATCGTTCCCCTCGGCTTCTTTTCTTCGGGTCTTAGGGTAGCCCCAACAGGCGGAAGTCGTGAGCGCGCGCTACATGCATTGCATGCCGCGCGATGCGATGCGATGCGCAACACCGTCAAAGGAGCGTCCCGCGATTTCCCTATGCAAATCGCGGCTCCGCTGGCTGGGCTACCCAGGCGAATCAAGGACAACCATTGCGCCCATGCACCGAGGGAGGGGAACCCACGGCGGAGAAGCTACGTGTCCCGGGGAGAGGGGGGGAATCGAGAGGAGAGGGTGCAACGGACCGCGCGCGGCTCGGTGGGGCAGCAGACCGGTGAACCGGCTAAAATAACCGTCGGAAATAATGCCATAGATTGGGAGGACGAGTTAGCGCGAGCATTGCGAGAAATGGACAATATATCGCCGGGACGGCCATTACAAGGGACCATTAGATAGTCGACACGTCGAGATAACGAGCATTAGCCACACAACGGTCACGTTAGGTGGGTGCTCGCGAGCCACCGCTACCTACCGAGATACAACAACCCGGTAAGATCCGTAGTCGACCGGAAACACAGGGCTGCGGGGACCGCAATGGTTCGATTTTTAGCAACAATGGGAAACAAGGCCACCTGTTCGTGGAAAGGGTCGTCGTCGAACGGCACGGGACAAATTTTAATGTTTCCAGAAGAAAGTAATACGGGGTTAAACCTTGGACCGAGTGGGGTCCATTCGGACCCTAAGTTACGAACATTTCACCTACATTTTAATTTTTCGGTAGTCAATTCAAATAATTGACACTTTGACGACCGCAAGTCTACGCAATCAAACGTCGCCAGGAGCCGGCAGTATTTTTGAAGAATTAATTTGAAACAACTTTATTAAATTCTCGAAAAAGTTAACATAAAACAGAAAAACAACAAAAATTTAATATTTTTCAATATAAATTATAAACAAATTTAATATTTTTCCTTGGTATGATAATTATTAAAGCAATCATCTACATGTAATGATATTTTACATGTCTTACACATAAAATAAATAGGTTTTCTAATTTTCTTTGCATAGCAAACATGGCACGGTTGTTCCGGCTATCAAACACATGTTGTGTGAGCGGTCGTTAAAGTGTTAATATATCTGTGTTGAGTTTAATAAGAGCTACATTTAACCCTAAAAGGTTGGCTCAGAAATATGTGAAAGAGATCTAGCTATGATTGCCATGAAAAGCATCCACCTTGCAACGGTTAATTATATTTGCGACAAAAATTCTTTAAAATTCTGATGGGCTTGTTAGGTGTACAAATTAATTCACGGCCCACGCAATTAATAATTTGCAACTTTGACATCCAAACTTTTTGCTGGGTTTTTAATGGGATAATTATGGTCATTATTTTCAAGTCTTTATTTATTTAGTTAGCCCCTATTTCTCCACTGATAGTTTCAGGTCTGCTTGCGTTAAGTGCAATGAAATATCCTAAACATAATTCGTTGTGAATATTGTTCTCCATAAGCTGGAAACAGCTAATTCGGTTTTCTATTCTAGATCAGCTTTAAACATTCACTTTGTTCCACTTGTGAACACTAAAACGATCCACAGAGATAGCACTGTACCGTTGACTCAATTTCAACTAAAATGTTTCATACACTCTCGTACGAGTTATTCATTCATTGTTCAACCGCCACCCCAACTAGCAGCTCCAACGAAATGGTTTCACTCGCTGAGTATTTTTAAAAACTTTTGCTCTCGCTGTCCTATTTTTCCTTTTTTTTTCGTCAGAATTTCATTTTTAATTCTGAAAAACATAGAGGATCACCGGAATTAATTCGGAGTCACTGGGAGCAAGCGATAATTTGGTTCCCCGCGCTGGAGGGGGATTCGAGCATAAACAAAACGACAGGTAAAATGATTCAAGCGATGAAAGTGATTAAATTCCTGTCGTTCGCGAACGAGTCTATTGTCGGAAGGTGACGAGAAAAATGTTGTTAATAAACGTAAAGCTCTTTATACTTTCTATCCAACAACGTATTCGTTTATTCAGAAGGAATTATTTGCTTTATGTTCGCGTTATTTCGTTCGACAGTCTGTAAATTTAAAACCGAGTTTCCACAATTTCTGTGTAGGTAATTACGTTGGATTTTGTACCTTCTTCTCGTATAAATTTTTTCCATAAAAACAGAATTAAACCCTTGCCCCACAATATCGAGTCACACTCTCGACGAAGATTCCGAACAGAGTCTAATCAATATCTTTGTTATTAATTTCCTTTAAATCGAAATAAATGTCTATTTTCTATTTCTATTCTTCTAAATTTAAATTTTTATTTTTCTATTAAGGAAATTGTGAATCACGAAAGAGTTTTAATTGCTGGAACCGTAAAATAAATCAAGGAGTTAACGCTAGAACTACCGAGCAATAATTCAAACTTCATGCAACTTTTATTATAATATTTGCTTCAATGAAGAGGTTCATCAAACAATTTCCGATGAAGACATTTTTACACTTTCAGTAATTGTAAAAGACAAAATTAGGAACCCGTCATTTTGACTGGTCCGGTAGTTCTACTGTTAATAAAGCAAAGGACTTAACCCGTTGCACTCGGCGCTATTTTCATTCTAAAACTAAATTTGTCTTCCATCTTAGAATACTTTCATTTTATTCATACGAAACTGATCCGATTTACACATATAATATTTAAACGTTTAGTAATCTATTGAATACAAATTTTGTAATGTTACAAATATTTTGTAATATTTCTTGTAATTTCTTTGAAACAATGCCGTCACAATTTCTAGTGATGCTTCAGAGTCACCACTCGAGTGCAAAGGGTTAATACAAGAAGTATTGAATTGAATTCAGACAAGCTGGACCGATTAATCCACAATTGCGTTGCCCGGAGGCGAGTAGTCTGCCGAATGAAAAATGGCGTCCGATTCGAGCGAACGATACGGGAACAGTTGGATCTTTCCGCGTCCCGGAAGCAGAGTTGTGGCGATACTATTTGCGTGTAGCTCCCCCGTTGAAGTTTACTCGGCCCGAAATCTATCCGCCGGGGAGCAGTTTGCCAAACTTTCCGCGGACGTTGTCTTCCGACATCTCTTCGCGAAAGTCGCGAAATTTTCGGGATATCTTTCGTAATGAGCGCTGTGCGAATACGTAATTTTCGTATTCCCCTCGCTTGGCAAAAGGAATACGCTTCGTCGCTCTCCCGAACGTCCCCCAGGGGTATAATTCCTGTTAACTGTCTACCTCCGGCAACTTTCGCACCTATCGCGATTCCAGCCCGCGCTACAATAGTAAACGCTCACGATTTCTGTTTTGACCGGCCGCGAGTTAGCAGCCCTTCAACCGGAAAGATAACACTTTACGACCCTGATCTCAATATTTAATTATACCCCCTTCCCCCGTGAATCTAACTTGTCATAAAATCGAAACCTTTCGCAATTTCAAAATTCGTTTGCACACGATACTGTAGGGTTATGAATGAGACACTGTATTAGAGTTATTGTTAGAGTGACTGTAATCATTTCACCCGATACGTCACACCTAGGACGTAGGAGTTCCCTTAAAATATTCCTACAACAGCCAATTATTACCCGGTCGGATTAAAAACCCGCGCGACTGTTTCCCAGTGTGTCTATTAACGAGATCTCGTGAACGTGGTCGATTAGACACCCTCGGCGGATCAATTGATTGTCTCGCGGATAGCTTCGATGCAAATTTGTGTGATACATCATTAAAGAAAAAAAAAAAAAGAAAAACGTTGCTCACGCGCTACATGCGTCGCAGTATAATTTCCGAGATAATGATACAGGTCGAGGAAGAAATATATCACGGCCGGTCTGGAATTAAGGGGGCGAGTAACAGGATTCTATTAAGAAAATTAGGACACCCTCGGCTACGATCGTTTATTTTTCATTCGGCATTATCGGTTCGGAAATTAAGGGTTATTTCGCGAGGCAACGGCCGGGAATCACACATAAAATATTACTTCATCTTCTCGGGAGGCTGCCGCGGAATATTTTCATCTGTCCGGAGACTTTCGTGCTTCTCTTTCGTTTGCAATACGTTCATTTTTCACCGGGGTATCAATCGAGAAGAAGAAAAAAAAAAGAAAAGAAAAGGAGAAGTAAGAGCAGAGAAGAAGAAGACGGAGGGGATGATAGAGAGAAACCGGAGGAATTTCAGCATTAAGCCCTCCCGGTCCCTCCCTCACCCTCCCCCTCCACCGGGTTCCGAGCCATCGTCGCGAGCACTATCAATTTTTCACCGCGGGAAGTTGAAATCAGGATTCCATTTTCTGACACTCGAGAGTGTCGCCCCATCGAATGGAAATGATGATGCGACCGCGGCTCCCGTCAAAGCCGGGACCCTCTCGCCGTGGAACGAATACATAATTGTTGATTCGCGGGCAATTATAAACGACGGGGGCGAGCAAACGTCTAACGAAGCCGATTGTACGGCCGGCGCGGAAGGACGACGCCGGAATCTTCTTAAATGTACAACGAGCTCGATGCATACAAATGCGCGAACACTTTTCAAGACCCGCGAGCCTCCGCGCGCGGAAAATGAAATTGATTACCGGCCGCCTGTAACTTGTACCCGCGCCATTGTATCAAGAAATTATGCCCGGAACGAGCCTCGGGCAAATTAGCTTGTTCCCCACTCCTCCCCCCGCGGAAGGAGATCGCATGATTCGGCGACCGGAAGCTGTTTGATGGATCCGCCATTTTTATTGGAACAATAGTGTTATTGCTCACCACTAGACTGCGGATCTTTGAAAAGATTTAAGGGCACCAGCGCATTGATTTTAGCTTAATAAAATAATTGAAGGAAGAGAGAAATGTTTATTTCGCTCCTGTGTCTTGCAATCAATGCAAATATTTCTTATTTTGCATAAAGATCCTCAGTCTACTAATCGCCTAAATTCTTCTGATAGATAACTGAAAGGAAGGAGAGTCTATAACGTTAAATTCTTATCCCATAAGAGTGAGGAAGCGAAATTAATTAGAATTCGATTGATTTCCGTTTGTTAACTTCTATGTATACCGGTGGAGAAACATTACTCGAATGAAACAAGAAGAATAATTGGTGCATTAAAAATCAGAAAAATTGATTAGGAGCATTGCAACCTTTCTTTTTGGTCCTTCAGAGAAGCACCTCTCGTGGGATGACCTAATGAAGATTCGTTATTGCAAGGCCCGGCGAAGAAGGGAACCGTGAATTAACTTTAATATCAGGGTCTGGGTTAAGTGGTCCTAAGGAGATTCCGGTGTTTTGAGTAATTAAGCACGGCTCCGTCAGAGTGGACGGGTTAAATCGATTCGAGCCGATGGAATCGATTTTCGGAGGTGGGGTCGGGGGGCGAGGGATGAAGAATTTCGCTTAGAAAATAATGATTACGTGCCGATGAAACCAATAAACTTTCGGTGCCTCGGCAGCTCGTTACGTGCAATGAAGCTATCCCCTCCGTCGGTTTTACAGCTTCACCGTTGCTTATCCGTGCAATCATTTTTCTCTGTTACAGGTGAGTGCCCCTTCGGAGGAGACGGAGCCTCGGTGGTTTCGGGTTGTCGGGAAGTCGCGGGGTTACTACCCACGTCTCTAAATGGTACGTGTGTCTTCTTGCTCGTGTGCACGCCTGGCTCTCGCCGTGACGTATATCCGGATGTATTCGTATCCGTGTCGCGATGGAACCCCGGGAACGTCGTGCTATCTGTCAGCTTCACAAGGAAAAGCTCCTCCATGACACTTGCTACGCAAATACGACACTATTATTTTTCCCGTCGCCGGGATGCCGGTTAAGAACAGCTCACGACTATCGTCCGCCTTTACAGAGACGCCGACAGACGGGAAACGTCGCCGACGAGTTTTCGCGATCTTCTTACCGTAAGACATCGGTTCGGAAACCGAACATCAGTCCGCGAAAACGCCACCAACTCGCAGCGAAATCCGAGCAGCTCTTTTCTAAATCCCGGGGATCCCCGTGGACATTAATTTCAACGTTTTAACTACAATTTTGGAGATACATGTCCCCTTGGCATTTTTTTCTCTGTTCTTTCTAATATCTTCTAAGAAATCATGGTGGCATTTCTCGAATATTAATTCATGGATTATTTTAATCCGCTTCGATTTGAAGAAGCTGGAGTCATTTATTCACTGTGAGGCACGGTCGAAGGATTTGAGTAATGCGATTATTTTAGGATGCGTTTTAATCACAATCAGACAGAAATTCTAGTGTCTTGCTAAATTTGAGAGATTTACTAACACTGTAGCAAGTATTTGATCCTGCAGGAAGTCACAAACAATTTTTTCCCCTTTTATATTGAAAGTAGACTTTCGGTTAAATGGTATTGTAAACTGTGAGGAAGCTCGCATCAATATTCACCACGATTAACAGAAAATTAATTGAAGTCTGAACCCAAAAACTATTGATCAGAACAGGCTGAAGTTACAAAAATATTTTTACTTTCATATCTGGATCAGAGTTGCATTAAAATCCTATCATAAAGTATTAAAGAACGCACACTGATACTAACCCTTTGCGAACGGAAATTATTTGAAAATTATTTTTGAATGCATCTTCACCCTGTGACATGGAACTTTGTATTGAAGAGCTAAGTATAAAAATGAAATGAGAGGACGAAATTGTGTTTGACATCTGTTCAAACTAATAATTTCCCTTAAGAATACATTGAATACTCGATATATGTCAGCAACTCGGGTCTTGTCAGCGTCGTGTGTCGTCTCCAGGAGACATACCTGAGCCGTGTTATGTGTACACTCGGCGTTCGAGGCCTCGGAGTGGGGATAATCCCGCGACGTTTATCATCCAGGCCTTGGCGACATATACAGAGAAATCACTGTAGTTCACAGAGCGATAAAATAGCTTGACCGACTACTAGCATACATTCTTGACACGAACGGTGCAAAATCGATCGAAAAATGGTCGAGCAACATCGAGAGCAGCTCGAACACCGCATCGATCCTCGACGCGAGAAATTAGAGGCAAAGTATCGCATTAAATATCGCGCGTCTTCCCATTCCGGGTTCATCGCATCGGCGACTGGGACTCGAGCTCCTTAGCTCATCCGTCACTGACTTATACTAATGATTTCCTCTCCGTACACCTGACACGGCGACATCAGTTTCTTCGCGGCACTCGTACATCACGCTTGTCAGGCTTGTCTCTTCGTCACCTCCGTGCTCATTCGACGCAACAAAGTGTACATAAGTTAAGGCTAATATAATCGCGCGGCCACCTCCTCGGGCCCCTCTCGAAAACAATAATCCTCTCGGATAATGATCCGAATGTAAGTCAGAGGGTGGGTGGGGGTGTGTGGAAACAACGGGATTGTTTGCCCGCGGAACTGGAACGTTCGGGCCTGTATGAAAGCGAAGACCTCGGGACCCGTACTTTCTTCATTACGCGCGAGCGGCCTCTTCTGTTTCGATATTACGTCCGCTCGTACACGTCGGAACAAGCGCGAGTAACGAGTGGACGGTTTCCGGCGGGGAACGTGAATTAATTAGAGCCGTGGACGACCGTCGAGCAACGGGGCAAAAGAAAGATGGAAGAGACGGCACCGGGGATGAAATCGGCGAAAATCACTGCTTTACGTGGATCATAAAAGTTACAAGAGGCTCGGGGAACGCGTTGCGCACCCTGCTGGCTTTTTCACCCACCTCCTCTCCTCTATTCCTGCTCGAGAGTTAATACTACGGAACCCAGGGGGGTTGAAAGGGGTGCGCGGGGGCTACGGGAACAGTTTGCCAACTCGTGGAACGAGACTCGAACTCGATAGCGGCTACCTCGTTTCTAACCTGGCCGAGCGTCGACGACGACGACGACGACGACGACGACGATTGCAGGATTCGCCTGGCACGTTTCGGTTCTTTGCTCTCGCCCGTTCCGTTTCCACCCAGGTTTTTGCACCTTCCCCGTCAATGTCTAGCCCGATACCAGGACCACGTCCGATTTTTGTCGCGCTTCAACAGGCTGCCTCGGCGATCATGCGAACCGCTGACGAGACAAGCGAAATGGCAAGAAGAAACGACGAGAGTAAGAGTCGAACCCGCCAGTGATACAGCGATCGCAGTTTCCTGCACACGATAGAGACCGTTCCCGCGCCGTGCCTTCTGGGAAACGTCTTTTTGTCATGTTCTCGTTAGGTCTACGTTGGCAGGTATAGCCAGAGGGGGGCCACCATCGTCGTTGCTAAGTTGATCACTGTGTACGCAGTGGTATAGCTGGTGTTTTCTCCGTATATGTCGTCAAGGCCTGAATGGTAAACGTCGCGTAATTATCCGCGGGGTATACCTCGCGAGGGACCGCGAAGCTCAAGAGGTAAACATAACAGTGTAAAGTGTAAGCATAACACAGCTCGGAGTATGTCTCCTGCACGATACAGGTCGCTGGCTAGACCCGTGTTGTTGACATACATCGAGAATTCTCTGTATCTAGTGGGAATGTTTGGGTTTTGGGGAGAATGTTCACTTTGAGAGGAAAGGGGATCCACAGTTTTGCTATGTCTTTGCAAAGGTGTGGTTCAAGGGATTAGCCATCCGAAAGGCGACTTTGTACCTTCGAGTCATGATATCGAGACAATAAGGATTTTTTCTGACGACACCAGTCTAGGCAAGACTGTTGCAGACACATTCTCAAACTAATGAGAAAAGTCGACGTCCATTAGTCAAAAATACTTGAGCGATAAATATGAAAATGGTTAAATTATTAAGTTTGAAACATATATATTTGTACATGACATACATAATTTATATTTTTCTTTAGTGTGGTGATTTTATCGTTTTCATATTCTTCGCCAAGTGTATTTTTTCTTGACTGTAGCGAGCATCTTTAATCTTTAAAATGACGGTCTTGTGAATATCGTCGTGAGCAAGCATAACGGGATTTACGAAATTACGGTATTCGAGGCGGCATCATTTGTCAGGTTTTAAGGAACAGTCGTTCCAGGAAGACAACGACCATACCAACGAAAATGGACCCACACTTCCCTGGAAGGAGATACGATTAAGCTGCGTCTCGTGAGAATGTCTCCACACTTTCCGCTGACCGCAAATGGACGTTCCGATGGGGCTTGTTCTTTTTCGGCTCGGAATAAATGTGTATTCAGTGACACTTTAGAAGAGCGACACAGCTTCGGTTCAATTAGAGGCGAAGCAATAGTCGTAAAGAAACAGGGAAATAGCGGTGCTTTGTCTATCGAGTCTTAGCGGCGAAATTGTCCGAAAGAAGGTAGCCCATATATTTGCAATTGATACGTTGTGCTTGAGACATCGACTGCATTTTCTATCGAAACAATCTATTTTGTACAACGCGTAACTACCGAACCAGTGAATTCCTCGCCTTGAAACCTCGATTTTTGGCATCTTCTCGTCAAGATGTACAGGATCATGCAGTAAAACGTTAAAAATTCCTGGGTTGCCAAGTTGAAGTTTAACTAAACTGCGGATACTCGGCGAATCCTCGCCCTCGACGAAAGACTGCGCGAGAATTTGACTCGTTCGTTCTCAGCAACGTTGTTGAAGGAGTAACCTCAGCGGCGGCAAGGTTATTCACCATTTTCCTCTCGAGGAAGGTGAACCGCGCGCCTGCACTCGGCCCGATGGCGCGTTTATCAGTCGATTTAGGACGGTTTTTCTCGGCGTCTCGCCTCGCCACCGTCAACGCTCCGTCGTTCGCGGCTGTTGCGTCTTTTTATCCGGTGGCTCGCGAGCATCGCAGCGGTTTGCGGAAAAGGCGATGCCGAGGAAGCGAGGGACGCGTCGCTTTATTAGGTATGCATCGAGGTAGACACGGCGGAGAAAGGAGGTGGTGGCGGGTTGGATAAGACTCTCGTGATTCGCAGTCAGTGTTATTAACGTCCCTGCGCTAGAGGCGAGCCCAAATCACATCGGGTTCGTGATAAATCGCTCCGGTGGCATCTACCGGCCTCCTTCGCCATTATGTCTTGCATGTTTCATTACAAATTTCCTTTGCTGTCGTTAGGGTTTGCGCGTGCACGCTCCTCGGCTCTGGCCTCTCGCTCGCTCGCTCGCACACGCTCGAGTACGTCCACTAACCAACAAGGAACAGAGAGAGAGAGAGAGGGAGGATCGGAAAGAAACCGGGAAGAATTTATTGTGGGACGATGCTGAACGGACAAGGCAAAAGCGAACGCTCTCTTACAGTCTGCTGGATATTAATTCTTCGTACGCGTACGCATCGCTGGCCGGAATCGCGCCACGAAAACGAGGCAAGCGGCGCTGATCAGGATCCCGATCTGAAAACGTTCGCGCGAACTCCAATTTCTTCGTAGCAACCAATCCGTCCGCTCACCAATGCGAGAACGCTTCCAAACATCGTCCGAGCCTTCACAGTAGACTCGAATCGTCATTTACAAGAAAATTTTTTCTTTTACAATTCGTGCAGTTATAGAAACACCTTTTTAAGAATCTTTTCAGTAAAGAATAAATTCAATCCTGTTATCATCATAAAGGAACACACATCACTTAGGGCTGAGTAGTTCAGAACTACAGCGATTCCTCCATATATGTCGCCAAGGTCTGGATGATAAACGTCGCGGAATTATCCCCATTACCGCGGGGTATACGAGGAGGCCTCGGACGCCGAGGAGTGTAAACAGAACACGAGACGGGTATGTCTCCTGGACGATATATGGCGCGTGTTGTTAACATATATCGAGAATTCACTGTATAGCATTTTCGATCTCCTAAAATCGTTAAAAGAAGAAAGAAATGTGAGAAAACAAGGCAAGCAACGAAGGCGAAAATATCGCGAAATACTCTTTCATCGATTTGTCGTTACAGAATCGCAGGTTCGACAATAAAAATAGTGTTTCGCGGTATCTTTGCATCGATCGCCGCTTTCTGCATTTTCCCAGAGAAATTCTTAAATGTCCCGTGTTTCTTGCAACGGAAGCGTACAATTTTTCCACCGCGCGAACCTCCGATCCCACTGATAACATCTCGACAATCTCGGAGTGGTACTGTCGCCGAGAACACTCGGAACAACGTTCACGAAGGAGCCCCGCGATATATAATACTTCCTGAGTGGCTGAAAAACCCCCGGCGATCGGCGGAACATCGTTCGACGCGCTCTCGGCTCGCCGCGATCTGGTTTACGACGCGGCGAAAAAGTTTATTTAAGGGTCGTCCACCCGATAATTATTCACTCCATAGAATCCCGCGGAACGGATGCTCTTATTGCGATAAACAATGTCCGCTGTCACGTTGAATCGGATATTCTACGAGGTTGCTACGCTTCGTCCACTATTAACGCGGCGCATTCATCTCTTTCTGCGACGATCGAGGATCGCGGCAGCAGCCCCGACGCCGATCCTCTTCTTCCTCTTCTCGCCAACCGATGTTTTTAATTCCCTTTTTCGAGCCTGTTTCCCTTCCTCTCCGTCTCTCTCTCTCTCTCTCTTTCTCTCGTTCCTTTCTCCCTCGATTCATAGCTGGCCGGTTGATTGCCCCGCGAGATTCAGCCGGCGCATCTTCAAATAGCGATCGTCGGTAAACGGCCGGTCAGGATGGAGAAAGTAAGAGTAAGATGAAAAGGATGAGCATTCCGGAGTCGGTATATTAGCCTCATAGACAGTAAGGCGATCCGAGGCGTATTTACGACGCGGCATTGTTGCGATCGCTCTCTCCCCCTCACTCTCTCTATCTCTCTCTTTCTTTCTCTCTCTCTCTGTCTCTGTTTCTGTCCCTCTCTATCTCTCTCAGCTCCTTGCCTTCGCCGCCGACGATCGGGTATTCGTTAATCAGCTAATCTAGCACGTAACGAAAGGCATGAAGAGGCGTGCAAACTCACTGGCAAACTGCAAGGTGCGTGTCCATCTGAGAATTTCGCCCCGAGGCTACTCTTTGCGCATGCGTTTCCGAGCGACATCCGAAATGTTTACTCTGCGATGCCGTGTAGAGGACTGTCCTAGAGTGCATTATCTGATAGAACTCGTCGAGAACCGTGTCCGTTAACTTGTGATCTGATACATGACCTAACTCGCCAGATGCATGTCCGTTTAAGAGCTTCTCGAGAGAATGCTCTTCGCAAAGCAGCTTGCGACATTTTTCCGCCGATGTCGCTAGCGGAGGAATGTCCTGCAGTTCATTGGCTGACGGGACTTTTTCAGCGCAGTGTCCTTTGAAAATTGACACGTTCTTGCGACTTCTCTTTTGGAACGTTTCTTTTAACAAGGTCACCGCCAAAACGCCCCACGAAATCATTGTCATCGACATTGTGTCGCTTTAAAAATTCGTACCCGTTTTAATCAGGGAAAATAATTGTTCAATAGTCACTTTTTCACTCATAGAAGAGGCTCAGAAAAAATACAGCTGCTTGACTACAGTAAGTTCTCGATATCTGTCAACTACACGGGTCTTGTCAGTGACATATATCGTCGAGGAGACACTCCTTGGCGTCCGAGGCCACTCACGGTGTACACTCCGCGCTAGTGGGGATAATTCCGCGCCGTTTACCATCCTGGCCTTGGCGACATATATAGAGAAATCACTGTAGTTTGATCATCTACGGTTTACTAAAAAATGTATAGCTGCCCATAAAACCGTAGGAAAAGATTTAAATAAATTCAGTTTTGTCATCGTATAGAGCTCGGAATGTCAAACAGTTTGAACGTTAGGTAGGCACAATGTTGAAGAATAAATTTCTCTTGTCTAAACTCGTTATGCAGGTACAAAAATCCTCAAAAAATGTCCTTTACCTTTACACTCCTCGGCGTCCTCAAGAGGTGTACCCCGCGATAGTGGGGATGATTTCGCGCCGTTTATCATCTAGGTGTCGGCGACATATATCGAGAAATCACTGTATCGACCGCCAACGCAGCACCCAAAGAGACAGAATCGACACGAATTCGCGGCAATGTAGCTGCCAAGTGTCCACGCACCTGTAGAATCGGGGTGCCCTAGTTGTGTCCAATGCGGTCGGTTCTCGGTGTTTTCGCGGGTCGGTCGACCCTCGTCTTTTGTCGGTTCGGGTGGCACACTGTTCCCTGGAGTCTGACCAACAACGTTGTCATTCTATCCATACCAGGGCATTGCTTACACAATTATCGAAATGGTAGCAGGTACGAGAGGCGAGGCCTGGAATGTAGGCTATCGACCAAATCCAGTCAAGAGACCTACCTACAACGGCGTCAGACGGAGAAGGACGATAAGGGGGACACACCGGACAAGGGACTCCTCGCATCGCGCAGAGTGGAGATGCTGCTAGGTAGATTCACCCGTTCACGTACACCCCTTGGGCTTGTCATGCGGCAGCTATCGGTCGACCGCGATCGAGAGACCGGCTGTATCCCCCAATGCCACCTTGTTCTCAGCGGCTATGTCGGATCCGACAGGCGTGTGCTCATCGCTTACCACGATGCGCTTCTCTCTGTCCCTCTTTCCGTCCACCTATTCATCCATTTAACCTGCTCTTTCCTTCTCCGACCCCCTCTCAATCTATTCTTCCATCTTACTCTCTTTAGGGCTCTGTATTTTCCTGGATTTTGCTCTATCTTACACTCTCCGAGGCTCTCTCCTTCCCTGTTGCTCTCTCTTCTGAGCCGTTTGCTCTAACTTTTGCTCTGTCTCTCTCTATCACCTGCTCTGTATTTTGCTCTTAGACCCTCGATGCCTTGCTCTGTCTTTCGCTCTGACTTTTGCACCGTGTCCCTCTACCTCTTGCTCTGCCTTTAGCTCTGACGTTTGCTCTAGGCCCCTCTATACCTTGCTATATTTTCTTCTATTTCTTGCACGGTCTTCCTTTGTGTCTATATTTTGCTGTGACTTTTGCTCTGAGCCCCTTTGCTATTGTGTCCTTTGCCCCGAATCCCTCTATCTTTTACTGTCTTTTGCTTTGACGTTTGCTCTAAGCCCCCCTATCTCTTGCTCTATTTTCTTCTATTTCTTGCCCTGTCTTCCTTTGTGTCTATAGGTTGCTGTGACTTTTGCTCTGATCTTCTCTATCTCTTGCTGTTCCTATGCTCTGAATCCTTCTATCTTTTACTGTTTTAGCTCTGACGTTTGCTCTAAGCCCCCCTATCTCTTGCTCTATTTTTCTATTTCTTGCTCTGTCTTTCTTTGTGTCTATATTTTGCTGTGACTTTTGCTCTGAGCTCCTCTATCTCTTGCTGTTCCTGTGCTCTAAATCCCTCTATCTTTTACTGTTTTTGCTCTGCGTTTGCTCTACGCCCCCCTATCTCTTGCTCTATTTTCTTCAATTTCTTGCACTGTCTTCCTTTGTGTCTATATTTTGCTGTGACTTTTGCTCTGAGCCCCTTTGCTATTTTGTCCTTTGCTCTGAATCCCTCTATCTTTTACTGTCTTTAGCTCTAACGTTTACTCTAAGCCCCTCTATCTCTTTCTCCGTCCTTAGCTCTGACTTTTGCTCTAAACCCCTCCATCTTTTACTGTCTTTAGCTCTGACTTTTGCTCTAAACCCCTCCATCTTTTACTGTCTTTAGCTCTGACTTTTGCTCTGAGTCCCTCCATCTCCTGATGTCCTGCTCTCCGTCGTTGGCTCCGAGTCCCTCCATCTCTTGCCCTGTCTTTCTCTCCTCCCTTCGCATCCTCGTCGGCTCCCAGCGTGTTTGCTTAGCCATCGCCGGCACAGTTGCCGCTATCGACACCGGTGTCGGTTATTTCGGGCCGCGCGGGTGGGTGTCCTCTAATGAGATATACGTGGAACACGCCGCGAATGTGGGACAGATAACTGGAGGACACACCGGCCGGTCCGGTCCGGTCCGGCCCGGTCCCGTGGCCCGCGCCCGCTCGATCTCTGTACAATCTCGTAAATAATGCGGGATGATCACGGTACTGTTATAATCGTTCCGCAAATTACCACTTGCATGGACGATGATCGTCGATCGATACTTACTAGAACAATGTTCGGATCGCGGATATATTGTTCGGACACGATCCGTTCTCGATCGGGCTGTCTCGCTTTTTCTTTGGGAGACGTGTTGGCTGCCCAAGCGAGAGGTTTTGTTCGGCCGTGCACACCCCCGGGCGATCGGCCGCATCGATCGTGTGGTTCGCACCGACTCCGACAACGATTCTAGCTTGTAAACGATCGTAAATTGAATGTTCAAAAACATAAGGAAAGTTTCGATTCCCATGCGCCGTCTTAGATACATAACGACTAGGTCGCGGATTTTATGCATTCACGACAAAATTGGGTTAGAGCAGAATTTACAGCAGTGGGGCATATTAAAAAGACGCAAGGAAACCAGTTGTATTGGTTTTAGCTTAATAGAGTAATTAAAGGTAGAAAGAAATTTTTTATCCCCCCTGTTTATTCGAATCAGTGAAAATACTTTTTATTTCGCTTAAAGATTTCTTCTCAATGGTTGAACAGTCTTTTACTGTTCTTTCGCAATGAGTACAGTTCGTGTGTATGAATTGTTTATATTTCTGGAGGGTCTCATATAAAAGTCTGTAGGAAGACGAATTCGTGAATACGCTATACAATGGCATTCAAGGTTTATTTCCCCCCTGTTTATTCGAATCAGTGAAAATACTTTTTATTTCGCTTAAAGATTTCTTCTGAATGGTTGAACAGTCTTTTACTGTTCTTTTGCAATGAGTACAGTTCGTGTGTATGGATTGTTTATATTTCTGGAAGGGCTCATATAAAAGTCTGTAGGAAGACGAATTCGTGAATACGCTATACAATGGCATTCAAGGTCACACAAGGTCAAAAACGAAAGAAGTGGTAGAATGTTCATTTTCCGACCTGTCTGGTCATGGTCAACCAATTCTACTTCTCGAGGCGTTTTCCTCGGAAAAAGAAGCTCGTCAAATTGTGACTCGTTCGTGTTCACTTATTTCTCGCATGGAGTCGCATCGCGCCGGCTCCGCGTCGCTGCGAGACACCCTGTGTAATGCTGCCGGAGCCGTAGGGAGACGGAGCGCAGAGAAGAGGAGGCGAAGGGAAGAAGTAAAACGGTTCTGGGAAGGCTCGATTTTAAAATTCCGCAGTTATCGTGGCGCCCTTTGTTTCGCATGCGGCGCGCCCTCGATCGACAGTGTACGGGCACGCAAATGAAGCTCGAACGTTGATCGGGCTGAACGAAGAAGAGGACCAGCAGACAGTTCTCGCGAGGTTGGATAATCGTCCGGACGCTGCGATCCGGTATTACTCGGCCTCCGGGGTTAAATTGCGATCAAGGGCTTAACGGTGATTCCGAAGGCCGATGGAAGTACGTGACTGATTTCTACGATTTATTCGCGCGTACACATAGACCAGAAACGAGAGCCGACGTCGCCGCCGCCGGGCATTATCGATTCCATTCGTCGTCGAATATCCACCACGTTTATTCCGCCATTAGAAAAGACCACTATGGCCACTCTGATTTTCATTCCGGGTCGGTCACACACTTTCAGGACTCGAATCTTCGGAGAACGGACCCGTCGGCGGAGAGCCAATCCGTGCCGTGTAATCGAAGCACGGGCGACTTCCATCCTCGAAAACGAGACATCACCTCGATATCGGTTTTTGACAAACTTCGATTCATGCGTCATTCATACGTGCTCCCGTGCCCCCCGAGGGGATCCGAACTATCCGCCACCTAATCGACGCTTCGAGAGAGCTCGCGTTCCGGCACGCCGCGTCGTCGCGGGAAATGGAATTATTTTCATTAATTATGAAGATTTATTGACAAACCAGATTTTCTGTTATTAGTTCTCGCCGCGGAATTCGCGTCTCGTATCCCGTTCGGCTAGTCGATGTTTGCACGGGCATTAATTTGAATATTCAACGGACCGAAAGTGAGCTGTACCGAATGAACGTTAATTTATGGATGAACAAATAAAAGTTGCCGGTCCCGGGGACGTTTAAGGCGAACGCGAACCGCGTCACCATGAACGATAATTACGCGAAAAACGGCTCGTATTAATTTACTACCTTCGGATCGAGTCGGTCGCGAAACTGTTTCGCATTCGCGCGTTTTTACGCTGTCCTGAAACTTCGAATTATCAGCTTTAACATTCGTAGGATAGAAACTCGATAAAAACATCCTTCGCGCGTAAAGCAAAACTGGATTATCATCCGCTCCGGTAGAACGTTATCGAATCCATCTTTTCTGAGAAGAAACTTTTCAGTTGCTTTTCGGCGAGACGAGCTACAGAAAAATTGGAAAGATTCAAAGAAGCATATTCTTAAGCAGTTTCTTTCAACGCGATTAAAATTCATCCGTTAAGATCTAAGGATAAATTTCCTTTCGAAATATTTACAATTTTTCCTCTTTCGGAGATACCAAGCATGATTATGGTAATGTGATTAATCCTCTCGTTCATCAAGATCGCGGAACAAATATTCTTTCTGGCAGTTGGACTCGACATTTTTCTTTCCGTCTAACTAAATGTTGATTGGAGTGGAGGCGTGGGTTCTCGCGACTAGGCAAAGGGATTATTTCAATTTTCCGTGGAATCGAAGATGTCATTAAAAGGCAGAGCCGGGATAATCGCGTTATGATGATGGTATCCCGTTCGCGGCGCGATTTCATCCTTAACGCGGCTGTGGATGGGCACTTAAAGGCCGGGGCACGAAATTAACGGCACCGGCCGTTCGCATAATCCAACGGACGAGTAACGGCGCTCTCGTTGCAATTAGCTCGCAGGAAACACACGGGCAAACGAATATTCGAAGCGAGATCGAGCCCGCGGGCTGAAGCGAGACGGGAACAGCTTACACCCTTGACAACGACACCGTTACTCGACGCCATTGTAGGCCACCTACTGTACGACATGTCCCAGCCGAATCGTACACGCGCAATCAGGCTACCGTCGATCCTCCATTTTGCACGGGACCGCTATAAATACATGGAAAGTGCGAAGCCAATCGCCGCACGCCCAGCTCCAACACCGATTCCCGCTAATAAACAATCATAATCATCGGGACCGGCTTTCGATCGCAACTTTTATGACGTCGTTACAAACGACAGGCTTCGACGTTCGATTTCATGCTGGTCGAATTCGCTTCGGTTGCTATGACTCGCGTCATTGTCCGAGCACACGTTAAATCGGAACAATGTCTTCAAAAATGTCCATTTGATCTGCCAATTTATGTAGTAGTCCGAGTGATAAATGCTTTGAACTTCCCACAAAAATACTTTATTGTTTATCATATGACCGTTTCCTTATAACTATATTTTTTTATCCAGTCAAGTCCCCATTTTATGATAAAAATGAACTTGTGGTTTAATAGTTCTATACGAGTCTGAACACTTCTTAGTAAAATTAATTCTAATTTTTCAATTGAGATGCCACTTCGATATGATAAAGGTGATGAGTTATGTCAATGTTTCTTCCTTAAGTTTTTTTTATTGTCTCCATAATTGTTGTTCAGGTTTGGGACACTATGTGCCTCAAATTACACCATTCTCATCCGATTACAGTGTCTACTCGATACATGTCAAAACACGGGTCTAGCCGGGGACGTGTATCGGCCAGGAGATACTATTCTTTAGAAAAGAACAGCGTACCCTCACGGGATATAGCCTGCGGCAGTGGGGATAGTTCTGGGACTTTTATCGGCTAGGCATTTGGGACATATATAGAGAAAACGCTGTCTTTGTAAATTATAACTTACTCGGGCACCATATAAAATCTTGATTGGAATTATTGATTTTCTATGGACGGGAAATGAGTTTTACGAAATTTTTTAAAATAAATAACACGTTCGTTGCGTCTTCAGTGCGTGGTTTATCGCGCGTCAGTCCATCGATTTCCATTCCACAGTCGAATCCTGAGTAATGTTTGATAATCGAGCGATCAGGATCCCGCAAACGATGTGGTAAACTCTCCCATATGTTCCCGCGGCGTTCACTTGTTCGGCTTGATTGAATGTCCATTTCGATTATCAGATAAATCGAACCCGAGATTATGTTGTTTCCCCGTACTCTTTTTGACATTCTTTGAGGCCATCAAGCCCGACCGTGTTCCCATCGAGATCGGTATCTCGATTTCTTCGGCGTTCCAACGAATTCCCTGTGTGAACGAGTTCGAACGGTTTTCAGACATCGCAAAATAAATCTAATTTACTTTTTCTACCGGTTGAAAATTGTCTGACGGAATTTATCCAATATATCGGTGATAAAGAACATACACAAGTACAACGCAAGAATTTATTAAATAATAATTGATTGCCAGAGAGAACGAATTTTGAAGCTACAGCTGACACTCAGTTATTTCGTGTTTTAAGCCGGATGAGGAGGTCAAAAGTACCTTTGAGTCGAATTATTTGGCCGATCGATCATTCGATAAGGCATCAAGAGAAAACATACTGTGCAAAATGTCAACCCTACATCTCGACCGAGAGGGTAGTTATGGAGTAAAATATCGAAAAATCAGTCTTTGTCCTATTTCGCCTAGTTAATGATGTTTAGAAATTCTGAGAAAAATTTGTGACATGTCAAGCACCAAAATACATACTCTGCAATTCGTTTCGGATTTTTAAGTTGAAATTCCAGCTTGTAAAAAGTCAAAAACCAAAATAAAATCGATAAAATGCAGATTTCACATGGAAACTCTAGAGCTATATTATTATAATTATTGTTCATGAATTTTTTAAGCTTTAGCTAACCTTAAAATTGTGACGTTTTATTTATTCTGTAAGTCTGTTAGGAACTGATAAACCTCGAACATTTCACAGAACTAATTAAAAATTAAGTCAATTTGATTTACTAATAGCAAGAAATATTTTTCCACTTCGTTATTACATCTGGAAGTATTAACCACGCTCCCGGCAATCCGATTGGCTCATTGAAATGTAGTCATTGTATCGGTGTTAAGGAACACATACACGTGAAACCCATGAATTTATTAAATAATGATTGATTGGCAGAGAAAATTAATTTGGAGGCATCCTATGACACTCGATTATTTCTTGTTTTAATTTCATTTAAATTGTGGAGCTGCACAGTCGAATGAAATGTAGTCACTCTTTCGGAACATAACATATATAGGTACAAAACAAGAATTTATTAAACAATGATTGATTGGCACGGAGAATAAATGTTGAGGAAACCTTAATTATTTCTTGTTTTAACTTCATTTAAATTGCGCGGCTGTGCAGTGTAACGAGATAAAGAACATGTACACGTAGAAAACATGAATTTATGAAATTGATTGGCAGGGAACCAATTTTGAAGGAACACAACTGACCCCGAATAATTTCTTGTTTTAATTGAAATTGTACAAGCCTCGGAACAAGTTATTTTTGAGGCCGTACGAAGCAGGCCGGCATCGGCTAAATCGTCAAAGAATTTTTTGCTAGAGCTACGGAACCGCTGCACCTGTAATTACCGGCGCGATTCCACGTTTACGAATCGAAATTCTTGAAAAAATATTCGCGGCTCCGAGTGCGCGCCGCTCGTATAGCGACAACGAGATCCCTCTAGAAAAAGGAAAGCGGAAAACGACGCTTTCATGCTCGTGTCGTCTGTAGGTAGAGCTTCGACAGTGGCGGAGCTTTGTATCTGGCTCGTGAGAAAAATACGCCGACGGTTCCGTCGTAATAGACATTGAACGAACCAGAGATTGTCTGTCCGTCAGCGACGAATCCAAAGGGAACCTCGAATAGATCGCGAGACAAAAGGGGAATCGCGTGATCATTGATGACTGAAAATGCTGCAAGCCGTTCGAACAGGAAGTCTACCCTCGAAGCAGAATTACTTTTCCGCATAAACCATCAAAATAATAATATCGTTTATTCCGCAATCGAGTATATTTCCCACTTTGATAAAATCTAAAAAAATTTTACACCCCTGTGCATATAAGTAGTAGCCTTGACTCTCATACGTGATAAATGAAATCACTGTTTAACCCGTTAACCCGAATTATTTGTTCAGGTTTTATAATGAATTTTTATGTTAATGTATTCATCGTACCAAATTTGATTAGGATCAGTAAAATGTTAGAAAGTTGGACGACTACTCAATGTCATACATTTAATTTTTTCCAATTTTTATCTCATTAAACAACTTACTTTGATCTTATGGAATTTTTCAGGTTTCTAGTTCGGCAGTCAAAGTGTTAAATGTCACATTGAGACTTTTATCGCGAATAATTGCGATATTTATTTCCCCAAACCTGTTTTTAAAAGGAAGTGTTCCTTTACCCTCGAGAATTTTAAACGTGAGAGTATTGCAAGTGTACATATTAGGGCTGATTAACTCATTTCAGTATGGAGACTTTAATGCGTGCAATTTCGATATTCATTTCCCCGAACCTGTTTCAAGCGACTAGTTTTCCTTCAGTCTGATCAAATCTCGAGAATTTCGATTCAGCGTCGTAAGAATAAATATTACACTCGATTTTCTGTTTTTCTGGTCAAGTAGATTGTTTCAAGTTCAAGTTACTTTTCTATCAAATATGTCCAGTTGATTACGGAGATAATTTTGTAATGGGAAAATGAGTTTCACCGCGAAACAGATTGTGCTGTTGCGATCTTAACAACGCTGATGGATCCGACCGATTTTTCTAGAGTTCCAATAACCGAGTTCTCGAAAATGTAATAGAGACTCGCCGGCTGAAGAAAGATAATAATGATCCCCTACCCGGAAGGTTCTTGCTCACTCCTCTGTCGAGCTGCTTTCCAATTACCCATTGTCGACTCGAAATCTGGTGTACGAAGTTCCCCGATAGAAAAACGATCGTCTTGCGTGTTTCGACTCGCGGCTCGGGAACTCGGCTGTAATTGAAATCGAATCTTCCGATTGCCCGGGACGCGGAACCATTTTGCGATAACGTCAGTGTTAACACGGGACGCTAAATTTTTTAATGTGCTCTTGCTCAGATTATAAAGATACTCACGAATCCGGCTTTGATTACGGAAGGTCCATTTAAATGGCAATTTTCGTTTGTGACAATAATACGAGTAGAATATTTTTGAGATTTTTCTCATAAAGCGTGTCTGAAAATGAATTTCTTAATATAGACACATTTATGATAGAAATCTCGTACGGGGTTGATCG
Organism: Halictus ligatus; assembly: GCA_028454255.1. Taxonomy (NCBI): domain Eukaryota; kingdom Metazoa; phylum Arthropoda; class Insecta; order Hymenoptera; family Halictidae; genus Halictus; species Halictus ligatus. The sequence continues at coordinate 5,265,400 of CM052133.1, forward strand.
GAATACATTCAATGAAAATGCATTTATGAAGAACACCTAATAAGGTATTGATAAAAGTGCGTTTAATGAAGGCGCATTTAATGGAAACCCGTTTATGAGGAATACCTGGTAAGGTGTTAATAAAAATGCATTTAACGAGGACGTACTTATTATACAAAGGTTCTTTATGAGGATGACAGGGATATAAATACACGTATGGAGAATTTTTTGGTTTGAGAATATCCATTTAAAGTGACCATTTTGTGTCGAATTTACGAAAATAACAAGAATGTATTGTAATTACTGAGTTAGCAATTTTTATCATAATGTGCGTCCAGAGAAATAAATTTTATAGTAAAAATATGGAAATGTGCAAAAGTGCGTGCCCGATTTCGTATTAAAATACAACTAGGATTGGGGACGAGCTTCTGCACTGACTTGAGACGTTTATGACGAATGATACTTTACGGTGCTCATTGAATTTTATTTTAGTGACTTTTATCATAATAAACGGCCCAGAATAGCAAGTATTTTAGAATTTCGAAATAGTGTGTCAAAAGGCGGGTTCTAAATTTTTTAATTTACCATTATCGAGATTGCAAAGATGCATCTGTGAAGGATTTATTTCAGTGAGTACGTAATATGATAAGAATCGCTATAAATCTGAATAAATCCTGTTATTTGAACAAACTATTGCAAAGTAGGACCGTTTAGTGTCCCGTAAATCTATTTTATCACTAGATTTTAACGACCTAATGTGCGACAATCCAATGACTGCGAATTCCATCCAATATATTCAATCGCCAACGGTAATAATTTACAAACTGACAGATACCACCGGGAAGATCGACAGCAAAATAGCATGAGCTCAGAACGGCAGATCTGTTTGGCCAAAGATGAATTGTATCTTTATCGGGGTCGTTCGTTTGGCTCGGAGAAGCATGGGCGATAAGCGCCGACTTTTCGATAATTCCGCGTACAATTCAGCAAGTCGATGCACCGGTGCACTCTCTCGCAGCAAGTTATCAAAGGGATTAAACAACTTTGCCGGGTGATTGATTGCTCGACGAGGTCCGGGGCAGCGTTAAAACTTTCTCGCGGCGAGTTCGCCACCCACGCGGCGGGTGGTCTCTTTATCTGTTCCGTACTTTGTTCGGTATCTAATCTGGCCTAGCTTGGGTAACTGATTCTCGCACCTTATTATTCCTTTCGTAAATCTTATCGCTAATAACGTAGACTTTAATTCACAATCCAATAACCGACGCTGGCCGGGTCCCGATGGGCTTAACAAATTGCAGTTTTAATTACTTCGGGGTTCTATTGCGCCTTGTTTCGCGCTTCTTCATTATCTCTGTAAAAGAGAGAAGGGCCGAGGGAGAGAAAGAGAGAGAGAGATAAAAAGAGTGGGAGGTGGTCTAGTCTGCGTACGTCGTACCAGTTAGTTATTATATCCGCTCGAGTAATTACTGTGTCTCTGGATCATCGAGCTCCTCTTTCAATACAGCCTTTTATTCATCGCGGGTTCCAGGCCGCGTCCTTAGGATGCAATTAAACCATCCGTTGCGCCGATCAAATTGACACGCGTGCGCGCACCGTTCTCGCTCTCTCCCTCTCTCTTTCTCTCTCCCCTCACCGTCTCTAATCCCTAATTCATTAAACCGCCGGACAGATCCGCAACCACTTTGTAACAATCCGTCTTTTTAGCCGGTTTTATTTTTTCCCGCGGATTAAGTCGCGCGCCACCCGGTAATTACGGTGTCAGCTTTCCGCAACTTTTGCCGCCTCGAGTAACCGCGAATTTCACGCGATGTAATAAGTTGATGCACCTCTTTTACTCCCGTCGTCCGTGTTCGCCTGCTTGCAATTTTCCGACGTGACCGCGCTCGCGCTCGCTCGCTCGCTCGCTCGATGGCGCGCGCGCGCGTGCACCACGTACAGCACGCCGCAAAATTTATGGGCCACCTATGGCGAACTCGCATTCTAACCCATCCGCTGATACAATCGATTGCATTGTGTAATAGAATACCATCGCTAATCCTTTTCTGCATCCAGTCGAAGAGATATTGCCGTTCCTCGTTTGATACGCAATCGTACAACCGTCGACACTTTGCGCACGTCTCTGCGAAACCCGCAATTTGCGGAATACAGCGTGACATTAAAAGTGCAAGCACACAGCAAGAATGTGCCGGACGTTCGATGCGAAACCGGTGCAAATCGATATTTGTATGCTTTTAACGCCGTGGCATCAAGGCTTTTATTTTATGCATTTATGGAAACAAAATGTGCAATAACCGGCCGACATTAAAGCAAGCTGACATTAAAACAAGCTGACATTAAAACAAGCTGACATTAAAACAAGCTGACATTAAAGCAAGCTGACACTAAAGCAAGATGACAAGATTGACACGCTCATTGAATTTCTTCTCACGCTTAGTGAGAAGAAATTTTTGTTTTATCTCTGTTCCCTGCAGTTGCAGATAGTTTTTTATTTTACGTAAAGATCCACGGCCTAATCATTAAATTGTAATATGATTTTGACTTACATGTGAGAGACGCAATATCCTTCGATAGTACAGTAAAGTTTTGATCTAAGCGACACAGAGCTACACAATCTTAGTATACTCCCCTCCACTGAGGAACCGGGTCGGGTATATCGGTGTGAACCACTACTAATTTAATTACGAATCCCCCTTGTTGTTTTATTATTCTTCATGAAACCTTCGCCAACTTATTCGTGGAATTTTTCTGATTAGAATGACACTGAACACGATATAATTTGAACTGTATTTAGCTCTTTAATTGACGGTGTGTAATGCGCCTTCGGTCGCGCGGCCATTGTTTACACGCGCTGTACTTTTCATAGTAGCCCTACACGATCTACGTCACAGCACGGACCCGAAGATCGGGCTTAGATCAAGACTTTACTGTATTTTGTGGATTATAGAACTTCGTTTTGATCGAACCAGTTTTGGCCATTTTTACATTAAACGGCTCATTTATTGCTTTCTATTGTTCGGATTCGGAACGTCGATTAATACGCGTTTAATATTACGTAATGTCTCAGCAATTAATTATCGAATAATATCGAAATGCAGCGCGCTGAAATTGTTGGATCAAATTTTCAGGGCTTCTAAACCAACAAAGGAAAAACGTCGTATCCCGCTCGCATTGCAATTGGCATGATACAGGGTTTGAATGATGCATTGATACTCTAGTGATATAGAATCAGCGTATCTTTCAATGTGATAATGAAGCTGGCTGCAGATCGAAATGGTGGGTGATTCCATCAAAACGATATTTCCTTCGATAATGGAAATTCCGTATTTTATAGGATTCTAGTAGAATTGAGAAATATATTCAAAGATACCTATCGGTGTTCATATGTTTACGGTCAGCGTTGGCTACCTGCTATGGGTCTCGCGTAGACCAGGAAGTAAACAGACCTACGTCGATCATGATTAATACACTCTGATCGGTAGATAACCTCTGTCCCCGTAGGAAAAGCATTTTAGCTGCGAGCGCTGCATTAAAACTATGAAAACGATTCCTCGAGATTGATTATGCCCGTGCAGAAGAGGAATAATTGTTCCGCGAGAAAACGTCCGCTGTATGCAAAAATCATTGTGATCGATCCTCCGAAGAACGAGATTGCTCGGAGCAGTTCTTCCGGACATGTTAAATTTAAACATTCGATCACTATGTTCCAGCCACGTGCTAAAATTAGTGAAAATATAATGTTATTAAATTCAGGACAAAATCGGCCGAGATTAAGGGCAAGGTATTAAGTCTGGAAATTAATTATCGCAAATTTAGTTCACGCAATTAGTTCAGCTTCCATATGATGGTTTAAGACGTACCTTCTGTCAATGGTACACTCTAGTTAGGAATAAAATGATTTCACACAGACGGAAAAGATCCCTGTCAGCACGGTTAGTACACTGTGGATCATTATGCAGAATAAAAATTGTCTCCGTCAATCGCAACGTGTTGCTGACAATGTTTACTGTTCACATTAAACAATATTTTACTTCAATGCGTACGTATCAAAGACGTCTTTATACGTCGAGGGGTCCATGCTCTCAGTGAGTTGCAAATAATGTGCGGACATTCTTCGATGCGCATAATCTTTTCACTGTTTTGAGTCTCACCCACCCATGCATGCCAGAAATGCATAAAATCCGCAGTCTCATCGTTACTTTTGCAATTATTAGACAGTTTATGCATTTACGATAAACATAGGTAGGCCCAATTTAAGACAGTAAAATCTATTGTATTATATTCGACCAATTAAACATATCAAGCAGGAAATAAAATATTCATTTCACACCAGTTTGCCGCAATTCAGGTAGAAAGTTTTTATTTCGCACAAAGAACCAAAGTAATTATATTGCAATTTCGTTCCAAGATCAGGACTTCATTCGTACAACTGATAGCCGAGTTTCAGGGAAAATGAGTGCAAGTATGGTCGCGAAGAATGCGGTGTCGGCAGCTTCCGCAGAAGTTTGTTTCGCGATTCCCGAGGCCGGTGACACGGACGACAAGTTTTGCACGGCGCTGTATACACGCGTAGCTTTCGGACAACCGTGGAAACGGTAGACCACGAACATCTGACCGTAGTTGCCGTGCGATAATTGCTCATCGCACGCCACGTAGAAACGCCGTTTCCTCCTCTTTCTTTCTTTATCCGAGAACACAGGGAGTGGGAGAGCTCCTCCCCTTTCTTCCTCGAAGAAGTTGCCGGTCGTACGGAGCAGAAGCGCGAGAGAAAGAGAAACAGAGAGAGAGAGAAAGAGAGTACACTTTGCGCCGGCGGACGTTCTTTCCTCCCATTTCTTTATTTTTCTATTTCTTTATTCATGATCAGGCCTGGCCGCCCTTCTCCTCTTCTTCCAGATCAACCTTTACCCTTTCATCTCGGGTAACCTTGGGAAGGGCTCGATTCGAATTCTCGATAGAGCCAGGCCGGATGTTCTCGTTTTAAGAAAGGTATTGCCCCGCGGATCGGGCCCGATGGAATCCTCGGCCTTGTTTTCAATCGACAGTTATCTGCGGTGTCCGGTCACGCAAGTACTCTCGGACTGGTGACGAAGAAAGAAAAAGTGGCTGAACGAGAGCCCGGTCTCTGTGCGACCTGTTCGACCGATTTATTTATTTGCTCCGCCGTGTAGATCGACAGCGCTCCTGCCGAGGCCTGGACAGTAATGAACGCTGGGGATCTGTCTTTTCGAGCTAATAATTATACAACATTGCGTTCATTGATTGTATCGCTTCCGCGCGTCATCCGTCCACGAATTGTAGTTCGCTTGTTTTCGATCCGATTTTATGCGTCCATGACACGAGCGAATAAGAAATAGATAAATGAAATTCGTTAGAACAGAAAATAAATTTTTACTCTACTACTTTAATTTAGTTAATATTTAGTAACTTCCGAAACAAATACAAATAATTCTTTTACGAAGATTAATATAGAATGTTGACTTGAATATATTTGTCAAATTCTGTAATAATACCGGATGACATTTTTGGTCTAATTTAATCCGCATAGATTGTATGCAATAATTTATTTCACAGTGCATGAAGGCTAGTATAGGATACAACGAATGACGATATACAATATAAATTTTGATATTGTCGTAAAATTTAGTCCTTTGTGTCCCTAGTTCTTAACTCAATTTCTCAAATTGAATAAGAGCATAATCACTGAATTGCATTCCACTGCTTGCAGAATTCGTGAAGACTATTATTGAGCGTACTTAAATTTGATTCAAAGCCAATTATTTCTCAACGAATCTTCAATTGTTCTTAAAATCGACGACTCCGAACCCCTCGCACTATTGTCGTATAATTTATTTCTGAAGCAAGTCGTTCAATTTGACGTAAAATTGAAGAACTCATTCGACTAAATCCAGCCTGGTTCAGTCGGGTGTGTCGGTATCCGATTCGAAGCGAGAAATTTTCTGAAATAATTTTCGATCCGTGTTCCGAAGTCGACAATTTCGAGCCTCCATAAAATTTTCGCCGCTTCCCGACAGTTCCATAGGTTCGCTTCGCCTCCCACGATCGTCACGATGTTCTTCAGCGGTGGGTTCCATTATAGCGTTACTTGACACCGTTCCGGGGACCATGAAAAAATCGTTAAATCAATGTATTACCGTAAAAACGCGGCGGATAACAGTAAATCCCGGGGTAAACTGTGTCGAACGTTAATCCTTGATTACGATTCAGTGGCAACGGCGGCGGGCCAACGATATTCTTCGAGAGCTGAAATTACGACCGGTAATCGATTAAGTGGTTTACGAAGTGTGCTCTCCACGAGTCTATGCACCTCTGCCTACTTCCCCCTCGCCCCCCTCCTCCAGCCACCGAGCGAGCAAGAGCTGGTTTTCGAAACGAATGAAATTATGCATCGCGATGATAAGCTTCGTACACGAATAACGTTATCGATACATTACCGAGATTGCAGTCGCTTTGTATCCCGCGAAACGCACCACCGAACGGTCCTGTATTGTTACGATTACCGATTCGGAGTCGATATCCCGTTCCCCGCGCAATAATGGGCCCACCCCGTCCCCACTTCAGCTTCTTTAATTTCGATCGGCAAACGATATCGCCGTTTCAATTTTCTTTCACTTCCGAGACCCGACCAATTTCAGAAAATTGAGCGTCTCCAATTTTCCTGCCGCATGCCGGCGAATATTCCAGTCCGCATGCCCGTTCCGAATAACTCGATCTATCTGATAAGGGGATCAAAATATGCCCGAATTAATTGAAAATTCGAGGTTCCGCGATTTTTATTTTTCCTCCTAAGATAATTCGAAATATGCACCGCGCCCCGGTCCTACGTATTATAATGTGTCGTTGCGGAGGAATTTAAAGGAATCCGATAGAAAGATACTTCCTTTTTAGCTATGCAATTATTTTACGGATTATCCTCTTTGTATTCCGTATGGAATTTCAGATTAATTTTTATCGATCCCGGCGGGGGGATAAGAAAATGCTAGAAAGAAAAATTAGAGGAATTGAAGAGGCTGCTTGGATTCGTTGTTCAGTATACAACCAAAAACTAATTAGAAATCAAGTAATAGATTTTTAAACTTCCAGTTTATTTAATGCGGTCCAATGAGTGCAATTTTAATACAATTTTAATATCGTGGAAATTTATCAATTTTGAAGTATGAATCCAAGAATATACAATGGAAAACTTGCCGTATAAAACAACATGAAGTTAGTTTTACCTCGTCAGGGGTGTCATCGAGTCTACAAACTTGACAAAATTCCGATCAGTATGACTAGAATCATGGCAACTGTTGACCCATGTTTCTCAAAACTATTTCTCAGTTACGCAGACTATTTCTGTATTTAAAAAATCACACATGTACTTCGACTATCAGTAAATATTTGTGCAAAATCCTCACACGAAAGGTGCAACAGTTTCTCCGAAAAAATTCCCAAAAATTCGTGGTAGACTGAAATTTCGAAGCCAAGACAGGAATGTTAACCAAATAATTATGTAGTTCGCGTGCAACCTGTTTTCAGCCGGTGCAGCAGCACCAGCTCGTTCAATTATTCTCTTATTACGGATGACTGAACGTAGAGTGTTTTCCTGATTCGGCTCGGGGCTCGCATAATTCCGCGAGCGAGGCGGTCTATCGATTCCCGGGGTCGGTGGCTTGTACACAGATAAATTAATTAATCCTCGGTCGGTCCGACGGCCCCCTTGTATGTTCAGGGGACCCGTCTTTGTTCACTTTGATACTTTTCAATCCTCTTGGTCCTCTCCGCAGGGCTCTTTTCTTCTCCCCTTTTCGCCACATATCTACAGAAGATTTCTCGAGGGAGCTCCTTGACTGCGGGATTGTTGGCGCCTCCGAGTAGTTCACCGGTATACACACACCCTCTCTCTCTCTCACCCTCTCTCTCTCTCCCTCTCTCTCTCTCTCTCTCTCTCTCTCTCTCTGTCTCTCTCTCCCTGCCGAGAGGTATCTCGCGCCCAAGTTGGCAGTCGTTCAAGCACAAGCGAGCGGAGAGAGATCGGCTACTGAACCGCTGCCCATTTCCTCGAACAATGAATTTCGCACTTATAATTGGATGTGTCGCTGTTACGGGCGTTGCTCCTAATGGTAAGTGCTGCAACGGGAAGCCGGCGGCAGAAGCAACGCGCGCGCGGAAGAGTAACCTACTTTCCTTGGGAAAACCGGAGGAAATTGTAGCCCAACTAAAGCGCAATATCTATCGTCGGCGACGTGCCGTTACTGCTTAATGTGTCGAACGTGTGCGCGCCGGCAAACATCGGACCTGGAGTAGACAACTGGAAGGCTATTAGCGTCCCCTGCGAAATTATCTGCGACCCATACCACCGACAGTTTTTACTCCGCGCCCCGATAGATCGATCCGTTTCCCACTTTAATCCCTTGAACCCTCGCCCTGCCGCCCTGCCGAATTTATCGCCCGAATTTTCGGGATTAGGCGCACTTTGCGCGATCTCGTTCCTTCGAAAGAAAATGTCGCGCCATAGAGAAAACGCCACGAGATTCGACACGAGAACGCGACACCTCGGTGAACAGGTCTCTCTTTCCTGCTGTGTGACCGTATGCAAATTTGAAGAGAAAATGCTAAGGGTCGTAGGACAAAAGGGGATGATTAGTAAGAGGGTCGTGGGGTAGTCGACCTTTGTTTAAGGCACCCTCTGTGATGCAAATTTTGTAAGGTGTCAGAAGATGATTTTACCATCAGTTACCGATTACCTTGTGTATCGAAAGAATTATTGAATAATTTTTATTTAATACATCTTTGCATTCTCAGTCGATTTTTATCTAATGTTTTTGTTGAAATAGTTCTGGAATTAGTGTCAAACACTTCCGATGCAATCTGGACATTCGCTCTGAAGCATTTAATATTTTTTGGAGCTTGCAAGTTTTATTCCTTTGAGTTATTTTATTTTGAATATATTCAAACGTACCATGTTCCCATGGGACATTGTGAATTTTTTGCTATGTGTTCGTACGTTCTTTGTTGCGAGATAGAAATATTGTCAATAATGGTGGAGAGACGGATCGGTGGCCGATTCTATGGAGCCCGAAGATGCGATGTTGAAAATACGAATTTTCAAGCAAATTGATTTGGAAATTCGTAGCATAGAATATAGCTTACGTAACAAACGACCTTCATCCTTTCTGCATTTCTCTATTCTGTGATGGGAAGAACTGAAATGAGGGGTTTTATACGTTCTCATCCTTTTTCACTGAACCCTTCAATTCTCATTTTACGGTCGACCGGTTTTGCGTTCAAAGAGAAAGATTTAACCCTTGTATACTGTGTCACCGTTACATTTATATTCTACCATTTATGGTCGACTAAAGTCAGAATGTAAATTAAAAGAACAAATATGTTCCTTTAGAGTATGCAAAGAGTATGCATTTATGGCAAAACGTTAGACAGATTTAAAAATATTACTCCTTTATTTCCGACTTATTAGAATTATCAAAAGGGGCATTTTTCATTCAACTTTTGTTCCCCACAATGGGCCTCGAAAGTTTTTATTTTGCACAGAGATTCGCAGTCTAGTATTGTAGCACTTAAAGGTACGGATTTTATGCGTTTATGACAAAAATGGGTAGGTCAAAAAATTATGAGGATGTTGTTATATTGTTTCCGATTTCCTAAGAAAATACCTCTTCATTTTGTAAAAGGTAATACTACTAGTAGTTGATAGAAATGCTAACAATACTAATAATAATATTGAACCCCTTGCACTATAATTTCTTTTACGATTACGATGAGTAGAACTTCTTTGATGCCTATAATCTACTAGGAAAAATATAAAATTTATATTTATTGTATAACAACGTGTTCTGTAATGGCTGAATATTGACTACGATAAAATAGAATTTCATTTCAGTTTAAAGGGAATTAATGGTACACATATTTAGAAAATTCTGTTCTAGGTCTTCATCCGACTCGATATTGTAGTACAAGGGGTTAATAAATATCCCAAAACTACTCGAAAAGGTACTCGGAAATAGAACGGGGAAGACGGGAGGGTCAGGGTATTTCTGAATCGTGTCAGGGAATGATTGACGCCGCCGTGTGTCGCCGTGTGTATGAAGTTTTACTCCATCGAGCATTCGCGCTTCCTTTTCTGCGCGTTTCACCGGAACCGCGTGTACGTCGCGGCCATCTCCATCCGAGCAATGTAGCGTGAATTTCCAAGCGTTTCGCGAGCACTCCGGAAGCGTCGCGAGCCGAGGATCTCCCGTATAATTCGTCGGCGTCGTTCTTCCTGAATATATCATGACAGACCGAAAAGGTAGAAGGTGCGTCGTTGTTTTTGCACGAGGCGAACATTTTCGCGGGGTCAACACAGCGTCGCGTCGCGCCGCACCGTTTTCCTTCTGCGGAAAAGTCTGGCCGGCAGAGCGCCCAGCGACGCCGACACCAGCCTGCACAAAAGCGCTACTTCAGCTTCATTCATTGTGTAGTGTGCTCGACGTCGTTTCGTTTCAAAACGCCAATTTTTCTTTCTTTCGTTCTTTCTTTCTGATCTTTTTCGCTTTTTTTCTCTCTCTCCGCTCGCTTTACCACCGGTGCTCCTCTCGCCACTTTCACGCAGTCATGCCGCGTAACTACTTCCCCACTCGAATTCGCGATCTGTCCCTTCGACGAGTTCCATGGAGTATGAAGGTAACCGTGTCCCTTCGATTGTCAATCCTGTCTCGTCCTTTCGGGATTTTGTGCCCCCTGGACGCGTATTTTAATGGCCTCATTATTCCGTTCTATTCGAGGGGAGACTCGTTTTGCAACACTTAACACTAAACCTACCACGAGAGAAATGACCACTTCTCCGTTTCACAGTTATTGAAATTGTAAGAACGTTTTCATAGGAAATCAATGAATTGACTTCTCCAGTTAAGTACATATTGTAATGAAAATCGTTCAATCTTTTCCCTTCCAGAAGACGTTTCAAAATCGTTTAAAGTTTAAAAAAATTCAATCTTCTCCCTTCCACACTTCACTTTTATATGTTTTGTGCTTGGTAAGTTTAGTGTTAAGAAGGGTGCACCTTGAATATCTTTCTGAAACAATTCCAACGACTGTTTCATCAAGCTTTCAATTAAACAACAAATTTTACAATTGTCTCGCCGAAGAAACTCAATGAAAAATTACGTCTCCAAATATTATAAAAAATTACAATCTCGTCACACAAGTCGGGAAAGAATGCATCTGATCTCGACGCACCCTGGAGAACGTTCCCACAGAAGGATTCCACAAAAGGATTCAAAATTCAGAAAGTATGATCATCTCTTATCAGAACGCATCTGCCACAAAACATTCTAAGAAAAGTATTGCATCCAAAAATTTCAGAAAGTATGATCATCTCTTATCAGAACGCATCTCCCACAGAACAGTCTAAGAAAAGGATTGCATCCACAAATTTCAGAAAGTATGATCATCTCTTATCAGAACGCATTTCCCACAGAACAGTCTAAGAAAAGGATTGCATCCACAAATTTCAGAAAGTATGATCATCTCCTATCAGAACGCATCTGCCACAGAACAGTCCAATAAAAGGATTGCATCCACAAATTCCAGAAAATGTGATCGTCTCCGCTTGATGCACCTCCCACAGAACAGTCCAAGAAAAGGATTGCATCCACAAATTTCAAAAGTATGATCATCTCCTACCAAAACACATCTGCCACAGAACAGTCCAATAAAAGGATTGTCCACAAATTTAAAAAGTATGATCATCTCCTACCAAAAAACATCTGCCACAAACAGTCCAATAAAAGGATTGCATCCTGAAATTTAAGAAAATGTGATCATCTCCTTCCCTCAACCAGAACGAAGTTACAAAGGGAAATCAATGTTCCGAGTCATCAAGAGCAGAAAACCCTCTTAGAAAGAGGGCCGGGCCGGGCCGGGCCGGGCTGGGTCGGGTCGGACCGGGTTTTAAGTAGAATTTTCGCCGGTTTACCCGAATTTACCCGTGAAACTCTGCCGTGATTCAAGTTAATGGTTTTTTGCGCATTCTCTCTCTCTCTCTCTCTCTCTCTCTCTCTCTCTCGCTCTCTCTTTCTCCGTCTCGCGAGCACCCTGGCCAACCGGTATCTCCGGTGAAATTTTAGCTGGCAACGAACTTTTAACTTTTTATCTCGTCGCGACGTGGCTGAAACTGAATTCAACTTTCCTCTTGTAAGGCGTGCGCGGTGGCGGACTAGATGTACCGACGTTGATATACGAAGTAACGCGTTCTCCGCGTTTCTTTTCCGGGCGGAGAGACCAACCAACCCCCGTCGCGCATCCCTTCATCCCCCTGCTCTAGTGTACACATAGAGAAAGAGAGAGAGAGAGAGAAAAAAAAAGAGAAAGAGACACGTTAGGTGAATGCGCCGCGTTGCTTGAGAATACGTGCGATTCAGCGAGCCGGTGGTTTTGCCGCGCACACGTTCGCGCGTTTTCCCCTCGTAGGTGAATAAGGCCTCGGCGTGGCTAAACTCGGTCCGCCGGCAATCCTCTCATTAAAGAAAGGGACCTCATTATACCGGGGGAGACGGTCGGGTGTGCGCGCGCGAGCGAGCGGGCGCTTCCGCCGAGACCTTGCTACGATTATATTACATTATTGTAATTGATCGCGGCACATGTAACTGCGGCGTGATTCTTAAACAATAAACTCATTATCCGGTAACAAGGAACAACGGATACGAGCGGACTCGCCGCCGCCACCGCGCCGGTAATAACCTATCTCTCACGAGGTCCAGAACCTTTTCGAACGTAGAGACCCAGGCAGACCGTGCGCCAACCCGATCCTCCAACGACCGATTCGCGTTTGATCGATCGCTCGACCGGTCCCGACGGTCGTAAACCGTGCACTGCATCGGCAACCTGCCCTCTTTTCACGCTGTGCATCCTTTCTCTTTCTCTTGCTTTCTCCTTTACACGGAGTCTCCTCTCGCTCGATTTTACGCTCTCTGTCCAGCTTACTCGAGCTCGGACTATCCGCTCTCTCTCTCCTCTCTCTCTCTCTTTTCTGCTATCTACCCTCCGCTCCGCGGCTCAAACACTCCAGAACGAAGCGCAATGCCGCTTGGAATTCATCCGATCTTTACCATTTGCTCGTAACAAATCGCCAGCGTTTCGAGAGCGGAGAACCGTGTTGAATGTGCCGAGGCAAGCTCCATGCTTCGTTGCGTTATTTGCACACTTCGAACATATTCGGGTTCCCCCGTGACTGCCGACGGATCTTGTCGCGATATATCGGATGATTAAAATCATCCATTCTTTCACCCCCCCTTAGGCCTTTTGTTACGCTGCGCCGGACTCGGATTCAATTGTTTCGTTGACTTTCCCTCGCCGATTATTAGCGGAACCGTTCTCCTTCCGGATATATTCGCGAGACCAGTCTGGATCCCGTTTAGGGGACCATTCTCGTGTAACTGTGGTCCGAAAAATCGATTTTTGGGATTCCTACTTTTTGACAGTACAGAACCTTGAGTTGCCCTACCGACTAGAATAACAACAATTGTATAGAAAAATATTTTTCTTGTGACTTCACAGTTTTTCCAATACTGGTCTCAGTTTTCTAAGCGCTTCTCATTACGAATATATAATTTGTTTAGACTGGCAGATGGTTAAGTAATATTTTATTCAGTTTTGTTTTATCTCGTTGAGGCACTCGCTTTTAAAGAAAATAAAAACCTCAGTTGCATAGAATTTTGCGAGTTCACTGCGCCAAACTATGCGCCAACCTTAATCACAGCAACACACACAACCCACTGACGCGTTTTGATTCGCATAAATTGTTTTTCCGCTTATTTACCCACTTACCATTGGTAGATAGCATTGCCAACAGAATGAAAAACTTCAAATAAAATATTAAACTGTATGACTGTGAGTAACTTCAACTTTTCGAGGTTGTTTAAAATATATCCCACCATGCATGAAAAGCTAAGCAAAAGGTGGGATAGTTTTTAACCCATCCAGCCCCAAAGAGTTATACAACGCTAGCATCGCACATGAATATTTATATTGACAATGCGCACTGTCTGAATATCGAACGGTTAACATTTGTCTCTTTTGTTTCTGTGTGGAACGTTTTCGTGAAGAATGTCGGTGGACGGGCAATCTGACAAACTATGCGAACGATCGGGCAAAGATCGAACAAAAAGCACTATCTACAATGCAGCGTGAATGTAAAACGCGCAGAATCTTCGGGAAACAGATAAGCCGCGTTTTACCCGTATTTAGCCCACGGTTTCGTCGAAGTCTGTAATACTGAATCGTAATTGATAAACCATGCATTACGCCAACGCTGGCTCGCAGCCGACATCTATTGAAATTATGGTCGTGGCGTTATCACGTGCGATAATCTATACCCACGGCATTCCCATAGTTTAGACTACAGTTAAGCTCGCCAAAAAGAACGTGTTGTAATATGTTCTCTCGGGGAGCTTCGGAAGATGGCTTTAATCTCGGTATCTATTCGCGATCGGTCATTTATCAAAACCGGTGATCAGGTGAGCCTACGCTCATTGTGTTCTGTCGAATATCTTTTGAAGCAGATGAGCCTCAAGGAGATCCACAGTTGGAACGAAACAGTTATTTCCTTGGGCAACAAAAACGTATCTTGTTTAAACAAGACAGAGATGATCGTGCTATAAGAAAAATAGTATTAGAAAGTTGACCTTCTTCGCCATTCATCGAATTTTTTGATAAAAATAATAGACGCAACGACGAGGTCGCAGTGGAGCAAGCAAAGATACTAACTGAGCGTGGCAATTAATTCCCTGAATTGTCTTCGTCGGTTTTATGAACAAATTCTTTCGGACAATGATTGATTAATACAGGATTTTTTGATAAAAATAATAGACGCAACGTCGAGGACACAGTGGAGCAAGCAAGGATTATAACTGAGCGTGCCAATTAATTCGCTTGAATTGCCTTCTGTTGGTTTTAGGAGCAAATTCTTTCGGACACTGAAACATAATTTCAGGGCATCCGAGGATGATGAAGAATTTTCCACGAGATACCAGGGGGATTTGTGTTTGAAGAAAAAAATGTAATATCTCGTCCAACGGGCGTTCCGTTCCAGCGCGAGGGCTGGTGATCCGCGCAAGAAACGCGGAAGGGATCGGTGGTAGAGGCGAATGTCTCCATTAAAACGAGCAGGACCCTCGGACGAGGAAGAGGTTTGCGGGTCGGTTGCAGGGTTGTTTCGCGGAGGGATAATCGAGGAAAGCCTCTAAAATGGCGTTATTGCGCAACGATATGTGCGTGCGTCCGGGTGAAATGGGTTGTCTCGACGCTCCGGTTGGCCTTGGCTGTAAGTGGAACCCGCGGTTTCTAAGGATCGCCGGTGAAGATCGCATTAACATTCCATAGGAACGGTATTTCCTCGGTACAATCGGCTGATTAGGCGTCCGCGGTTCTGACCAGCCTCGCGTTCCGGCTTCCACCGCATGATTGCTTCGATTTTCAACCCAGACCCATGAATGTGCTACATTTCCACCGGCAACAGGAACCTTGACCAACCAAAGATCCGACGCTCGAAATTCGTGTCGTGACCGTTCGCGTAATTGAACGAAGACACGATACCTACCGCAAATAACGATACCCAACACGCACAAAATGTCGTCGGTACCAGTAAGACAGAAAAAAAAAAAGAAGAAAACGCACGCGAGGAACGAACGGAATCGGAAGCGAATCGTTCACGAACATCGTTGCATGTCCATAGAGGTTCGAAGGCATATGTAAAAATGAAGTAGAGGATAGAAATCTACAGTAACTTCGAAGAAAGTGAGTCCAATGTTGAAGCAAAGTGTGTCAAGTGTATAGTCGAGTATACTTGAAGAACAACGCAATTGTTCTTAGGGGGGGATGATTTTTGTATGAGGAATTAAGAAGAAGATCCTAGGAAAATTTGTAACAATCGATAGACTCATGGAAAAATTAATTTCCAGTCTGGGGAAACACAAGTTCAGATCAAGAAGCTGTGAAATGCAATATTTGTTATTCTCTCCGAAATTTCTGGCAATGGCAATTTTAAATATTTTCGTCACGGATTAAACTAGTCCCACGTCTCTGCAAGACGAAATGATTTGGTTATGTCTGAAAATTCCTACTCCATTTTAAAAGAGATTTCTGCCAGTGTCTTTTTAAATTTTTTGAAAGCCTAGAACAGTAAAAAAGAACATGGAAAGTTGAAAAATACTCAAGGAAAGAATTTTTTTTAATAATTCCTCGCGAGTACGTGTTTGGAATCTCAATAATTGTAAGTGAAAAATACAAGAACCCGTCATTTGGACGTAAACCAAGAGTAGAAAAGACCACCCTATCCGAGAGGGGTGGTAACCTACTTCCGGCTGATGCTAGCTGTGACTGAAGTCGAATCGCCAACGAAAAGTGTGCAGGTGTGTAACAATGTGCCAGGTTCATGCTACCCGGAGGGTCGCAATAAACACAGACTATTTACACTGGGGCATGGCGGCAAAGCCGGCGGGGCAGAGCATGGTGGTACGTGTTGTATCTTTCGGAGAAGAGGATCACGGGAAGGGTATCGCGGTAACAGAAAATCGAGTAGTAGTCCTCGGGAAATAAAGATGGGATTGAATGTGGTCTAGGAGGTTTTGAATGCTCGGGGTCCGTTCGCTTCAATCCGGGGATCAAATCGCGGCGGCGTCGGCGGCGGCACCCTCACCGCCATTTCCCGGACATGAACGCGTAGCTATGCCACTTTTGATACGGTTCCGCCTGGGCAAGGACCTCTCGACCCTGCCTCGGGTCGAAGCAGAGCTGGAGGGTCGTCGTGAGCGACCAGCTGGCAAAGACCTTTCGCTTTACGTTCTTTCAAGGTGTGCAGGCCGTGCACGTGCACGTTCAACGTGCCCGCGAATACAGGGCTTGACGCGTCGGCGTGATATCGCATAAACGTGCGTTCCGTTCTACCCGTTGCCGGCTGCATGGACACCAACCGGCGCACCGTAGCACGCCGCGCCGGTTAGGTTCGTTTCTATCGAAATCGGAAGAAGCTCTGCTCGACGGAGGAGGCCTCTCGGCCTCGGGGTTCGCCCTTCCGCATACTTGCCCGAGCCACGGCGCCGATATTTCACCTGGCTAATGGATTGAAATACCTTAAACTGTTGTCCCTTCTATCGGTGGTGGACCGTAATTACCGGACGAACGTGAAATAAGGCCTTTTCCCGCCGCGCGTTCAACCGTATCAGAACCGTGCCCGGGCCCCGGGACGTCTAATGGCCCGTTGTTTGCGGCTCGTTTCCGAGCCCGACGCATTGTTGCTTGTCACGATTATGACGCGGTTGTTTATTAATTAACCTTTATGCGCGAGCCGGCACCCGACGCCTGCCGCCACCGCCGCCGTTGCCAGACACTTCATAACGGTCCACCAGCCGTTTTGTTCCCTCTTTGCCACACTGTGCACGGTGACTCGTTAATTCCTTCGAGGAAACAGGATGCTACCTATCTTTTCGATCGCAGGCTCAACCAGTCGATTCTGATACGCTGCTGGCTCTCATATTTGAGAGTACAGCTGGTCACGATACCCCAAGCGCATCTGGCCGGGTTTAAATGCTTCGGTAAACTGAGATTTTCCTCGGCTTCAGGACGTTAACCCCGCCACGGGGCCTCTGATGACTATACTCCGGGATATTTTTACCCAAGATAAATAAGTCAATTTTAAGAGACAGAAAGGAGTTAACCATGTAATTTTTCTACTAATAATGCGCCATAAGGGCGTAATTGTGCTAATACTTTATTTACAAGAAGATTTTAGAGTAGCCTTTTCAAAAGTTGGGATCAGGATTTTTCAATACATTGGTCAAAAACGATAATTCATAGGTCAATTTTTAGAATTAATATAATGTACGAACTTCTTCTGAAATTGTTATTTAAAGCGAAGATGTTGAGCTCCTATTACATACAGTCACTGATACGAGCAATGTATGAAATTCTCAAAATTATTAAAAAATAATATAATTTTATTAATTCACGTCATAAGTGCATCAAATCAATAATCTACTCATACTCTAGTAATCTTCATTAATTGTCGTTAGTCTATTGCACAACTAAAGGAAATATTCTTTGACTTGTTGGACCATTTGCAACAATGTTGGACCATTTTTCAGTCTCAAATCACATACTTAACAGCCTATTATATTATTATATTAGAAAATTATCTATATGATATATCGCAGTGTGAGTAACTATGGTACATACTACAAAAATGTGAAGACATTTCTATTTACAATTAAGTCACATAATTTTTATTTTGCACGAAGATCCGCAATTTCTTCATGAATATTGTCAGATGACAATATACATACGTTGCATTCATTTTACTGAAAATAAGTGGGGTACACTGTGAGGCAAAAATTATTGCTGTTGCAATAATATCTTCATAACAGAGTTTATGGATTTTATCCTCTTTCTCAGTTTCGAATATTCGAAATTTAGTAGACATATTTTTCGGTGACCGACTGTATACGGTTTTTGATCTACGGGGACTTGCACATATTTCTTTCACTATCTACAGTCTGTGTGACGTTATCGAAATGAAAAATAACATTTTTTTATAGTCAGTTGTTGTACTATCAGCTATGATTTTTGTATGGAATCTTTTTTTTATAAACCTGTATCTTCAAATGTCTCGTACACAAAATTTTATGGACGATCTTATCTTTTATAATCGTATATCACATTTTAGTATATTCTTGTATATTACTATTATATTCTGGCATGGTGTATATAGTTCAGTATATTATGTCATATTCAAGAATATTATACTATATTCTAGTATATCGAACTACATTCTCGTAAATTACTCTACATTCTATAATATTATAGTGTATTCTAGTCACATCACATTAGTGATACTTTTTAACAATTATTTCGATTGATCCTAAGATTTGTCTTTATAGTTGTGTAATGAAATTTTACCATCTATAATAAATCTCTGACTAAAAATATAATATTGTATTTCATCTGCTATATAAACCTTACATGATTGCAAGCAATAAATAAATAATAATTTAACTCTGTACGGGTGACAATTCTTGAAACAGCGGTCACTAAACTTCATGAAACTAATTCATTAAAAATCAGTAGAGATTACATTTTCTGTGATGAAATAAATTTCTACCTGGTGACCTGTGTATTTTTACAACGCCACAGTATAGCGTTTCAGTGACGTCACTATGCGCATCGACGAGCCATAACCGGTTAAAAGGAAGTGGCATTTACGCGTATTTATATTTTCCGTGGCGTGACTGCACCGGCACAGTGAGTAACGCGCCGTCCCCCGTTTATTTAGCTTCTATTCCATTCTGTGTACCTCTAAATATTTACACAAGGAAAAAAAATTGAAACTGGTCGATAAAGGGAATCGAAGATGCGTTCGTTTCGCACCGAGGGGCGAATTCGCACGCCCCCGTAAACACAAAAATCCGCCGGGCAAAGTGGTTCGATAGCGTATAATTGAAACTGCCCAGTATCCCCTTTGTTCGTTCAATCTTCCCCCACCGTCCCCGCCCTTCCCCTCTCCCCCGGTTTTTCGTCGGTGCTCCACCGTGGTACAGTGTTTCTAATCGACTTCAAAAACACTTCGTCTGCCGCCTGCCGGAAATGTTTGCAGAGAGAGCAGCACGTCACTTCGTGTCTTCGCTCGTGGGAGTACCAAGATGACGGGATGAATAAATCAACCACCGCCGGTACAAAGTCGAGAGGTACACTGACCGGAACCGGCAATTATGCGCGCGGACAACGGATCATTCAAATGACCGGCCGATACGCGCCGGCTACAGTGCAAGGGATGATTCCTCGTGAAAAATTTTAGGTCGAACTGTAGAGTCAAGTTTTCGCGTAGGAGGCTTGGTATCCGAGAGAAACAACTATGAAAATCTGTTGGACACATTTGTTACCGTTTCGTGCCGGACACATTCGTACCTCAATTTTTGCTGCATCTTAGAGTCTGTATTTATGTAGGTACTTCTCATTGTCTCTGCTATAGTAGTTGTCCACAGTAGTCTCTTTAGAAATATACTAAAAATATGTATGATTGTGTATTCAGAATTGGAGGATTTGACAATATTTGGTGAGTCATGTAAAGCAGAGGACAGATTAAAAGAATGTAAAAACATCAATGTGTTCGATTAAGAGTAAAATCTTCAAAGGCAAAATGTAACTGAACCATCCCCTTCATGTTCATACCATCTTGGAACACCCTCTAGATATATGAAGTAAAATAGTTTACGAAACTTTGAGGTTGTTTTCTAAGAGAACGGTTGACAGCAGACCCATGGTTCCCGCGAGAATTTTGTTCGCCGCATGCAACAAAAAACAAGTTCGACCTTGAGATTCAAGGCGAAGGTCAATTCATATTATAGTCATTAAACTATAATTTTGAGAAACCCTGTACGTACGAGATGTATCAAAATGGCCGTTCGAAGCCTCTTTCGCTCAAACTCTCGGAACAATAGTTATCGTCCGCTCTGATCGGTAGGAATTGTAGCCGTGTGAAACGAGAACGAAATTCCGCGGGGCGCAGTAAAATCCGCGCTCCCATCCCGATTATTACAAATTTATCCGTTCCCCTGGGCGTGGGTAAAAAATAATGCGTGGCTAAGACGATGATAAGTGAGTACCAAAGCGTAAACTAAGCAAAAGCATAGTAAATCCTTTCGACCGTGAACGGAAACGACGTCGCAAATAGCCCGTAAGCTTTAAAGCCCGCGTTAAACAACACTCGCCGGCCGCATAACACAGGCCCGTTCGTACCCACGTCGCCCCGCGCGATTTTTCTCCCGGTTTTAAGACATTCCTCCAGCGACTGTAATGACAACGTGTCCTCGAGGCCTTTATGTCATCTGATTACGCGTTGTTGCACTGACAACGAGCAACGCCGGACCCGGCAGCCTAACGAGTCTTCGAGAGGTGTACTTAGCATGATGCGAGGGTACAGGCGGCCGGTGGTTTCCACGAACGCGATGAAAATTCCCATCGATGACCCTAATTGCGAATTAGAACGGGTGGGGGGGTTCGTTAGTTGGAACGACGGGAAACAGGTTTTCCCGGATCCGGCCCGACCCGGCCCGCTCCGATCGTTTAAGAATGCTTCAAGAAGCGCGGATACACGAGTGTTGGCACTTTGATAGTGGCAACTGTTTATTAATTAATAGTACGAAAATGATGTGAAACTACTACTACTGACGCTGCGATCTGTAACTTGCATAATCTCGGCAACAGGTCGGAATCGAATGAGATTAGATCGGTGGTGTAGTAGTGAGAATAATTCATTCCGTCTCGCTTTGCTCCCACACCAGGGTTGCCACTATTAAAGTGCCAGCCCTCGTAATCAGCAGATAAAATAAATAAATAAATTTGCTGAACAGTTTCTCATGGATGGTTAAAAATATTACCACCCGTCATTCGAACGGTTCCCGTGGGAAAACGCGCGCAAAATTCGAATTTGAGTTCGACGACCTTGAAGACCTCGTGATGAAGACCTTGGTCCTTGAAGACCAAGGAGGTTTGCGACTATCGACGTTCTACTGTACTGAACAAATAAAATCGACGTCGGTATATATTTCTCGGATCTCGGAATCGAAGACGATTTGTATTTCGCATAGAAATCCGCAATCGAATAAATTACCGAGTGTCGAGCCTAAGCGACAGCTCCGTCTCAAAGCTCCCAAGCGCAACGGGGCTGAACAACGGCGTTCCTCGGCGTTCTTCTTCCCGAGGTTCCGAAGCATCTCGGAAAATATCGTCTTCGGAGAATTCGGAAACGTATGAAAAATATTTAAATGGGAATCGACGCGGATAGAGGGAGAGGGGGGAGCGTGAGAGGATGGTTGGAGTCGAAATCGCGAATAGCCGTCCCGTGAAACGACAAACATACGGAGGAATCAAGGTGGCCCAGAGCTATTTCTCTGCAACTTTTCCAGAAGGATAGCTCGTTCCCTTTGGTGTTCCAACTCGCATGAAACGTCGGAGACGGCCGCTTCATGACCGAGAAACACTCGAAAGTCTATAGGAGCGTGATGTAACGTCCGCCCCCGATCGAAGAATCCAATAACTGGAAAACGCACCGGAGCGTGTAGAGGTGCCTTCGATTCTCGAAGACCTACTCGAGGGAGAGACGAAAGGAAGATGGAGCGAGAGGGAGAGAGAGAGAGAGAGAGAGAGAGAGAGGAGAGGAGAGGAGAGGACCGTGGGTGTATGTCGATTCGTGACGAATCTCGGGAACGAGTGCGTCCGCCTTTTTCCATCGGCGGATATCGTGCCCCCGCGACCAGAAAGAAAAAGAGATATATAAGCTCGACCGGAAAACGACTGTCTCTTGAATAGGACCGCTAGACGGTCTTCTTCTTTCTTTCCAGACCCGTGTCCCCTTCTATCCGTCTCATTCTCCGCTGTCGTCGTCCGTAGAGTCCGTTCTATACAAGGCTGAAAACGAAAAATAGCTGCGGGACACTACTCTCTCTACTCACCGGCACAGGAAGTCCGTCTCGCCTAAACAGAGCTCCAGACAGTGCTGCCGCGAAGAGGCGGTCATCGTTCTGCGCGTGTGCCCCTGCAACCGATGTCCTTGCACCCTGTCGATGCACCAAGCACGCTCGCATGGCCTCACAGCCAAGCAGCTCTTCTGGGCGTAGATCGGGAACACCGGCAAGTCCGGTTGCGACAGCGCATCTGAGAACAGAAAACAAGCAGCGAGGGTTAACGTGACACGTCCTGCTTACTCGCGATCATGCCTCGGTTTTAAACACTTCGGAACCAGTGTCCGTACAATGGGGGACTCTGCGTCTAATTCCTGACGCCGCAAATGTATAATTTAACGCATTTTCTACCATTTCTCTCCCCCTTCGTTGTACTGTGATTCTTTGTAGATTTTCTGAACACATTATCTACCGGTGATTATCCCATAATTGTTGAAAGTCCGACTTTCACCTCAGCGGTCGTGGCTGAGGATTTTTTAAAAGAATACTTTAACATTGACAGCAACAGCAACAACTCACCCTCGATAAAAGAATCTAATAATCTCTTTCGGGATTATTGTATAAAAGAAGATTTTTAAGCTTCCATTTGGAACATCACAATTAGTGAGGAGCCTTATTAATAGGCTTCCGGAAGATAAAGTGTTAAGAAACCCTTGAATAGCTACACCAATTCTAATCGAGAACGGTGAGATGATTTTTAAGCTTCCTTTGGCGCAGCACAATCAGTGAATGTCCTATTAACCCTTTGCACTCGAAGCTATTTTAACCCCAAAACGAAATATTTCTTCCGACCTAGAATATTTAAATTCTATATAGAATTGTTTCATGTTATACATACAAAAATAGTGCAATTTGCTCCTACAATACTGTAATGTTTAGTAATTTATTCAACACAAACAAATTTGATAATTTAAAAAATACAGCAATTTTTAGTGGTGCGTTACAGTCACCATTCGAGTGCTAAGGGTTAACACATTTGTTGACCGGTCACGACTTAACTCGTGTTCTCATGCCCAAACGATGTTGGAACGATATCGTACCAAAGAAGAACATAAAAAGTTATATAAAATACATGTCCAAAGTTTCATTTCAATGCATTACGTATAAGTAAAATGTATTGAAGTTTGTTGTAGATTGTTTTACTTCCACATTCTACTACACGACAATAAAAATCTATTGTTGTCGCAATAAATGCGGTACTATAATTTATATAATAATTAACTCAAATCGGATCAAATTCAACTTTCTGGTGATCAAATTATTACAGACATATAAGTGCACCTGTGCGGGAACTGATTTGGTAGATTGATTCATTTATATATGCATACTGTGACAAAAATCAAATGATATTCCAATTAATGCACCATTGCAACTTACATAATGACATCCAATATCACGGTATTATCTTCGGTGAACATTATTTAATCGATATTACATTCTCTGGAATTGTATGTTCCAATTGAACGAAATTGTTCTCACGATATTCGAAAATGTATGAATAAAATCATAATATTGAATGCAATTAAAAGAAGTAGAATAATTGTAACTCTGAATGCAGATGTTTTGCAATTTTTTCAAGATTCAGACAATTCACTAGAACGGCGAAAATTCGACAAATTTTTTCTTAAAATGTAGAGAAAATAGGACAATTGTAATTTCGAATACAAATTATACTGCTTAATCGAGATGATAGAGACGAGTTCAGTGGCACATTTTGGATCCTCAAATGGTAGACGAATTTTATTTAAAATCGAAGAAAAAAAATAGAATAATGCTTTCTAGACAAATCATTCGTAATTATCTCAAGATAATGTGGACGAGGGGGGATTGAATGATTACAAAATGCCAGCATTTTGTATCATTCTCGAAAGACTGAATCTAACAGCACACTTTGCCATTAAATTTAAAAATTTTCTTTGGCGTATTCTGCAAAACGCATTTCCCTTAAAAGCGGTTCCCTTAAAACTTCTACATCTCGCAAACCAATATCGGCGCGAACGTCGCGCCAGCTCATTGAAGCAGTGTTCAACTGACGCTGATCAATGCTTACTATTCTCCGTGTTCGCGACAGTGTCTGGATCGTTGCAGCTCGTTATTCTTCCGCTGTCGATCCACTCGAAGAGAGAGAGAGAGAGACAGAGAGGGATCGTTAAGTGGCGGAATAATTTTTCCCGCCCTAATGTCGTTGCCGCGTCATCCCCCTTTACGAAATCATAATTAATTTCGAGCATACTGTGCCGCTGGGGGAGCCTCGATGGGAGGAACGGGATTTTCGATGGTGATTCGTTGAAAAGTTTTCCTCGACCGAAGGACATACGCTGGGATAGGTAACGAGGTTGCTGTCGTTCGCCTAAATGATGGAATGCAGTAACGCACCCTTAAATTTACCTCGGGCCTACTCTTCTCCCACTGCTCGTTATCTTAAATGTCCCATCAATGTCACAGTGTCTCGCACACAGGACTGGAAAAAGTGATCATGGAATAAAGAAATTTTTATTTTCAATAATGATCGTCTTACCTTCATAATTGTAGCAACATTGGATAACCGAGATTTTTCCGATTGAAACGAGCCCAAACTCGAGGGGGATCGCACTAATTAACATGGAGCACTCTTAGTTACAGTAGTGCACACTTAAGTGTCCATTTCTATCCCCACCTACATCTGGAAATTGGACCTCCGACTCAGCTTCGAGTGGGCCAATTGAAACTTGATGCCATATTCCCTCACCTTGCTTCGGTTGAAGTCACCCCTCACTTAAGTGTCCGCATTCGATCCTGCCTAGGGACGCTTAAGTGTTCACTACTGTGTGGACTTTACTTGATAAAAATCGTCCAACTTATATATCGTGTTTGGACTCATTTTAATCGGAAGAATTTCGGCCATCCGTTGGTACTGCAACGACAAAGGTATGACGACAATTACGGGGAATGAAATGTTCTATTGCACGTTTATTTTTCTCCGCCGATGCTCGACAGTTATCATCTCACTTCCGTTTATTATTCTGACTCTCCCATTTTGTCGAGCCGTGATCGACTCGAGTGCTAGGAAGAAAGAATGTCCTGCTCGGTGCCGAACTGGTGTAAATTTAACCGTGCGCTGCTGTAACGAGGTTGCTGTGGTTCGCCTAAGTGACGGAATACCGTTCCCGTAGGAGGCGTTAAAGACATTCAATTACCGGGCCGGCTTACGGGGAGATTTCGCGCGTGCCAGAGAGCAAGATAGATAGATAGATAGATAGACAGATAGATAGAGAGAGAAAAAGAGAGAGAGAGAGAGCCTAATGCCTGTAACTAATTTTAATGAGTGGAAGCTGCGACCGCGATCGCGACCGCAACAGAAAATGGACGGCCGTTCCTTTTGCGGCTTCGACGCGGTCCGTGATGCGGAATTTTTCGCGGAACGCTAGACAGTAGGAAGATGTTCCTCGTTACGGACCGAGGGGTAGGCGCATTACAGTAATCAGCGGTCACTTCCGGGGGCCTACATGTAGGAAACAAGTACCACTTACTCGTTATAATGGTACCGCATTACAAGATAATGGAGCATCCTCGGATTGTAAGCACTTCGCAGGTACGAATAGAATTTTATCGGAAGGCTGAACAGCTTCCTCCGAGCATCGTATTGTCCCGGCTACCACTGTTTGCCTTTTATTAGACGCTGCACGAGCACTGATCATTCTGTTCACTGCATTTGCCACTGTCTTGTCCATTCCTACAACCACCTCAAACGTTTTTACACGTTTTTACACGATTTTACACCGACTCCTTTCAAGCCACGACTTTTACAACGCCATCTTGTCTTTGATACTGAACGCATCCTCTGCACCGTAAACTTTGGCAATTTTATTTGTCAAATCACTACCCCTTATTTTGAACCATAGTGGATGATTATGAATGGTGCTAATTTATTTCGATTAGTCTGAGGATGGCTACAAATTTGCTACAACGATTGCAACAAATGGGAACAAAACAGAAATTAATCTCATCTTTCAATAGTCTCCACGAGTTGAAAATGGGCACAACAATATTTTGTAATTTTTCTAGTATGCTCACTTTTCGTGTTTCTTCTATTAATTTTGATCGTACATATGTAAAATCTGCAGTTCAAACATGATTTATATTTTGCGCCCGATTTAACCCCACATTTCGAAGCGAAATATTTATAGTGTTATTAGTGGTACTATCGCCTACGATGACTCTCAAATTAAGTTTCACCACACCTTATTTCGTCAAGATAAACATGTGTTGTCGTCAAACATTTTTGCCAATCATCACGCTTCAAGTACATCCTCCACTTATCATTTCTGCCGAAAGAAACGAAAATTGTACTGTAGAACACGTCACGCAAGCATGGAGCGGGGGCGGAGGGGGGGGGCGCAACCTTTGTAATTCCAAGGCTGCGTTCTCGATTATACCTTCTGTCACTGTGTTCATCCCACGTCAAAGTCTCATCAGTGATCTGTGACAAGTGGCAATCAGGGAGCCCGCGCGATTGTTATTATTTCAATAGAAACTCGACGTGTTTGTAACTTCTGAATCGCCGAATGCGAGAGTCGACTAACGCGAAAATGATCCAGACGAGTGCAATTACCGGTCCTCTACCTCTCTCCTCTCCTCTCTCTCTCTCTCTCTCCCTCGATCGATCGATTCTGTAATTCCACGTCCTCCAGAACGTATCAGTTATATCCTGCGGAAGGAAGCGTGATACATAGGCCACGGTATCGACCGTTGTTATCATTCCATGTTTTTTACCGTTCGTTTAACGAGCTCTCTTCTGCGCCGCTCGTTCCGCCGTGAAAAATATCGGCCGCGCGCAAAGAACTACGCACGCCCCGCTGTCGCGATATCTGAACCGCCACAAATGTGTGACAAATTTTCTGAAGGGAAAATCCTCGCTCCGCGAAAATCCTCCATCGACGCGGTTCTCGGCGAATTACTCATTTTCCACTTCGTTCCTCATCGATTTCAATTTAACCGACCAGTCTTTCCAGAATTAACGCGCCAGGTAATTCATAATTTTCCCCCCCCCCCCAGCGAAAATTCTGTGAAATTCCCGTGAGTTGTATATGCTGTTTTATCATCGGCAATATTTTCCAGTTTTTATTAGTTCGAAAGGTCAGTTTGAACGTTGCGAGGCAGGACACGGAATAATTGTTTGGTGTACGAATCAATTCGCAGCCAGAAGTTCTATCTACAAGTACAGTGGATTTCTCTGTATACGTCGCCAAGGCCTGGGTGATGAACGTCGCGGAATTATCCCCACTACTGCGGGGTATACCACCAGGGGTGAGGGACCGCCGAGGAGTGTAAACATAACACGGCTCGGGCATGTCTCCTGGACCATACACGACGCCGACAAGACCCGTGTTGTTGACATATATCGAGAGATCAAATATTTTGTATAATATTTGGTAATATTTTGTAGGGTACTTGCTACCGAAGGGCACTTATTTTGTAAGATTTACTTTAAACGATGCTCGCGCCATCTGCAACGCCATACAGCGTCACAGAACATGTATAAATTGCAAATCGACTGTCATATCAATGAGGGATTAAGGACTCAAAGGAAAGCTTCCGAGCCGTTTCATCGACTCTCGGATCATTCCAATTAAAACCAGACTAGCAGACAGAGACGCTTCCCGGTTCCACTTAATTCTAAGCAATCTCCGACGCGGGCTTGTCACGGGAGGAATCGCTGCGCTTATCAATGAAAGACTGTGCGCCGATTGTTGAACGTGCCGTAGATAAAGCGTCGGTGGCTGCGCCGAAACTGTCAATCCGCGAGTGTAGCGCGTTATCCTGGCTCTGTTCCAGGACTTCCGCGGCCCCTCCTTTCTGTTTTCGTTTCTCGGGTTTCGGGCACGTATGCATGTAGATCGCCGGTAAGATTGCGGACGGTCGTAAATCTTTTAATTTCTGCCGGCGGAAACCGGGCACGCTACTCCCGGCGACGTTAACTCGACGGCTGGGGAAAGCGGCTCGGGGATGAAGCGTGTTGGACATTTTTCGCGGATCATTCGTGATCAAAAATAATCTGTGCGATGCGAATGAATTTTTTCAAGAAAACCGATTTTTCTCCGGTGAGAGAATTTAGATCGAGAATTTAGATCGAGAATTTAGATCGAGATTATGGAGAGAATTTCGGAGACGACGCGGAGGGGAGTACGGTGGCGGCGAAGAAAATGGAAAATGGTCTCGAAGACCTCGAAAGAGGACAATGACTTGGCTCGATGACCAATTTATGTTGTACCTCGAAGAGTCTTTAACAAGACTGCCGACTTCTGGCATCGCTAACAGACAGGACCATGAAGAGGGTACGAGGACCGGGACCCGGTTCTATCAACGGTTTCTCGTTATCGTCCCCGCGGCTTCCGGTCGCGGAAAAATCATCGGGGACTGTTCGTGGCCGTGCTGGACGTGCCTTTGTACTTAGAGGGAACGAAATAGCTCTATATCGCCGTAAATCTGCAGTGATTTATCAGCCGGTGCATCGTTTCGCCGGCATGCTACATCATTTCATACTAAAACACGGGATTCTCTGCCCCCGCCCCCGCCGATTCGAAGCCGCGCAACGGCCCCGTAGTCGAGAAAGTACGGAAAGGGGAACTTCCACGTGTAGGTTGTCACGACGTCGAGGGAAATGTGGAACGACCTGGGCGCATCTGCAGCGGCGGTATTACGGGACGGCGACCGCACAAAATGATGCAAGTAAACCGCCTCGTGTGTACCAGTACCGCGGAACAGTTCGATTTCTGATATACGAGGCACATTTAGATACGATTCAGCCTCAAGTGGCATTGGCAACGTACCACGCTCGCTGTCCCAGCGACTCCTTCGTCGCGGTGAACTTGATGTATAATCTCGGTTTTCTTTATCTCCTCCTCCTCCTCCTCTCCTCCTCCTTTTCCTGCTCGTACTCATCCTCCTCCACCTTCTTCCTCATCCTCTTCTTCTCCATCCTCCACTCATCCCTTCACCGCCCCTTTCCGCCGCGCTTTTTCTCCGATCGCCGCTCTTATTCCTCTCCTTCGTCTTCTTCTTCTTCTTCGTCGTTCCGACTTCCTTCCTCGAACAAAGGCAATGAAATTCCTTCCGTGCGTGGACTTTCCGCGCTCCCCACCCCACCCCCACCCCTTGCTGCAAGATTCTTAGGAAAGGTGGTCCCCGATAGAACTCGCCTATTGTCTTCGAGCGCCTCGAACGGTATACTTGTATCGATAGTTGAAATAATAGAAACCAGATATTAATGGATATCCTACCTCGAGGACGCTTTCAAATTAAGAAAACTTCCCATTGTCCGGCGTAGAATTTTTTCGACTGCTCCGGTTGTTTGGTTTGTTATCCGTCTGGGAGCAGCTACTCGCGGACGTGGGAACGCACTTTTATCACGCGATCGTGCGGACCTCTCTCCCATGAGAAAAATAGTTTTCTACTTTTGTAATTACTAGTTTTATTTTCTTCAACCCTTAGCGCTGTAATCGTGACCTCGAGGAGGCACTGCTCTGTTATTCTTCGAAATATTTTTCACATTATTAAATTTAAATTCCACCATCTTCGAAATATTCTAGGTTGGAAGAAATGTTTCGTTTTCGAGTTAGTATAGCTTCGAGTGCAATGGGTTCGTAATATTCTTATTATACTGTTTATAGTTACAGTGAGCATGACACAGAGAAAAATTGCGATTTTAATCAAATTTAGTTTATTTTGATTTGATTCTAAATCTTGTAAATCTTGTTACATTCACCAGAAACAGAGTAATTTAACGTTTTCGATCACCTGGGCCAAAATGGACCCGGACAACGCCGACGAAGGACCAAAATTATGTGTTGAATGGTTGGTTGAAGAGTTCACATTGCAGCGGAGTTTCATTTTGTAGGAGGAATTTGTGTGTCAGTCTAATCAGGGATGAAAACTCGAACGGTGTTACTTTATGTGGTTTCGCAACGTTTATGGTAGCCCCATTCGTTTTGCTATTTCTCAAGTATTTTACGCCTGATACACTTGATATCATCGGATGGTATGCTGATCTCGTCATTAAACGGAAACAGGGTAACTTCTCCAGCAGCTTTATCTACTTCTTCGTTATGGCGAGTAGGTATTCGTGTGAAAGCGGTTGTAAATATTTTATTAACCATATCTGTGTATAATTCTGGTATGTTTATTTCGTTCTGTGGATTTTATGTTGCTGTTATAACACTGGGAGTCACTGAAGATTGTGCATGTTCTGATTTGTTGATTATTGGAGAGTCCTAGTGATTACTTTGTTTCATGCGTTTACAACAAAAATCAGTAGTCGAACCTCGAAATAGTGAGACCATTGGAAGAATTTAATATCACAGCAATATTGGTCGACTTATTAAAATGATTAGGAGTTGCAACGCAATTTTCACAACGTTTTCATTTCGCCTAAAGGTCCTCAGTGGAACGACAAGAAGTTCTGAAATTGTTTAAACTTCCAGTGAACGTAGCTTCGGCTTCGGTTGATTTCTTTCTTCACGAGGTTTGTATGCATCTTGATTATTGATGTTTTGCTAGGGGGCTTCTTAGGTACATAATCATAAAAGATTATCGCCGTGTCGGGACTTAAAATATGCACAGCACTCGGCCTATTTGTTTTACATAAACAGGAGCATTAAAATAGTTTGCCGCGAGACGCAAGGCTTCGGCTGCTCGGTATAGATAAATCTGCAATTATCGTCGCGATGAGTTCTTTAAACCGTTCCGTGTCGAATCAAGCTGAATGAGCGGTTTGCAAATTGCCGTAGCGGTTTGCCTAATTAGGTGATATAATTGAGGCGGATATTGCGCGTCCCGTAGCCTGGGGATCGCTCGGCCGAACGAATCGTTTTAACGTTTTTTCTTTCTCTCTTTATCTTTTTTCTTTTTTTGTTCAACCGTAGTTTCCACGACTCCGCGATAGGAGTCCGATTTTGGAACGCCGAGTCTAATTGCCGGCGTGACCGTTATTATGTACTGAAATTACGGTCCTGTTAGGTTTATTGGAGACTTCGATGCTCTTAAATTGGAAGTCACGCAATGTCGGCGCGGTCGTTCCGTTCCGCGAGGCCTCGGTCGTTAGCATGCAAAATTGTGTGTACTCTTTATTAGCGTATTGACAACGTTAGGCCGCTCACCGCATTGTTCCTCGTAAAACATTTTTACGGACTCCCCGGCCTACAAGCCGGGGGACAAGTTTTTTGCGGGACCGTTTATGGCCGCGCATGTACTCGCGGATCGATGCTAAAAATGCTAAATAATTCCGCCGATGTAGATAATCCCGTTCTAAAAGTGCGATCCTGCCGGAACGCGCGAGAGGCCAGAGCCGCGCTAGAAGGACTCGCGGGATCGCGACGCGCCGGGTCGTTGAACTCGTTTTGACACGATCGCGAGGTTGGCAACACGTGCGGTTGGAAAAAATACCGTTAAAAAAATTGATGTCCCATTAGAGCGCCAGTTGTTCCAGAAGAAACCGATGTTACGGTTAAAAGTTAAACATGCTTCGCGAACTGCCGGCCAGATTTAAACGCGATCGTTTTGATCGTTTTTACTGTTTGTTGCGCGTCGAAATGAGAAATACGGTGTAACCATTTCGTAAACTGGCCACCATATTCTGAGTAATTAACCTCTTCCCGTATAATGACCAGTCAGATTCGCGATGAAGATTTCAAACAGGATCTATAACAGTCAATATAAGCGTGAGTTTATTTCTTTCCTAACGAAATAAAATTTTATTCGTCTGTTATCATTATTTAATACTAGTCTTAGCATGGTCACTATAGAGACGATCGCGTAGGAAACGGCTGAATAAATTCCATTACTCAAACATGTGTTAGAAGAATGTCGGGTATAAAATCTATATAAATTAAATCTTCTTGCTTTTATGAAGCAATACGCTCCAGTTATTTTCCGTGACCCGGAGGATTAATGTTAAGAATAGTGATATAATATAATCGCGCAGTAAATACGAATCCACTTTATCCATTGGAAAACTATTATAGATAATCGTTACAGAAAATATGACCCTTTTTAGCTAACGTTTCTTCTACGCATTCTCAGGTTTCGTTTAAGTACAGTGTCGAGACATATATCGGCAAGGAGATACTATTCTTTGGATCCACTCCGAACCTTGGGAAGGGCAGCAAAACTCCAAAGGCATCGGTTCATGGTTCCTTCGGGGTATAGCCCGCGGGAGTGGGGATAGTTCTGGGACTTTTATCGGCTAGACATTTGTGACATATATAGAATAAACACTGTAGTTCTGTAGAAGCGATTTTGTATTCCGGGTTTACCGCAAATCTCTACAGTCTCTGTTCTCTGCCCTAAACTCTGAATCTACTTATCAGAAAATTGTGCTTTTTCTCGTAAAATATTCTTTTTTACAGAAACGACCATCTTCCAAAACTCTTCTTATCTTGGGATTTCCGTATCTTGGGATTTTCCCAAAATATTTCTTCAAAATTTATTCAGCTATCCGCGCAATTCTTTCAATTCTCTTCGGACCAAGCTTCGAATATTTGTCAAAAATATAAAAAATTTTACGAGAGGAATCAAAGAAAAACAATTTTTTTCAAGATATCGTTTACTGTTTCTGAGAGAAGGAGCATACTGGGAAGATCGGTGGGGATGTACGACTCCCCTTAAGATGGCCGACTACTGGCGTCGAATGACTGTCGATTGGAACAATTTACCCCACCCCCGTTAAGTAAAACAATTTCGATGACAGAAAATTTGTTCGAAAGACAGTGGGGGGCTTCCTTTGAAGAAAAATTCCGTTTCTGTGTGCGACGACTGTTGGGTGCTTTCTCGGTCACCGTCCGTAACGTCACGCGCACCTAAATTTCTATGTTCGTTTCCCGGCGCATAATTGCAGCCGGTCGTTAGACGAGCTTAACGTGGCGTGTAAAGTCATAGTTTTTCAAGTGGCCGCAAGACCGGACGTTACGTAATTGTGCTCGCTTTCGCGACTACTTTCTGCTGTTCCCCGGGACGGTGGATGAAGGGGGCGGAGGGGGTGGAGGGCAAAGGAGCGACAAATATGACGGGTCCCGTCGCTAATTTACCAGTTCGCTGGCCAGCCGAACACGCGGGATGAACAATCGAGGAGGCGCACACACTCGCACACACCGGTGTTTCCACATTCGGATCGATACCATTCGATACAAACCGATCGGGGCAGGTATCCTTTTTTTACACCACCCCTCTCGACTCCCCTCCTCTCACCCTCTTCTCGCGGGTTCGAGGACGCAGGATTATTGGACAGAAACGGCGCGGCCAGCGTGATTTCAGTTTCGCTTGCTCCGTTCGGCATCGATACCCGGAGAGTTAATTATTTTTATTTCGATTCCGCGGAGATACAACGTAGTCCAGCGAGATACTCGCCCACCGTTCCGCCGTAATTAAACCTTTAATCGGCAAAATGAAATCGATTTCGCCCGGCCGTCTTTCCCCCTTTTTCTTGTTTACGCTGGTTTCTCTTGTTCGAGGCGGTACTCCACGCTAACCAGTGCAAAAAAAACCGACTTTTCCCCCGCATGCATCGGGGACGCGGCATATTAAACGTACGATCGTGAAATCTCGTAATCGTGATCCAGACAATTATTAAATTATCGCTTGTACCGTGACGCATCCAAGGCTGGCCACGAGAGAACTTAAACTCGAACCGTACTCTTCGACGTGGCTATTGCGATATCTCGAAAACCACTGCAATAATTGAACTCGAATTTCGCACACGTCTTCAGCACATGCAGGACTATCGTCTGTGCCACAATTGTGTCGAAATATATTTTTTTTTTCATTTTTACAGCCTGCTGGAGACAAAGAAAACCGAGGAAATCAATACTTCGTGCTCGAAATGCCGCCATTTTTTCAGTTTTCGATATTTTTCTTTCTCATTGGTGCAGAACACAGTCAGAGAGGTGTTAGATATGATTCAATTATATTTCTTAATTTTTCTCATACGAAAGTTGGGCTCGTTCCCTTGTAGCCAAGTTAAACATCAATTCTCAATGAACAATAATTTTTTCAAATTCGTGATCACACTTCAAAAACAACCGAATACGCAGAAGTGGAAGTACGGTTGACACCTTTTACTGAATTTTTTCAAGAAATTAGCAGAGAATTCTAATAAAACAACCACCGGATTGGAATTCCAGCTTGAATATAAATTTTCAATGAACAATAATTTTTCAACGAAAATATTCTTGATCACACTTCAAGGACAAGCGAATACGCAGAAGTGGAAGCAAGGTTAATACCTCTTAGTGAATTTGTGCAAGAAATTAGCAGACAATTCTAATAAAACAGCCACCGGACTGGAATTCCAGTTTGAATATAAACTTTCAATGAACAACAATTTTTCAACGAAAATATTCTTGATCACACTTCAAGGACAAGCGAGTACGCAGACGTGGAAGTAAGGTTGATACCTTTTAGTGAATTTGTGCAAAAATTAGCAGAGAATTCTAATAAAACAGCCACCGGACTGGAATTACAGCTTGAATATAAACTTTCAGTGAACAACAATTTTTCAACGAAAATATTCTTGATCACACTTCAAGGACAAGCGAGTACGCAGAAGTGGAAGTAAGGTTGATACCTTTTAGTGAATTTATGCAAAACAATTAGCAGACAATTCTAATAAAACAGCGACCGGAGCGGAATACTAGCTTAAGACTGCGAATTCGTGTGCCACGAACCTATTTGGGAAAGCAATATTATAGGCAAAAGGAAGTTAGGCGTGCGCACGACGCACGAATAAGAAAAGTTTCTCGGTTGAACCAACGCCAGGCGTTTTCCAATCGTGGTTCGCGCTCCCAACCGCCGCCTCTCTTTTTCGCCGCCTTCTTGTCTGCTCGGCAGACAGTGATGCAATTCGAGAAATTGAATGCATTTGTACTTTTAACGTCCCCCCGCGACTGTCTCGTCCGTGTCGCCCTCTCGTCACGACCACTTTTCCTTCGCCCCGTTTCCCTTTTTTCCCCCGTTTCCCGGAGACCGGAGAGGCCGCGCAGCCCGCGCGAAATTCACAGACACGCGCGCGCCGTCTTCGAAATTTTACTTTCAAAAATGCCTTGACACTCGCGGCCCCGAGCCGCATTTCGTATTCCGGCGAATTATTTCGGCACGTCCGGCCCCGGCACTCTTCACGGAACAGCTGCGAGAATTTGTTCCGTCCGCGAAAATTTCGTTTCTTTTGATATTGCTGCGAGTCTGTCTACATTTTACGAGTGAAGCTCGTGCTACTCGAAAATTCAACTCTTCGATATATTTTCAACGGGTCCTTTAAAAATCTTTTATGTTCAGTGAGCAGAGAATATTTTGTATAATCTGATAATTTTATCTTTTAAATAAAATCTCCTATCTTTTCTCTGCGAGTCTACATTTTTCAGGAATAAAAGAAACTCGATGTTATAATGCATTTTGAATTATTCCTGCGACGAAGCAGAAAATATGTTAAATAATTTTCTCAAGTGAGCATGTACTTCATTCTTAAATGGGAAAAACTGATTTCCCCTTTTAATTTTTTAATATTGTTACGTGTGACAACTTCGCGGTATTAGAATTGCTTCAATAAATTTTCTTGACTCGAGTCAAGTAGAATTTCATTTATAATTGCTCCGTTTCTAAACGAAGAAATTGCCTCTCTTTTATTTTTGAATTCTTCTGTATATTGATGCAGGTGATGCTCATTATATGAGGATTGGAGTCGCTTTGATAAATTTGCCGTGTAATTTCATGTCTCTCGCGTCTCATTTTAAAAACGGCCAGAAACGTAGTTGGACAATAATGATATTGTTGTTTCGAAAAGTGGGAATTTTAATGAGCTCTATGGGCGAGGTTACTCGGGAATTCCGTGCCTAATAGAGATTGACGCACCGTAATCTCATCCTTAAGGGCAATGGGCGGCGGTACAAGAACCACCGTAACGGTTTCAGAATTAACGGACCCGTTTCCTTTAATTAGGATCCTTTAGGGCGACCCTGTGTTGCATACCTGACCGCTCAAAGAACCGAGCACAATCATGATGTATATAAAGCACTGCCAGCAACCTGAAAAACCTCGGAGGGCAGACATGTTTTTTCCCGTCATGTTGTTATTAGTCTGCGCTCTTTGTGCGTTCACAGCAAACACTGCAAATTGAGTCCAACCAAAACGAAAATTAAATTTCCAAATAAACTCGATAATCTACGTTCCATAGAAAATACATATGTTTATTGACAAGATAAGCTATTCCTCTCGCTTCACAACTATTAATGCTTAGAGCAAATACAATGGAATTTAGAAGTACGAAGTTTTGATAGAAATCTTTCTGATTAAAATGCATTTCATTAAAATACAAGAATATACAGAATTATTTAATTTAACACTCAGGGGAGTGAGGTGGAAATTAATATTTAGAACTGACAGGCAAATATCCAAATTCTATTTCCTTTACTAGAGTGCTCGTTGTGCTCGTAATAATAAACATGTATATACAGCGTTGAACATTTTTCTTTTCCTTGACTCAAGTACTCACGGCATTCCGTCGTTTATGTCTGGCAGTAATGCCATAGTTAAAAGACAGTGCAAATCTCAGCAACGCAAGCAATATCTCACAGCACGCCGCGATAGGCCACATTAGGAAACAATACCTTATTATAACCAGCTGGACCGACTCTAGCAAGCAGAAACAGACAACAATGGACAGACAAGCTAGCGAAATAGCATTCAGCAGCCGACAAGCCGAAACAAACGTTGGCGTTCAATCCTGCACAGCGATTTCGTTACCAAAAAAAAATCATTCTGCTCTTGACCTTCTTACTTCTAATCTCTGCAGTCACGAATGCAATGGACAACCAACTGTAATCTTGCCATTTTTTTCAAACGTTGGCATTCAATTTTGCACAGTGAAACTTCCTTCTAGAAACTTCGTTCTAGAAACTTCTAATCGCTCTATTCTTGACCCTCTTACACCTAATCGCGGTTACGAAATGAACCCGGGGATCGGCTGCAGTTGCTGCAGTGCACGTTGCCTGCAGAGGAGGGCAGTGAACACGTTTTTCCAGCTCGAGCGGAAGATAGTAAGAAAGTTGGAGCGCTTAGAACTGTCAACGCCGAGTAGCACGCGGCAATCTTCGGCCTCGGCGATGCAGATCTGCGTGCGGAGGTACGCGACGAAAAACATGCATTTCGTTAGTGTATAATTGTCGCGAATGCGAGTCGGTCGGGAGCAGGCTCGGCGCAGTTTTTCTTCGGTCGCGCAATGTCGCCGGAACGAATACATTCCAGGCTGGCGTGTCCCCTCTGACGGTATGTTTCTAATTTGCGTGCGTGCACCGTGCACCCCATCAGGCGCAGCAAGAATTTAATACACGAAACCACGCCTAGGCGAGCCTAGGGGGAGCGTCCTGTGCAAACGGTGGGGTTCGAGCACGCCACCGACGAGCCTTAGTCACGAGCGTGCGACCATCTCCGCACGACCGAACAAAGGAGCAGTCCAATAACGTAATTACTTTCGATGGTTCTCCAGAAACTGTTCACACTTGGGCGCGAGCGCACCTAAGCCCGCGCCACCGCACGCATGCACGCCTGGTGCACGCACCACCTTCTCTCTCTCTCTCTCTTTCTCTATTTCTCTTTCTCTATTTCTCTTTCTCTATCTATCTGTTTCCCTTTCTGTTCGTGCCATTCTCGCTCGGCCGGGACCCTTTATGGTCCATTTCCGCTCGCGTTTTTGCCCGATATCGGACCGACAACCGGCGAAACTGACAGCCCTAGTTAGCCGTAGAACGAGCCCTATCTAATTTCTACCGATCAGCCTCTAAACCGCTCGCGAACCCTACGCGTCGTCCCATCAATTACCAGTGATACTTGTCTCTACGAACCGTGTAGCTTTGCACGCGCGTTTCTCTTAACATGGTACAGTCCGTCGAAAAAACACCGCTTGAGAGCCCATTTTAACCCTTTAACAGAGCGATCATTAGCTGATCCTTGAAGAGAGCTGAAAGATTTCAAGATAGTAATCGAAAAACACCATTTTCATCGTGAACTTTGATGTACGAATTAGTGGCGCTGTATTTTTCTTTGACCTTTAGCACTCTGTCGACTGTAAAGATTGTAAAAATTACTGTATCAGTGTTCAAAATATTTTTCACAGTACTAAATTTGTTTCAATGAATTACTAAACATTTCATTATGGTACTAGGGTTGGTGTGAATCCTTAGCACTCTGTCGACTGTAAAGACTGTAAAAATTACTGTATCGGTGTTCAAAATATTTTTCACAGTACTAAATTTGTTTCAATGAATTACTAAACATTTCATTATGGTACTAGGGTTGGTGTGAATCCTTAGCACTCTGTCGACTGTAAAGACTGTAAAAATTACTGTATCAGTGTTCAAAATATTTTTCACTGTGTTAAATTTGTTTCAATGAATTACTAAACATTTCAGTATGGTGCTAGTACATTGGCACCATTTTCGTATGTTGACGTGAAAACAAAATGTGTGGAAGGGAAATATTCTAGGTCGGAAGAAATGTTTCGTTTCGGAGTTAAAATTGATTGGAATCTCTTTGTTTGTCAGAATTTCCCAGAAAGAAATCTGTACATAGATTGTACTCCCGTATATTCACTGTTAGAAATGAATAATGTCTAGTAGATTTCGTTGGAAATCTTCAGACGAGTCCGACTCGATGTTGCAGAGAGCGAACGGTTGAGAGTGTTTAAGCATTCTCGTCGCGAATCACAAGAATTATTTCCACGAAGCTACTTCGGACATTATCTTTCGGCTCGTATCTTCCTATGCGACTAGCTTAATGTTCCACGAAATGCTTTTGCTAGCTTATTTTGGGGACGTTCTTAATTTCTGTGTGTCGGAACACTATTTCTCCGAAGAGAGTTCGTCGGAGGAGTTTGTGCGCAGAGTTGTTCGGAAGAGTTGTTCGGAAGAGTTTCTTAAAAGAGTTTAATAAGAAAAGGCTGCATTTTCGAGTGGAGTTTTGGCATGTAAAATCGCGCAACGTAGCGGAGGCGTCAACGCGCAAGCGTGTTTCTCGATCGATCACTCGCTTTCTATCTCGTTAAGAAGATTTCATGCGAGAGAGGGAGAGAGAGGGAGAGAGAGTGAGAGAGAGTGTTGTCAGACTAATTCCGTAAACTATTCAATATTTGCATACGCGTACAATAACCGGCGCGTCGAGGGTTTAATGATGTGTTAGCTGAATCCTTTAGAGGCCGAGGTATATCCCCTTATGCACTCTTGTCCGCGTACCGATCCGACGTCAAACACTTTAACACGCTTTATCGAGCACGATTGGCTGCTTCTGTGGCCGCGAGATGAGATAGATAGTCTGCCGGTGTATCGGGCTACGAGGGAACCAATGGCTACTGATTATTTCTTCACGACCGTCGGTAACCCTTGAACCCACGATGATTATGCAACTTCACCGTCTACCGTTTCGGGAGCTTGCCGAGCGTAACACCGTAGACTGTAGTAGACGATGACTAGACGACTTTTACGACTCGCTTATGCGAGTTCCGACTACCGAACATTGATTCACTTTCAGGAGACAAGCATCCTCTCCGTTTTTGTTGTCCTGTCCCCTTCCTAACTCATCCTCCACCCCCGTGGGGAAATATTTGTCAAAGAACCCTCGCTAATTTTATAACGTCGAGTGGAGGACCGTTATCTCGGCAAAATGTCCTGGGCTTTTTATTGAACTCGGAAAAAATTTAATGGTAATTTTTCTATCAAATCAATATACTTTAGTTGTTGTTTGAATTATGTACTATCAACATGCACGTTGTTTTATCAGCGAAAATTAATTTGGATCGTAATCTGGGGTCCTGGGCTTTTTATTGAACTTGGAAAAATTTAATGGTAATTTTTCTATCAAATCAATATACTTAATTTCTTGTTTGAATTATGTACTATGAAATGCATGTTTTTATATCAGCAAACATTAATTTGGATCGTAATCTGGGGTCCTGGGCTTTTTATTGAACTTGGAAAAAATTTAATAGTAATTTTTCCATCAGATCCATATACTTTATTTATTCTTTGAATTATGTACTATAAAATGCACATTGTTATATCAGCAAAAATTAATTAGGATCGTAGTCTGGGGTCCTGGGCTTTTTATTGAGCTTGGAAAAAATTGAATAGTAATTTTTCCATCAGATCAATATACTTAATTTATTGTTTGAATTATGTACTATAAAATGCACGTTGTTATATCAGCGAAAATTAATTCGGATCGTAGTCTGGGGTCCTGGGCTTTTTATTGAGCTTGGAAAAAATTGAATAGTAATTTTTCCATCAGATCAATATACTTAATTTATTGTTTGAATTATGTACTATAAAAATGCACTTTGTTATATCAGCAAAAATTAATTTAGATTGTAATCTAATGTCCCGGTCTTTTTATTGAACTTGAGAAAAATGTAACCGTAATATTCTCTTTCATTAAAAACAATGCAATGTCTAACGTGTCTAGAGGAAGTCTCACAAAGTGCAAGTTGAATGAGATTAGCTGACAATTGAACTTACAAACAGTGCTAAAACCCATCAACATTGTACATCTCCGAATGGTCTGTTACACGGTATTTACACGCCAGCTTTACGAATCGGCGAGCGATATTAAACTATAATGTCCTCGCTGGCGCCGCAGTGTCGCCAATTGCGAGGGTTTAAGCCTGCTATCAGCTCGTTATCCTGGACGTGACTTCATATTTGATATCGAGCAGAAGCGTCGTCGGCAACAGGTTTCGCGACGCGCAAGAAACAAGAATCGCCGAAAGAATCGGCGGAGCGCGATATTTAATAAAAATAAAAATACCGCTCGACTTTGAACTCCGGACAAGATCCCCGACTTCTTCGAAGCGAGAAACGGTCTCCACGGCGTCGTTATTACAATTCGAAACGGTTCGAAACAGGATCCGGC
Source organism: Halictus ligatus (assembly GCA_028454255.1). Taxonomy (NCBI): domain Eukaryota; kingdom Metazoa; phylum Arthropoda; class Insecta; order Hymenoptera; family Halictidae; genus Halictus; species Halictus ligatus. Next base: position 5,306,808 of record CM052133.1, read on the forward strand.
TAATTAAGCGGCGGCCAGTTTCCGGATCACCGATCCCTGCGGCCACCAATTAGTTTCCCTTTCGAACGATATTCCGCGGCGCTGACGTGCCGTGATGGTCAGATTCGCGTCCTGTTCGCCAATCGGGTTGCAAAAACAAAACTCCCGTCGTCGTGCAAGCATCCGGTGTCCTGCGGGACCCTGTAACCACTATCTCGGTTTCCAGAGAAAATCGGAAACGCGGGGCCGGTTTTGTTCGAGACCGTCTCCTTTATCTCTCCGTGTCTTTCTCTCTGTCTCTACCTCTCTCTCTCTCACTCTTGCGTCCATAGATCTCGATTCCGGTAAAAAAAGAAGGAGAGAAAAAATAAAGGAAAAGAGAAACAAACCGAGGGAGTTCGCGTGGCACGAAGGCGTCGTCCCCGGCGATTCCGGGCTCAGTTATCTGCGACTATTAGCGCTTGACTCTATGCAAATTCAGCGGCAGGCTGTAGCGGTGCTGTTCGAGCGGACCCCATAAATTCTGGCGGACACGAATGATCTCGCCTTCTCCCGGTTGTGGTATTCGTGGCTGGTCGTTTGACGACACCGTGAACGTATACCACCGCTGTGTAAGCGTATACGGGGTGGTATTCGCTTACGTACGCCTTACTTACCTCGATCCGCGGCTGCGGATCGAGTCGACACACGCGTGCACATGTGATATCGCCTCCTCTCTCTTTCCCTCTCCCTATCTTACTCCGGTTCGAATCTCTCTCCTCTCTCTTCTCTCTCTCTCTCCCTCTCTCTCTTGCCCTCGTTCGCAGCGACGAGATCAAGTTCAATATGTACAGGCAACCCTCGAATAACACGACGCTCGAGTTACGCGAAAATCGAGGCATGACTCGGGTCAAACGTTGCGATGGACCTCGAATAACATCGTTCCACGACTCTCCGCTTGTTGCAGCGAGTTATTAACACTAAACCCACCACGAACGGTCGAAATGACCGGCTCCAGATTTTTTACAAATATAGAGATTTCAGATGATACAGATTTTTTTTTACAATTATTGAAGTTATCGAGGCGCTTTTCTGGGAAATGATAAAAATATCTTTAGCACAGCACATTACTACAAGAACCGCACAAAGTCCAAGTAAATTCGGTCCTGTTAGTTTTGTAAAACAATATTAGTATCAGTTACTTTGAAGGCTCGGTAAGCTTACTGTTAAATAATTATTGAAATAAAAAAATTTCTAATGTATTAGACTTAATATATTCGTAATATATTCAGTCTAATATATTCACGTTTTCAAGACGGACTAAAAATTATAAAATAATTTTTCCTAATCCCATACAGACAGTCCTAAAAATTTGTGATAGTAGCTATTGAAATAATTGTAAGATTTAAAACGAAAAAGTGAGGTGCAAAATATTAGTAAGGAGTGTAAAGAGTAGCTGTCATTGAGACAACTCACACAACAGTTCATACTATTTGCAGTGCAATAAAATTGTTAGTGACTTAGGTGAACTCTTGCATGCATCAATTACCTATTGCATACGCCCCACGTGTTTCGTCTTAAATTTTACAAGTGTTTTCATAACTATTTTCAGGACTATCTGTATGGTTTTAGGAATCTTTACGGAACTAGGAAAAATTATTTCATACTTTTTAGTCCGTCCTAAAAACGTGGTACATTAAACTTTGTTTCTCATTCGAATAATTATTTTCTGCTTTTCAGTCTTGTGCGTGTTGTCATCCATGTCTGGGCTATATTTGAAGTTTGAAGTCTCTAGCTCATAGGGAAGTTAGTTTAAAATCAGGTAGACAAATGAGCGAGTTAATAAAAACGTGGTCAAATAAAACCACTCGAACAACTTGCCGGCTTTGCATTTACATTTCTATTCGAACGATTTAACGTGTTCGCTACCACCGTTTGTTCCCTCTACTGGCATTATTTCAAAATTTTTGAAAATCCACGGTTAAACACGAGCCCATGGATAGGCTTCCGGTATGTACAATGTTTTACCAAATGCAACGTACCACCTTCCATGAAATATGAAAATTGTTTAGCAGAAGGAAGCCGTAAACTCTCGGCACATTATACCGTGCACTGTGACTTGAAACAACAAGGTGTACCAAATTAATTCGACTGTGTTTAAGTAAGCTGCGAGATCGTGGACGTCACATGTGTATCCCGGTGGTGGCGCGCGTGTTAATACAGTTTCACCGGGTTTCCAATTATTAAAGAGGGAAAATTTCAAGTAGCTCGAATGAGAACATGTGCTTGAACAAACAAGTAGACTAAAAAATTTCTATAACTTCTCAAATTGTAACAGAACAAATCTGAAATCAGTCATTTCATTCGATAGTTCAAGTGTTCAATACTTTCTGCCTTTCCATTTTGTATTTGACGTATTAACTGAACGCATTTCCCGAAAAACCGAGTACGTGTAATCTAAAAGAGAGACTAAATCAATTTAAGCACGTCAATATATTATTTTCAGCTGTATAGAATTTTTAAACAAATTTGTATTGGCCCCTCTGTCTTATAATTGTCGAAGAAAATTTTTGTTTTCGATAAAAGATCTGGTCGCGACAGTGTGTCCCTAAATATAATGAAAGAATAACGTCACTCGTGCACGTATGACCGATGCAACAGTCAAAGTAATCACTTATTTTCATCTTCCGACGTACACTCCCGCTCATAAGTCTTAGGACACCTCTGATTTTTAGTGAAACTCTGCTATTTCTGTATTTCTATTTCTGTATCTGCTATTTCTCTGCTTTAACTGTATTAACTGCATAAATATCCTCGTATGTTCAGTAAAAATTGCAACTTCAATGAAATAATTCATTAAAAATTATGAAATAGCCACCCCGATCGCCAGATTCGAACCTCATAGAAGAATTATGAGATGAACTGGCCAGACAGGTACCGAACTTTTGCCCTACTTCGAAAACACATCTATGGAATATTTTGGAACAAGAATGGAATAATATAACAACAGAAAGTGCGAAAAAATTTATCACGCGCATGCCAAGAATACTGGAAACTGGAATAAAGAAACGTGGCGGATTCTTCGATGAAAAGAAAGTATAAATATATTTACTTCTTGGTAAGATTTATGATATATGACTTCAGCATCCTTTTCTTGACATGTAAGCCTTTAAATAAGGAAAAATTTGTTCGGATCCTTCAAGGACTATTTCATTTTTACAGAGTTCAATACAAATATGATCACTGTCACTTACGAGCGGGAGCGTGTAATTAAGACGTGGAGTAATCGAGCCGGATTCGGAGCTGCTCGCATTGTGTTGGATTCCACGAGTACTGAGGGGCCCGGGGGCAACTATGGGCAGAGTCATGGGCACAATCATGGGCACGGGCGCCCGTATCACGGCCACGAACGCTTTAACGCTTCGGTTCCGAGCCACCGAGCAGAGACCACCTGCCACCTTGGCTACGTGTATACCGGGAGAGCGTGGTCGGCCGCGGCCAGGGTATTTAGTATTCGAAAGGCATCAGGCCCACAGTTCTTCCCACGGCTATTTGGAATCCACTGTGTTACCCGTCGAGTACTCTTTCGGTATTCAGCGCTGGCAGCGACACCAGTCGACACGCAGTGCCTGTCTGTCGCTCGCGCGCGGCCCGCCGTCGAACAAACGAAAAGAGTCACCGATCGCCGTGTAACCCGATGTGGGTCCTTTTACATTCACGTTATTTCAGTATCGGGAGAGTTCATTGTCGAGGCTATCTCCGCCTACGCAACCGTTCACCGTCAACCATTACCCGTGCGCCACTGATCGCCGCCTCGTCATCGTCAATGGGCTCGGTTTACGGTCATTGTGATTTTATTACGTCACGATGCTTAACCGGTTGCGCAACGAACTCGGATTCTCGGTGCCAGTTCCTCGTTCACCTGCTATTAGCCCTTTGCACTTAACTCAATTTTTCTTTCGTCCTAGAATATTTTCATTTCATTCGTACGAAACTGATTTCCGATTTCCACGTATAATCTTTAAATTTATAGTAATCTATTAAATACAAATTTTGTAATGTAACGAATATTTTGTAATATTTTTTGTAATTTCTTTGAAATAATGTCACAAAAATTTCTAGTGGTGCTTCACAGTCACCACTCGAGTTCTCTACCGATCGAAGAAAATTTCTGATCGATCACTTAAAGAATCTGCATTTTTCACACCTAAAGTGAATATTGTGTAATCCACTATTTTTACGGAGGACTTTTTCAAAACTGAGACGAATTTATTTAGTTGCCTGAAGTTAATTATAATTGTTTCTGAGTCCTGGATTAATTCCAAGAATGATGGCGATGAGTTTCAGATTGCTCGATCGACCTTTATAATGTCTACAAGAATGGAAAGTAAAAATGGCGTAGTGTTTCGCTCTCTTCCGTTATGAGCACGGCGGTTTAATATTTAAGCACAAGGAAATGGAGTTTCGTTCGAACCGAGTTGACTTAACAATTCAAACTACCTCTTCCCTCTGTGTCTTTCTAATAATTTGAAGAGACATCTAAAATTCAAAGACCTGGATACAATTTCTTGGCCGTGAAAATTTTATCATTGCCTCGAATACGTATTCTACAATATTTTGTGTAATATCTACTCCTATAATTTTCACATGAATTACCCAAAAACAACGAGTTCGAAAGTACAAGCAATTCGCGTGGCCTGGCATTAACGGGAAGTAGAATTGGTCGGTCGTGCTCAGACAAGTCGGCCGATTCCACCGTCGCGCAATCGCCAATTTTTTCGAAAACCACCGTTAATCTTCAATGAGTTTACTTTAAAAAAAAATATGGATGCAGCCAATGGACGGCGTGGAAGGGTCAGTAAGTATAATGATTTCTAGGTACGTCATTAGTATCCATCAACATAGGGTTTCCCTTTTTAACTGTCTAAAGTTCATTTCTACACGAAATATTTTTCCTGAACTGCTCGAAGGATGATTCGCTTTTCAATCGGTTTCATTTGCAAAATGTCGACGAGACAATTTTCTGGGCGACGCGGAAGGGTCAGTGCGCGGCCAGTATAATGATTTCCGAGTATGTTACTCGCTTCCATCAACATAGGGTGTCCCTTTTCAACCGTCTAAAGTGCCTTTCTACACGAAATATTTTTCCTGAACTGCTCGAAGGATGATTCGCTTTTCAATCGGTTTCATTTGCAAAATGTCGACGAGACAATTTTCTGGGCGACGCGGAAGGGTCAGTGCGCGGCCAGTATAATGATTTCCGAGTATGTTACTCGCTTCCATCAACATAGGGTGTCCCTTTTCAACCGTCTAAAGTGTCTTTCTACACGAAATATTTTTCCTGAATTGCTCGAAGGATGATTCGCTTTTCAATCGGTTTCATTTTCAAAATATCGACGCGACAATTTTCTGGGCGACGCGGAAGGGTCAGTGCGCGGCCAGTATAATGATTTCCGAGTGCGTCACTCTCATCCATCAGCGGAGGATTGCCGTTTTCGCGAGTCTGAAGAGCGTTTGGGCACGGTTCGTTGGGACAGGTAGCCGGAACAGAGTTCGGTGCCGACATGGTTTGCCGGGCCGTGTAGTCGCGTGTCTTGCGCATTACACGCGTGGAAACGCACCTTTAGGATAATTGCCATGACAGTGGCCACAGTCGAAGGGGTCAGTTTCACGTGAAGCGACATGTACGCTGGATCGTTTACGTTGGGCGCAGCCATTGCTATAACCGCGAAGTCGCGGTCCGGCGCCGCTGGCAGGCTAGTGTGACAAATTACACATAATTCACGAGCCAATTTCACACACGGTTGTCCCGCTAGGGAAGACAGCGTTGAACGCGTACGTGTACAACGACGGTGTATAACCCCGAGGAACGATTCAAACCGTGAAAGGAACGCAAACGCGCGCGCGGAGAGAGTTTGAGAGATAGACGATTACGTAAAAATCGTTCGTCGTCGACGAATCGACTGTTTTACGAGAGCTTAAGCGGCGATAAAACCGATTTTGGTCCCACGGGAACGAAAAAGTTGTCCCCGCGTCGAATTTCACGAATCACTTGACGCACCCTATTGGTTCCCGCGGAAAGGAAACGGGACGAAGAATCCACGGAAAAGGTCGGGCCGATCTCTGCGGATTAATTTGTTTGATTAAAGTGAAAGTTTCATCTCACTGTCTCACGAGCCTCCCCCTCTCGTTCTCCTACCGATCTCAGGGATCGCTGCTTTTGAAATTCCATTCAGGCGCCCGGATCACGCGTTACAACCGGACACCGCGATCTGTTGCACGTGATGTAATTGGACTGCGGTAATGTTCATATGTAGTAATATATCTGATCTGTCCGACCATGCGTTGACTCTATCCACTGCATAATGTTGAATTGTGGATTGATTCGCGTGAATACATATTCCGGGCACGACTAATGAACACTTTTGAGTTATTCGATGTTGATTGCCGGGAACAGCGCTCTGATTTAGCGTTTAATTAAAACCCGCCACGGTTTTGACGGTGCGCAACTGTGCAGTCTTAGTGTTCGCCAATTTCGGAGGATCGTTTCGTCTTTCCTTCTGGGCAAAGTTGAGCGGTTTTGTTACTTTTGCATCGTCCGAGAAATTCTTGTATTAATATTTTAACACTCTACGCAATATTTCAAACACTACCGACTATAATTAAATTTTTCCAAAATTTGAAAACGGAAAGTACGAGAAATATCGAAAGGTCTACACCTCTGATACGTATAAGAAGTAGTTATTAAAACGAGTTACAACTGGCTCGAAATTAACATCGAAAATCTTTTTGTAATTATCGACAGTAAATCCGGAAATATTTTCGTAACCAGCACACAATGAACTGCAAAGTAATAATGCAAGATTCTACAGCGACATTATTTTCGTTTACGTTAGAATGGAGCAAACGAACACGAGAGATTGAAGTGAATACAGTCACAATTGTAACATGATTGTTAATTTTTAACAGCTTTTCATTCAGGAAACAGTATCTGAAACATCAAAGATGAATCAATCCACGCACTGCACGATGGTGAATACATGGTGCACCGTTCATAATCTCGTGTTTAAAATATGAACACATAAAACGCGCAACGCAATCAGCGGGAAATCAAACATTTTCCAGTAATTAGATTCCGGAAAGGCGAGAATTTGTATACAAGAGGTGTACAGGAAAGTCACTGGAAACGGAAACCGCACACAAATTACATGTTTGCTTTTTCAATCGTTCCTTTGCCGTTGGTCGCGCGAAATTATTGACTCTTTTTAGCAATTAAATACACGTGACTCTTGCCGGTTCTTTCAATCTTTAATTAGAAAACGCGGTATCTTCGGACACCACGCCGGAACTATGTTTTCCAGTTGTGGTTTTTACAAAGCAAAATTTCAAGCGGGATACGCGTACGAATGGAACACGCTCGAGCTGTCCGTTTTATTTGATATGTGATACATTGAAACGGATTTGCACTTGTTCGCGCGATAATCCAACCACGTTTTAAAACAGTTCAGTTCGTGTTGCAACACTTGCCAAATAACTTTATAAACTTCCGCTCTGTGCGCACAATGCGCGAACATTTTTGATGTTTAGTTTAGTTCGCACTGAACGAACCACCATAGTTACCGTCGCTTTACGTGTCGCCATTGCGAATTCTTTTTCGGGTCTTTTCCTGTCTGTGTCACGAATTTCACTGGAAAAGTAATTTGTTGCTCCTACTGCACGTTTCATTGTCATGATTATTTTGTCTGTATCACATTGAATTTTTCGTACACACAAAGAATAACAAAAGTCATTTCTATCTTTTAGAGAATTTAACAAAACTACAACATAAATATTGTCGAAATTAATTGTAAGATACAGGGGCTGGGCATGTATTTCTCTTCTGAATAATTTGAATGCTTTGGGAGTAACATACAACAATATTTCTGAATTTCATAAACATTATCACTGTTCCGTATTTAATCTACTCATTTCGATCAAAAGTAAGATTCTTAATAAGATATTTCGATTATAAATAAGTCATGATTAATCCTCAAATATTTACGAAAAATTAAAATGGTACCCACTCGTTGCAAGGAACCAGAGTCCAGGAAAATTCCACTTGAATAACTCTAATGAGTTGAGAACGATGTATAGACGTCTGTTAACTTCTTTTAATGTCACTATTCTTGTGAACGACCCCGGTCATTTTTACCATAAAATTCGCAGTCGAACGAAGCGAGTGGCCGAAGACGATAACCTCGTTCCACACAGTGTCTTTCACGATCCACTGGCGCCGAAACCGAATATTCACGGGGCGATCTAAAGTCGTTCGCGCGAAGTACTTCGCGGGGAAAAGTACAGTCGGTTTTCTGGCCGTTCGACTCCTTCTTTTGTTTCGTCAACAATTGCGTAATGCCGGTCGTTTTCGACGGTTTCGTTCCGGCGTTCTGCCCGCTTCTTAGCGGCATTTTCATGGGAAGAAACGCGGTAGAAGCCGATTGAATCGGTCCGCCTCGCGGCGCCGACGATTGCCCTCATTATTTTCCCATCAGACCAATAAAGTCGCGCGGAGCGGGGCCGTGTAAGCAATCATTTTCGTCGGCGAAGATCTACGGCACCGACGCGACGAAGATCCGTCCGATCCATCAGTTTTCGCGAGGGCTCTTCGCGAGTGTTCTTCGCGAGTGTTCTTCTCGGCTTTCGCGCGCCCGAAGCGGAATTGCAGCGTTACCACGCTTCGCCTGCAACATTAACGGTACAGGCAGCCGGTCAAAGGCGCGCTATCCGAACCAGTTACATATTCATACCTAAGCGGAAACAGCCGAGGGCAATCGGCAGAAATTCGGCGCCGTACGTTGTCGAGCGACTCGTGAACAAAAATCGAGAACTTCATTGTTCAACGAACAGGTCTCGTTTACTTATCTCTCTCCCTTTGTGCAGAACGATTTTTGTGTTTCCTCGGAACGGATCTTTTAACCCCTTGCACTACTTTCACGAGTCTGATTCGTGATGAAGATTCTGAGCAGAGTCTAATAAATATGTATGATATTAGTTTCCTTTGAACCGAAATACAATTCTATTTTGGCATTCTTAATGTACAACTATTGAAGAACATATAGGCATATAATAGTCATAAATTTTCTCCTTTCCTTAGGAAATTACCAATTACAAAAAAGTTCTGATCATTGAAAACGTAAAATACATCGTAGTGCAAGGGGTGAAGACAGCTTGATGTTTTTAATCTTGAAGCGAGTACAAGATTGAAAAAGTAACAAGGCTTCCGCATAATTTGTTACAAATTGCCGGATAATATCAGAACAAAATCTAGACAAATTTATACCTATACACACTGATACAGTGAAAATACATGTCACAAATTCAATGCGAAATCTGCGTATCTGGTGGTTTTTGATTTTTTGCTGTCAGGATTTTCAACTTAAAAATCCGAATTAATTGCAGTAGACGTGTATGGGTGTCTGACGTATGTCCCATTTTTTTCATAATTTTTGCATGCTGAGTAGTCAGGGAAACTAGACGAGAAACTGATACTGTGTTCAAAATAACAAGGAGTTAATGTATTATTGTGCAACGAAAGTGCATCGGCGCTCGAATTCCAGGGAATAATGGCGTGGGCGAGTCACTTGATTAGCATTCGCGGATCAGGAGATGAGAGTCGTCCTCTTCAAAGGCCGAAAAGGTAGCTTTCGATCGGGCGTATGAAAATGTTAATATCGCTCATTACGGGGTGCGAGAGCGTTCTCCTCCACGGCGGGAGGGAGAGAAGGAGATAGGGAGAGAGAGAGAGAGAGAGGTGCCTTTTCGTTTTATATGGAAATCGTTATTATGCATCGGTCCCTGGCGTTCCGCACGTGCAGCATTATGGTGTTGCAGCGATGCGGCCGCTGGTATGCGGCCAGGCCCCGTTATCCGTTCGATGGTGAATAACCCGACGTAACGTGGCGGGTGACAGTAAATAACCGGACAATCAGATCGTGAAATCATTTCCTCGATCTTTCGTTAACGCTTCTGTGATTCCTCCCGAGAGCTTTCGTTCTGTACAATTGGAACGGCGGAATGCGTTTTTATCGAACTGCATCGGCGGCACCCCGAAGCCGCAACACGGGAGAACGCAGCTACCCGCGCAGATATTCGCGCGTCGAGGATCAATCTTTGTTAGGCGTATCGTTCGCCGTGTTCTATTTGCCGATCGAGTCGCCTCAGATTTGTATAATTGGTCCGTGACGATCGCGTAACTCCCGCACGCCCCGGATAAAATCGGCGCGTTTTAATTGCAAATAAGCTTACCCGCCAGTAGCACGTGTGTTTAGCGCTACTTTTATTCGAACGTTTGTCACGTTTTTCCAACGGGATTTTCCACGACGCTTCTCGCTGTTGCAAAAACAACAGCCTGATTTTCGCTCGCTTCTCCGTTCTTGCCTCGACTAATCGTGGTTCGTTCGCCAGACTTGCAATCAATGTGCAAATTGTAACACAAACGCGGGGACGTCTAACATTCTTCCTGAGAAATTGGGGGGAGGTTCTATTAATTAATGTATTAGTTCCACGTCTTTCTACAGACGAAATAGGAACGCGTTTTAGTGAAAAAAATTGATTTGCAGCGGCATAAGAACTTGTTTATAGCTATTATGAAGTGCATTGTAATGTAGTAGAAAATGTTACAGTTAAAAATCTACAGTCGAGAAAGCAATATCTGACATTTTTAAATTTGTTCATTACTATTCAAGACCTTGACCTTTGTAATGTATGCCAAGGTCACTGAAGTCAACAGGATGGTCTCTAACCTATACAACTATCAGAAATACTAAAAATTAAACTAGATTTTGTTACTTGCTCCGCAGGATGTCTACTGAACAATCATTATTCAGGACTCTAATCTTTAAGAGGTACTTTAAAATCACAAAAATCGACAAAATGGAATTTTTTACCTTCCCAATATATTTTAAGGTCACCAAAATCAACAAGATGGATTCCATACGACTATGAAAAATGCTAAAAGTTAGATTTTGTTACCAGCTGCACAGAAAATTCGCCGAACAACGATTCCTCTCGAAGGCCGCAGTCGTTCGATCGGCGAGCGAACAAAATCCGCGGGGTAACGCAAAAATTTCGTTGAAAAAAAGAAAAAAAAGAAAATGCTCGGCGCTCGGTTCACGGTTCAATATGTCGGGCCGGTAACTAATCCGTGAATCGAAATAATCCAGAAACGGGGGTAATAAAAGCGGCAACGAAGAATTACTTGGGCGGAAACGCTTGTCCGAAGGGCGTTTTTCCCCCCGTTGTGTGGAAATAATCGAAAAAGTAACGAGAACGCGTTCAGGTAAATACGCTTCATGGTTCGACGGAGTTTTCGATATTGTTTCTCCTTCGGAAAAATGGGAGCTCGCACGAAAAACCTTCATTCTTCGGCCGTGCCGTTTGTTATTTTACGCGGTGCTGCCGGTCGCCGCTCTCTGCTCCCGGGCGCTTCGCCGATATTTGCATCGTTCTCCATAATTGCCGGTCTGTCCCGTTGACTGGCTCCCGCGAAAATTTCGGTCGAATCTAAACAAGCACCTTCGACCCCCGGAATTTTCTGTCGCGCGCACCTACGCCTTTGTCTCGGGTTAATAGCGCTCTCCGCGACCATAGGCGGCGACCGGTTGACGCGGGAAAGCGAAAACCGCGGCAAAGCGAGTCGCCAAATATTTTCCGTGCACGTGTACGTGGGACGCGCGCGCGAATTCATGGTGGACCGCGGACCGCTTTTGTTTTCGATGTATACAAATTATTATGAGGCAAAATCAATTTTTAGTTTACTCTCGCTTCCGCGGCGAAACGATCCTCTGTGTCTAGTTATTAAGTTTCGCCGGATTAATTTACCGACCGATCGTCTGTTATGCGACGCTTTAAGCAAATTTTTATCGAAATATCGGAAAACCACGGCGAAACGGATCGTCAAATATTTTCCGTACACGTGTGGCCGCGCGAATCGAGGTAGGACGACAGAGATTCGGATCGCCTGTTTCAGTTTTCCAAATTATAACGTTCATAAATTACGACAGCAGAAATCCGCCGTGACTTGATGCAATTCCATTAAATCGCAGAATTAATTTCACGTGCGAGAGAGAACCACAGAAGGAGAGAGAGAGAGAGTGAGAGAAAGCCGCGTACTCGATGCTCTAGCGGAGTAGCATCAGTTATTCAACAGTGGCCGGGCCTCGAAACGTTTAATAATCAATTTCCCACGAGTGCGTCCGCCCGACCCCCACCCCCCGAGGTTTTTCCTTTTTCATGCAGCTGGGCATCAAAATCCCGTAATACCCCGGGTATGCGCAACAACAAACTTTAAATCTCTCGGACACAGGCCGCCAAGTTGGTATCGGGCCTGGTCCGTTGCACGGCTCCCATCAGCACACGCGGAGGGCGAAACTTCCGACCAGGGACTCGGGCCACTTCTCGGGGCTACTTACCCACCTGTATCGTTAGAAAGTTTCCTCGCGATACCGTCGCGATTTTCTCGATCGAGCCCACCCGGAAGAGACGCTACACGCTTTCCCCTCTTCTCTTTCTGTTCGACGCGCGGGGCTTGCTCTCTTTATGCACGGGGCGAGAGAACCCACTCGATTCGCGTTTTAAATAAAAGGGAAAACGATAAGAGTGAAAAATGACTCGCTGGCAACGCTCGAACGCCTCGAGTGGATATACATATCTGAGCAACCGTGAGCAGTGAGAAGACTACGCGCGCGCGCGCGCGCGGGGCTGCCGCCTCCCTTTGTCTCCTTTGTCGAGCCTGTACACAAGCCGCTGAAAAGAATCGTCTACCGGTGAAAGCGGAATCATGAACGCCCGTCGAAAGAGAACGTACTCGCCGGCGACGCTTCCAACGCCGCGGGTCCGAAAAGTTCTTGATCGACGCGCACCTATGCGCTTTCGTCGATGCGCCGGGTCTGGGTGAGCGGTTTTGTGAACCGTGCTAGCTGCGCTGAAGATCGTAGGGCGTTTTTAGTTGCCTCTTCTATGTTGAACCTAGTCCGCTAGCCGTCTGATTATCAGTAGACTTATGCATTTATAGTAGAAGTGAGTGCATTTCAGCTACTGACTCTGAGAGATATTTCAAAACTGAGTAGAAAAGGTTCGATTGTTTGATGCGTTCTGTATGCATTATTGTTCACCTTCTAGAACTTGAAGATAGGGAGATTATTGTAAGAAGCGAATGAAAGAATTCCAGAACTTCATCTGGGCGATCCAGAAATGTTTAACTTTTTATTGTATAGTCCTATACGTCTTGAAGAGAAAATGCCGAGAATCGAATTTTCGGGGCGAGGTGTTCACTGGTTTAACATTTATTGAAACATTTATTGAAACTTTTATTATAAAATTTTGTGACTCGACCTGCAGCACTGGTGATCGAACAAGCTTTGGCCAGGGGTTGATGAAGTATTTGTATTTGATTTCGCGAACCGAGTTTCATTAAATCCTCGAGGAATAATATTTTCCTTCTTCCTTGATAGGTAAAAAATCTATACAGACAGTGTGCTCGGCAGTTTGAAGAAGATTTTGATGATTGGAAGGTATAGGTTAAATTAAACTTTAGCGATTGCACGTATTTATTTAAACATGGATTGGTTATTAAAAAATTATTTGAATCTCTAGCGAATCCCCCGTTTCTCTGAATTCAATATCGAATCTGTACGTCCGTTTATTGCAGAAAAAAACGTGAGTCGGAGCAGGTTGGAGCATAGACGAACTACTCCTGCACAATGAATCGCGGATAGGTTTAACAATAAATTATCAAGCATTTTGCTTCATAAGAATCACAAGATTGAATTAATTTGGATGTCACAATGATAGAATCGATCACTCGGTGGTGGTGGCTTTAATTAGAGACTGGTGCAAAATCAAGGCAAAATTATCCACTTTTTGTAATAGTATAATAGAGCTTTGTAGGGGAGAAAAATATCGAATAAAATTGCTTCGAACTAGATTTCACTTTCGCGAGAATCAGATATGAAGATTCGCCATGTGGTCGATTATATTACGCAGAAGTAGAATCGGTCGGTCATGATCAGACACGCCTGCTGCTTCCTATTCGACAGCACGCGTACTTGATGAATCTTTATATTCAATCTTTCTAAAATTACAACCACGGACTAGACAATTCTTACTATGTATATATATCATTAACGATTGCTCTAGTTATCAATTCATTTTTCTTCCTATGGTGGTTATATTTCTTTGTGAAATTTATTATTTCCAAACTGAGAACAACCCGTACATTTTTATATCTACATTAAAGTTATTAAAGTCTACATCTACCTCGTTTCTGCACCAAGATGTTCAACAATTTCCCACAGGAGTACCTTAATAATTTAACAACGAAACTAACAAATTTCAAACGTGTCATCCTGCCGTATTTGACAATTTAAAATGAAACTCACAAAACTGGTGATTTGGGATCAATGGTCTGGATGGAAACTAAAAATTCGATAGGTTATCTCGACGTGGCCGATAATTTAAAACAAAATCCATAAGATTGGTCATTCGCGACCGGCGGCGGTAGGTGCGGCGTTAATCGATTTCGCTGTCAACGGGTTTCCAGCGGAGCAGAAAGCGGAAGATCAGTCGCGGAAGCGAAGAGGAAACGCAAAAGTTCACGAGTAACGGAGCAGAGGTGGCGGTGTAGGTGTAACAAAGAGCCGGGGATGGGAAGGGGGAAGGGGAAAAATCATTTATCTTCGCGTGGTGCCGGGAATATATTACGCCGGAGCCTAATTACCGGCAGTGTCCCATAGTGGCATCCACTAATTGTAAGTGGTTCTTTGGGAACAACGAACACGGAGAGGAGAGAAGACGGCTAGCAGACGAATGAGAAGGAATGGTAAGTAGACGGTGCTCAGGTCGCCGTAAGACGATCCTATCATTCAGTAACGGAGCCCGGGTACAGAAATTCCATGATCGTGACGCTCATGCTATATCGTCATTGTCCCATCGTCGATCATGATCCACGGGTACACGGGGCCTGCGAACCTACCTAACTCCGTATTGCTTTGCGAGAAACAAATATTCAACGCACAGCATTCCTGATCGAGGTATAGCTGTACCTTTAGCGGAACACTCCAACGAAATTTGTTCCCCGTGTATCTGTTTACCGATCATTTCGTTTTACCGTTGTAAACAAACGCTACGTCACCGTGATGCCCGCAGTCCCGAACTTCATTCCACTCTCATCGAGCACGCTGTTAATTCGGTGTGTGCAAACATAATTGGACCACCGAAGCGAAGAATTATACCTGCTATTCAAATGAATGAATGAATATAAAAATGGACTAAAACGAGAACAAGCTTGCTAATGAATGTCCGGAGACTAACAGAAATGCCAATGAGCTTACACGTTTCAATGGATGAACAATTTGAAACGAACAAAAATGACAGTAACGAACTCGAGCAGAAACGAGCAAAAATGGCCCCCAGGACTGTTTACCATACCTCGCTGAAAGTTTCTTTTAAAGCAGCTCCGCGACCCAGGCTCTGCCAATAAAATTTGTAAACGGTTCCAAGGCAGAACGGAACCGATCGTGTCGAGCGTAAAGGTGTCGAGATTTGCTCTTTCTCGCCAGCAAAAAGGGACCGCTCGCACACGGTGTCAAGTAAGTGACGGCTAACGAGGCCGCACGCGGTCCAAAAGCATTCATAACGATCGATTAGTCGCGTTACGCCGATAATGGCGCGCAACAACGGTGAAAAGGCGACGTTTTGCTCCCGGTACATTGATACAGGAAGTTCGTGTCAGGAAGCCATCAAACCGTGACGATGTCCGTCTCGTCGTCGAACCGGGACCGTGATTGGCCGATCTTCGATACCGTCTCTCGGTTTTCTTTCTCCTGTTTCATGCCACTCTTCTTGCCGAGCGGATCTTCTTCTTTTTTTTCCCCCGTAGGAAAGATAGAATACCGTGGCGGCAAGTAAGCTTCGCACAATCGATTTTACAGTGTACGCCCAATTTCACGTAATTATCCTTAAAATCCAGCTGTGGCGCGTTCGACTTTCGTTCGCCGCTGGCCTATTTTGTCCCTCGTGTGTAGAAATTGTTGAAGGGAGTGGCAGCGAGAGGAGTGTGAGTGCGAGAGAGAGAGAGAGATGAAGAGAGGGAGCGGTAGTGGGGGGAAACCCTGGTAGAGGTGTTGTTAAAAGAAGCAAAGAGTACTTTGCAGACGTCAAGCTGTCAGGAGCAGGTATACCTGCACGTCAACTCGATAACTCGAGAAGTTTGCGGTAAATGATCGGCCAAGGTGCCTCGAATATTTTGCATGTTCGCCGTGCCTCACCTATTTCCCCACTATACTTCCAACCTGACCGCTACGGGGGCTTTCTTCGTCTCCTCGTTTTTTCCTCTCATCTCTTTTTCGATCTCGGCCGATCATCGCCGGCTGCACGTGCTTCGAGAATCAATTTTTCTGACATTCTCTCTTTCTCTCTTTCTCTCTTTCTCCATTTCTATTTCTCTTGACGGATCCCGTCCGCGACCGGCTTGCGGTGTGACTCTTCTTCGTTAGAGCGCATCGCGCATCCGGATGCGCTGTTCAAGTTACACCAATTATCGAACCCGTGTGCATTCCTCCCCGCGATCATGTTTTTCTGCCGTTGTTCGCGGAAACATAAAGCCAGCGCCGTTTCACTTCTTCGTTCGAGGATTTTATTATTTAGGAGGCGCGCGGCCACGAACGGGGCAATTGAAGCTCATTGCGCGCAACGACTAGACCGCGCCGGGATCTCCATACGTCGAGCGAAAATGTTCTTAACACTAAGGTTTACGGAGCATTAAAAATTAGTGTTTTACATTACTTTATAAAAATAAGGAGAACGTGTCTATCCAAGTTTTCAGCCATTTTTTAAATAATATAT
This sequence comes from Halictus ligatus, assembly GCA_028454255.1. Taxonomy (NCBI): domain Eukaryota; kingdom Metazoa; phylum Arthropoda; class Insecta; order Hymenoptera; family Halictidae; genus Halictus; species Halictus ligatus. Next base: position 5,323,647 of record CM052133.1, read on the forward strand.
ACTCAAAGGAATCCATTTTGTCAAATAATTGCTCGTGGATGTATTTTTACAGTCTCAAAATTCGCAATTTAAAAATATTAGAATCGTGTTAAAATAGTGTTCATGATTATGGTTATAGTGTTTATGAGATGGTCAACGGTGAATTTCTTGTTTATTATGAATAAAAGTATTCACAGTTTTCGGTGCCCAGACAAAATACAAAATCCATTCGTTGCTGGTCTGAATTATTGGTCGAGTCAAGTTTGTTGAGTAATTCCACGTAGATGGATCTTCACAATCTCGGTAATCGTGAATTAAAAATATTAGAACCTGTCATTTTGACGGGTCCTAGTGTTAATCATGCGGAGCGAGGGTGAAATCAATTTTTAACTCCGTTCACGGCGGCTTTAACGACGCGAAAATAAGCCGAAAAATGGATAGATACGGATGAGATGCATCAGAATATATCTGAATCTCGATGACCTTCGAGTAACCTTGGACCATAAAAATGGTTTAAGACCATTTTAAAACGATCAACAATTTATTCATCGAAAGTATGGTAATTTTGCGTGGTGTCTTAGAGGAAACAGTCGAGTAGAGGAAATTAGTATTTCAAATTTTTGCCCGTACTCGTCACTTATAGACGTGCCAACGTCGCCGTGATGAATGTGCAAAAAATTTCGAAATTTCACAGTCGTATTTTGTCTAGCGCTCGGAACGGAAGAGAAAGCTAGTTTAAGCTTTAATTAAGCGGCCGAAAGGGAATATTATTTGAAAGTGAGCCGCGGCACAGTAGAATTGACACGAAACAATGCTCGAAACTCGGGCTCGTTCCGTTTTGCTAGCGTTATTTTTCAAACAACGAGAGAACACCGGGAACAGGGGTAGGTGTATGAATAAAAGCGCGGGGCCGAGTTGATCGTTTGTTGATCCGATTCCGCGATGTTTTCGTAACCGTGACCCGTTGCGCTCGGCCCGAAACTTCGGAAATTTATGTACTTCGGGAAAGTGAACGCAACTTTTTGAATAATTCCATTCCTTACAGAACGCTGCATCCTCGAACGTGTTTCAAAGCGGAAGAGGGAGAGCGAGAGAGAGAGGGAGAGGGGGTAGGGGAGAAACTCATGGGGCAGGAACAGCGGAAATTGGGTTTCATTGTTGTAAAAGTGTGCCCCCTTCTACCGCGTCCTGTGCTCCGTCCCTTTTCGCCGATTGTTTAAATTCAATTCCGAACTCGGTCGCGTCGACGGCGGAAACTTGCTGCAGACAGCGATATTACGAATTTCGCGAGCACGCTGAAATTTTCTTGACTCGTCGCAGACGAATAATGCAGCGATGTAATAAGTGCCGGGGATCAAGTGCCTCGGGAACGCTATGGAAAACGTCGTGACACGCTCCGAACCGTCCACGAGTGCTTCGAACGAACGGGAACGGGAACGGGAACGTGTACGAAAATAATCGCAACAAAATATCATCGAAGCCGCCCCGCGAGCACTTCCGGAACGGAAACAACAGTCGTCAGCAGACTTTGCGAGAGCTTGCGGCTTTGAGGACCAACTGACAATTGCAAACATCAGACACAAGAATAAACATTCTTTCTTTTTTTAATTTTAAACTTCTAGATTTTCCTTCCGAGACGGTTTCAACTTATTATTGATATATTCGGAACAGTGCAGGATCAAATGCGATCATAATTTGTATTTTTTTGGAGAATATGGCATTCTTATTAGACGAAGGGGAATGTTAAATTTTTTGCTCGAGTTTGGTGAAATTTTTGTTCTGAATAAATATTTTATTTTGATGCGTTTCTTCCTTCGATAATTCTAATAGACTAAACTTGATATATTGACGCTCCGCAATTGTTTTAAATTCACTACTGTTTCAAATTTCAACTATTCAGTTTTGTCATAAATGCATAAAATCCGCGGTTTAGTAATCGTGAATTGTGTGCGTTGGAGGTTTGATTTTATTTTTCGAAATACATTGTAAAATTGTAAAAGACCGAATATCTCTGGAACGAGCTGGAACGCTTCAAGAACAGTGAACTATTTATGGCACAGTCTTCCAAGCCTCTTATAATGGTCATTATAAGTTTCTGGAACGGCGGAACGATACCGAGTGCTTCGCAAATAAAATGAACCATTCGTTTTTACCACTGCAAATCGAACCCCGTAAGAGCGAATCAATTAAACGTGTATCAAACGTAGACGTATATCAAGCTCGCATTTGATTGTTGTTAATACAAATACTAAATTCTGCATTCGAAACAAATTGCACATATGCGTTATGTCCCAAAAATATAATACTTCCTTGCGAAAGGTGATTCCCGAGATGATTTTAAATAATTTTTTCCTTCGCGAAAACGTTCTGCGCGGCTTCGTTGACGAGTTATTAAGGAAAAACACGGACCAATGGGATTCCGGTACGGCGGCAGTTCCCGCCGAGCGTGGCGCTGTCATTGGCCGAGCCGGAATCGGTCCGCTACAGCCGCGCCCTGATTGGACGGTGTTTTTCGTTAATAACTCCTCAACGAAGCCTCGGAGAAGATTTTCGCAAAGGAAAAAGTGACTTGAAATGACCCCTCGAATCTACTCTTTTTAGGAGAAACCCACTCTTTCGAAGTTCATTTTTGAGACACCCTGTGTATCGATGATTTTCTAGATTTGTGGTGACGTTCGTTTTCGTTGAAAATACACTTTCGCGCAAAAATACAAAGTTGCAGATCAGCGGAACGGATACGCGGGTGATTGACGTGCACGGAAAGATACGGTATACTCGATCCCCGGATAGGCGACGAACAAAACAAGTCTCGGGACTGGCAGATGAACAAGCTGGAATAATAACGCTTGTAATCGCACGAGATCTTGGCTGGGCCTAGGCACCGTTTTTCTATAGATGTGCCTAACTTATTTACCATGTAATTAATGCTCACGAGTAGTCGGCCAGCCACGAACGCATAGTTTATATTAATTACACCCCGGAAGATTCAATTAGTGCATTTCTCATTACACTTACTTATACCAGTATCCATTATTCATGAGGAACCGGCGCGCGGTCGAGTTGCCCTGACAATGCACGTGATCGTTACAGTGTATTGTTCCAGCGAAGATTTTCGTACATGGAATTTGATAAAAATGCATCTGGAGCAGCCTCGGCGGTAAGGTTGCCTCCGCTAATGAAAATCTCACTCGTGCTTCATTGTTAATGCCGCCGGAAATTTTGCCGGTGCTCGTTATACCCGGCAATCATTAACAGACTCGATACCGATCCAAAGATTATCCTTGGCGCTCTGGTGTATCCAATAAAATCTCTCCAACGACCCGACAATCGGCATCGCCGTCGAAACTGCTTTCGTGAACCGAACAACGAACCCACAGTTCGCAGTTGATCTAATCGCGAATCCTCCATATTTATTTCACCAGCTAAAATCGAAACATTAGGAACAAATGCTTCGCGTGCTGCGTTTCGAAGCAATTATACTTAGAGAAACAGCTTCCTTTCTATTGAACCTGTATTAAATTTTCTTGTTTGAAAATGAAATGAACTTTTTCGTGATTTTTAACGCTAGGTTTACGGAGCATTAAAACTGAGTATTTTACATTACTTTATAAAAATAAGAAGAAGGTGTCTATCCAAGTTTTCAGCCATGTTTTAAATAATATATACCTGAGGATGTAAGTTGGTTGAGTAATTCCACGTAGATGGATCTTCACAATCTCAATAATCGTAAATTAAAAATATTAGAACCCGTCATTTTCACTGGTCCCGTAAACCTAGTGTTAAGATTAATAAATCATGTAATATTTTTTAATATAAAGAACGAAGGAACCGAGAACGCTGTTTTAATTGAACTGCTGGGGTTAATGCGGCCTCAATCAAATTCATTCTAATAATTATTTAGTGTGCAAATATTAATAATGCAACCATCTCGCTACGTTTATTTACCATTTCGATAGGGACGAATATCAAATATTTCTCTCAAGGGTCCACGACTGTATCCCTAACTTTCACTTTCCGCGAGTTTTCCGAGCGCATTTCCCTAATCTCCTTTACATCAAATACACGAGTGATTTATTAACATTTTCCGTGTCTCCCAACCGCTGGAATCATTCCATTCAAATTAATAACATGGAATCGCATGGATTCCAAACATTACATCAGCTTACACTAAATCCTGTTCAGTATGTACGCCCTAATGGGACTCTAATTAAGAAAATAGCGTGTAATTCCTGCTTAAATATTTAAATGTCAGGAAAGGCTGAGAAACTTCCGGTTTGAACGAAGGAATCCAGGATGATTTAACGCTTCCTCGTAATTCGGGGGACATTTATTTTTTCGCAATTAACCATTCCCCCATGGGTACATATTAAAGTTCATGCGAGGCGACCGCGAGAATAAGATTATTACGATGGATCTTTGTTCTACAGTAATTATCTTGTATCTTAACTGTTGCTGTACACGTTGCGTGTGAACCCGTCATTCTTGCGCTGTTGCGTTGTGTTCCTGGCCGTGCTTAATTGTTCGGGATCGGAGTTTCGACGTTCCTGCCACATTGTGGGCGAATGAACCTTCCCCGCCGTGTTCGTGAACGCGCACGCGCGCGCGCGCTCGCGAAGCTCTAACGGGAAACCGCCCCGTAACTTTTGCAGCAAATAGCATTTTTAATCTACCCCGGCCAACCAAATCAGATAAAACTTCCCGTTGCTGTAACGGCCGTAGAAAGTTTCGCAGTTACTCCCGCGGTTAGCAGCGAATTCGATCATGTTCCAAGTTCGCCGCGAATTTACATCGAACCGCCGCGCCGCCCCTCGCGATCCATCTCGACCGAAGATCCGATCAAGACGTAATAAATTCCGATGCGCAAACAGCTATTTATTTCAGCTCGAGATCCTCGGGAAATTAATTACACAAACCCGCTTCAGAAGCCAATGAAACCCGATCTACGATTTGTCCGATAATTGGACGTTCAGATGCTAATGAAGTATCACTAAAAACTCGTATCTATTATCGAAATGCAAATCAAAAGCGCTCACGCGAGAAAATTACATTTCGTTCCGATTTGATTACCGCGGACACGTTGATCAAACTCGACTTTTGACTGGGAAATAAAGCTCGTTTCGTTTAATCGGATTATTTTCAAGGTTAACACCAAACCTACCTAGCACTAAACATATAAAAGTGAATCGTCTTATAAGAGGAAGAATATTGGATTTACTTGATCTTTGTACGATCTTCATTATAAGGCGTGCTTAACACTAAACCTGCCACGGTCAATATGACTGGTTTTATACTTTACAATTGTTGAAATTATAAGAATTCATTTATGGACAATAGTGAAATAAATTTTCTTGTCCAAGCATTTATTATATTGAAAATTACAGACAATCTCAGTAAATTTAGGATTGCCATTTTTATAAAGTAACATTTATCCGATTCTGTTAATGATTGGTAGGTTTAGTGTTAAAATATAGAAATCAATTCAGTAATTTTCTATGAAAACTGTTCTATAATTTCAATAATTGTGAAATAGAAAACTGGTCATCTTCACCGTGGTAGGTTAAGTGTTAAGAATGATTTAGGCTTTCTGATATTTTCCATAGCAATGCTGACATTCTAGAATACAATTATGCATGAAAACGTGCGCTCCTAATAATCATAATAATTAACACTTTGACAGCCAAACTAGAAACCTAAAAAATCCCATAAAATCAAAGTAAATTATTTAATGGAATAAAAATTGAAAAAAATTGAATGAATATCGAGTAGTCCTGTAGCTTTTAGCATTTACAGATCCTAATCAAATGTGGCACAGTGAACATTTTTACGTAAATATTAATTTTAAAACCTGGACAAATAATTCCGTCACCCACCCGTAAGGGTGCCATGGCGATCAATGTATTAAATATTATTAAGCTTTCATAAATTTACGACAAAAACGAACGGGTTCAATTTGAAAGCAGCCTTTGAACGTGATATTCGCGAATGATCGTTAGAAGGAGATGTTCTATCTCGGAAATTAACGAAATGGCGAACCGTCGATTTCGCAGCGAGAGAATTCGAGACGCGATTTTTCCAGCGGCGGGAAACTTATGTGAGAGTGTGTGGCAACGTGTGACTGCACGGTGAAACTTTAACCTGTAATCCGGACGGCGCTGGTGGCCGAAATAGCTTAAAATCGTCTTCAATCCAACGCCTCGAACCGCGATGAAAGAGTAGGTCGAGGACCGCTTGACAAATCCTCCAGCTCGCTCTCGATATTTTTCCGCGACGTTCTGGCGTGGAGGAAAATCAACCGGGAACTCGTCCCCGCCTCGTTCCTCGCAAAAATTCAAATAAGATTCTCTCGGATCGAAGACAGATATAGTAAAATCGTTGTGTAAAGAGATTGGGAATCGAGCAGCTTTAAATACTCCGCGGGAGGGAAGCTTATTGACGTGCTAAATTCGAGGACCATTTATCCGCTCGACTTATGGGCCGAGAAATTTCTTTTTGCGGAAGCCGCGGATTGTCGCCCACTCTGCCGAAAAATTCCGCGACTTTTCTCCGGTTCGATGGAATTAAATACCAAAAAAATAAATAAATAAATAAAAACGGTAGCACCGAGAGAGCCTTGTAAACTGTGTTTCCGCAGCTTCGAATGGACCGTTTTGCAGAAGGATAAAAGACTGCGTTCGTCAAAAAAAAAGAAAATAAACGTGGGGGTCCGTGCGGGGAACAATAAACTTTTATCTAGCGTTATAGTGCAGAATTCGATTTCAATATTTGCGACAGGAGGGACGGGCGAGGAAAAAATTTGTAGAACTCTCGGATGCGCGAAACGTTTCAAGGAGACCAGCTTTTCGATGCTCGGGGAAGTGTCGCGCGTTTTTTGGTACGCAATCGATACGCGGTATATATCGCGATACAATCGACAAACACGGATTACGCTACGCTTCGCTGTATAATCCGTGAAATGGACGATTAATAACGATCGTATACGTACATACGAGCGACAGCCACCGTACGAGCCGGTGAATTTTATCAAACGCGCGCGGCACGAACGCAACCGGGCCACGAGACAAAAATTCTGCCGCCGAGTGAATCAAATTCTTTTCGAAACAATTATAACCGGAACGCCCGTAACGAATTGCCGCTGTTAAGAACATTTTTCAAAAAAAGAACTTCACCGTTCGTGTAATATCCGGAAATCCAACGAGTCAACTGCGTTTGGCAAATTTAAAGCACTTGGCGTTCGCGGGATTTATTCGTGTCGTGATCCAGAGGATTGCGTTTTGACCATAGAATTTTATCATTCTCTTTGTGCATTTCTCCGCGCGCTTTGTGTGCGCCGCTGTAAAATTCCACGGTGTGGCGAAGAGTTGACAAAAACAGAACGTGCGTTCTAGCAGTTTTTACTGGTTCTGAAATGAAGATGAGCCACTTTGCGATGCTCCGTGACTCTATGATGTTCCACAATGCTCTATCTGCACTATGTTGTAGTTAGATTGTTTCACAAACTTAAAATCTTCAAGACAAATTACAAAATTGACGTGATAAGGATCTGTGGGTCTCTTCGAATACTGTCTCATAAAAATATATAACCTTGTATTTGAGAGAGCCCGAAGTGCATACCCTTGTGTTCGAGAGTGAAATTGAAAATGCTGTTTCAAAATAAAATTTTTGAACCTAACAAAACCTGAAGCCTCGTCTACCGGTCACCGTAACGCGAAATGAGAGAAAAATACGAGAGATTCTACAGAATTGTTCCATATAACAATCATTCATACATCTCCGCCAGTTATCACAAGAAAATCGTTGAATATGATAGTTTGATTTGAAAATAAAATTTCTGAAAAACCGAGAACGGCGAAAATACAAGGAGATTCTACAGAATCGTTCCATATAAAAATCATCACATACATCTCCGCCAGTTACCTCAAAAAAACACGTTCAATATGATAGTTTGATTTGAAAATAAAATTTCTTAAGAACCGAGAACGGCGAAGAGAAGAAGGAACGATTTCGGATACGCGTATTCGTGGCACAATGGCGTCGGGACTCGTCGACCGGTGACCGTAACGCGAAATCGGTGTCGCACGTCGTAATCACCGCGTAACGATCCCGTAGTTGGTCGGAGGTATCGGTTCAGGATGTCGTTAGGGCGTTCTGTAAAGCAACAGGAAGCGTGGACGGACTGTAAGAAGGCGACGCGACATGGGGGGAGAGAGAGCATCTCGATAGCGCGGAATTGTACCGTACAGAATGGTTGCGTTCCAGATTCTCGAAATTCTTGGTCGACCGCTTCCCACCCAATCGAACAGAGATTATAAGACCGACCGAATATCGGCATGGGAACCCGTTACGCTTTCAACGAGGCGACTCACGTGCGGTGTATAAAGGTACGCGCGCGTCTCTCGGCTGCGGCGTTCTCGGGCACGACGAGAGCGACACACGTCTATTTTACCCATCGTCCTGGCCGTTTAATCATTCCGCGGAACGCTTACACGCTTCATGGAATTCCCTTATTCGGTCGGTGGAACATACATATATGTACGATCCCCGGATGCGTGGCACCGTTCAGTGTCCACCGGCGTCGCCGGGGAAAGACTGATCGGCAGCGAACAGCCTGGCCAGCAACCCGAGCGAAACGTTGTTGTTGCTGGGACTCTTAGACTGCTGAACACCCGTTGACGTTTCTAGCTGGGAATATCGGCGGATCGGATCGGATCGGATCGGATCGGTTCGGTTTGCGCGCCGTTCTCCTAACGTTTATTCGCGCTCGCTCGCGAATACGATAACGATTCAATCTCGGTCTTACCTGGATTGCTGTCCGCGTTCGAGCTGAACAGCACGCACAGGCCCGTCTCGTAGTTGACCGCCTGGCAGGAGTCGTTCGTCTGACACATCTCCAGGCAGTCGGTGATCATCACAGTTCCTGGTATGGTGTCGAGCGTGTCCGTCGGCGCGGTGTACACGTAACCGGTCACTAGCTCGAAGCCCACCATTTCTGGGTCGCACTCGTCGGAACCGGACGGGCCCGTGTAGTCCGGCCCAGAAAGACCCGACGGCATTGCAGAAGACGCTGACTGCTGCTGCAGTTGCTGTTGCTGTTGCTGTTGGTCAGCAGCGTGCGTCGACTCGGCGCACGCCACGCGACCCAGCCTCGAGATCGCCAGCACCAACAGCAACGTCCTCAGCAACTCCCTTGTCATCATGCCGATACACCTGTCGCCGCGCAACCTTATCTGTGAACAGAACGGGATCCGGGTCAGATTGCGGTCCGGTCTCTTCGAGGTTCTTTTAACATTATTTAACGGGGTATTCTTGGTCTTTTATTTTAAAGATTCCAGTTTTTCTTCTTCGCTGTTTCTTTGAGTGCAAGCCTCGTCGTATATGCGAATATATACTGATATTGCGATATTGATAGTTGCATTGTTAAAGGCGTTTTTCGAGTTCTAGTTGGACAATCGATTTGAAATTTTAGGAGATTCTTCACTACACACCTTACTCTCGCACGAACCACATTTTTAAAATCCGTCAATTTTTTTATCTTATATTTATCGTGCTAAAGGCAAAGAAATGTGAAAACGATCGGTAATTCGACTCAAATATACCGCCATTTTGTGAATAATCCTGATTTGTAATTTTCTTTGGTTTGGACCACACCTATGTTCATACTGATCGTTAAATAACTTCATTTTTTGGTTTCAGATCAGTAGAAAAACCGAAATTATATCAACCGTTTACTCATGTTTTTCTATACATGCTCTGTAAAAAGATATATAGCTCATGTAATTTTGATTATTTTTACTTTAAATAAATCGCACTTGTATTTCAAGCATCAATAAATGTGTGTCCAGAATCCTAATATAAAAGGTCCGATAGTTCTACTGAAAAAATTCGTCCAAAAACTGACTCGAAAAACTATATACACCCGCAAGAAATTAAATTTATTTAATATAATTTAATTTAATTTGTTTTGATACTGGAAAATACTATTGAACAGACACTTCAAGATGACAGATTTCGAATTTTTTTAGTATGTTGTTGTTAATTAAATTACATTTTTAAGGTATTTTTTTTATTAAACTTACTTTCACTGGTCTTTCAGTGATCGGCTTTGTTTTTTTCTTAATTTTATAACTGAAAACCTTGGGGCAAAACTGGATAAATTCACTTTCTTGTTTGATGTAAGACTACAGCAAAAGAGTGATTAGGTTGAAGATTTGTATATTTTTATACGCCATTACATTTTTAGGTCAAGAATCAAACAACTTTCAATATCACGAATTAACTACGGTTTTCACTAAAATCATGAATTATTGGAGTTGCAAAAATCTTTCTATGGGAAATAGTTTAAATAAACCTCCTAATTCAAGCACAAATTGTAATTGTAAATCGTGTAAAATCTATGTACATTCACTCTCGAGACACTTTCTACAGGGAATTAGTTATTCATATTTCGAAATTTATGACTTACTATGAGTAACACAATTTAATAACTATCGTGGGCCTAGTGTACAAAAGAGGATTTTTAAGTTCATTTTAGAAATAAAATAGATGCGCTAATATAGTCACACACTTTTATCACTCGTATATTAAATTATAAACGTTTCACTTTATGCACATGTTTATCCCGGCCGAAAGCTGGTTTGAGCACATTAAAATCGACGCACGTATTAAACAGACAATAACAATTATTTGAAAATTTTAATTTTGGAGCGATATCGCGTTAGAGCACGTAGATCGAATTACAGTAACAATTTCAACCAATCCGCCCTCATTCCGAATTGTTTACAAACGCAATGTAACGAAGCCGATATTCTGATTATTTGTATCATATTATACATTTTGGAGGGTATACATTTATACACAAAATTAATACAATTCCCTGGTTTAATATGAAATAAAGCGACTAAGAAATTATCGACTTCGTTGATCGGTTCCAACATGATACCAGGTCTCGCACAATTAAATTACACGAAATCTTTGATTTTTGATCAACTACCTAACGATCCAATTAATTTTTGGGTCAGCCTAGATATTTAATCACAGGCATCGACTGCGGCAAAATGGAACCGATACTCCGACTGAGGGAGAATAAAGCTTGCAAGTTGAAGGACAAAGTTCTGGTCAAACAAAACCATTATTTCTGACGTAGGAAAGCGGCTTCGGGCGGAGAATACGAATGCCGGGCGAATTCACGATTCCGGGCAACGGGGAACCAGTATATCCGAGTTCGGACGTAAATAACCTAGTTTCGCGGTCTGCTACGTGTAATAATAATAAAATGAGAACATTGTCTGAAATCTGTCACTGTAGAAGAACGTGCTTCAACGAGCGGCGCGCGCCTTGAATACCGAAAGAGAGACGTTCGGTCTACATACCGAGTCGGCTGACAACCGGCCGAACAATTCTCTTAGCAGCGACGGTCGTGCGTTCGCGTTTTATGAACGTCCAATACGGAACGGGGACGTATGTACAAATTTTTTTTCGGCCCTGGTGAATAGGAACTTGAACGGTTCCCCGTTTTCCAGTCGAAAACGGCCGAAGGGAGGAGCAGCGTGGGGGAAAAAAATGCGAGCGCGAAAATACGAGAGCCGCACGCGCGGCCTTTATTCCCGTCACGTTGTTTTCTAACGCGCGAAACTAAATAACAACCGGCGCGCACACTGGCCCGGGACCCGACACCGGCTACGCCCCGCGTACGAGGGTTCTGTGTGTTCACGGTTCGATGGGACGAACAAAAGCTCAAGTAGCAAAGTTGCGCAAATTCCTGCGTGTTCCGCGGCGAAATAAAACGACCGAGAACCCCCGGACACATCATCGGTTTCCCTTGTCCGCTGGAAAATATCATCGACGCCGCCACTTGCAGCACTATTCCAGAAATGTGACAGATGAGTCGCAGAAATTCAATCTCGCACAATCGAGTCGAGATTCCCGAACGGATTTTCGATTTGATTTGGTCGGATGGGTAAAGTAGATTCTCGATGGAATGTTTTTTTCTTTTTCTTCCTTTTTTTTTTCTTCATCGGTAAAGCGAATGAGAACGAGGAGAGAAAATCATTACGGTCGTGTTGCCACTTTGACGGTGGGGCCCAGAAAATTATCTCGTGAAATGTCGAAATTTAATTTGCTTGGATACGAAGACTGTGTTAAAAGAAGACAGTCGAGAGTACAAATTTCGTGATGAAGTAATGTTGTCTTGGTTAGTATTTTCGTGATGGGCCAGTGTCAGGCCCAGAAATTAACTTGATAAGGTTTGTGGTAAAATAAAGTAATCGAGAACTCGTACAACGAACAACTGTTCGTACAGAAATAATATCACTACTCGCACAACGGGCCCCATCAGGCCCAAAATGGAAAGGATGAATTAAATTATAAAGCAAAAAGTAAATTTAATGAAAATGAAAGTTCCTGGTAAATTACACCAATCGAAGGTCAATGAGAAAATATTACCATCGATATTACATTTTAAACCCAAAAAATGTGTTAGCCCCAAAAAATTAATGGATGATCTGTCAAAAGTGGAATTTGGAGAAATTATATGATATAATTAAAAAATCTGGGACTCACAAGAATATGAAAATAACATCACTGACACTGTATTTTGTATAGAAGACTGGCATCAGTCCCAAATATTAAACTAATAAACTATCAAGAATTAAACTAGACTGGGGAGCAGGAAAAAAGTGAAAATGATTTTAACGATGCTGCAACTTGCATAGGAGATCCGCATCAGGCTCAAAAAGTCCAACCAATAAAATGACAGAAATTAAGTTTGGAAACGAAGGTTCGCAATAGATAAAAACAACTAAGAAATTGGGGCCCACGAGAAAGTAATAGTACCAATACCACTTGCACAGAAAATTGACATTGGTTCCAAAAGTCCAAATAATGCAGAATTTATTATTGCAGAATTTAAGGCTCATAAGAAAACAATATCACCGATGATATGACTTTTTCAGAAAATCGACATTGGTCCCAAAAACCAGATCGACAATCGTATCTATCAAAAATTGAATTTCTGAAAATTGAAGTCCACAGTAAAATAGAACAACTACGTATCTGAGAGGCCTTGTATGATACTTACGCTGAAAAGTAAAATCGGTATCAGTCCCAAAATTCGAATGAACGAACGTACTCGTCAAAAACTGAATTTCCAAAAATCAGAATACAGTGAGATAAAACAACTAAAAATCCTGTGGTCATGTACCATCAATGTCGCTTTACCACGCTAAAAGACGAAAATCACAAACGAACTATTGGTCCCAAAAATGGGATCAACGAAAGTGCCTGCTAAAAATTGAATTTCTAACAATTTCCACCCACAATAAATTAAAATAATCGTGTGCTCGTGCACCATCAGTTTCACTTTATCTCGAGAAAACAGTACCGCCAACGAATCGCTATAAGTCCCAAAAACCAGATCACCGTAAGTGTCTACCAAAACCTAAATATCCAAAACTCCTGGTCGACGACAAAATAATCCACTCAATAGTCAATTTTCAATCAGTAACACTTGACCGTAAGAAAACAGAGTTCTCTACCGACATCAAGTGCATGAGTCCCAAAAACAGAGTCAAGAGATCGTACCTGTCTGAAATCGGCTGGGTCCGGGAACGAGGACGTTTCTTCCAAATTCCCCAATGTGTCTGGGCTGCGTTATCCTACCGAAGGACGTCTTCTCACAATAACCGATCGCCTCGAAGTGGTGTGCCGGGCGGGATCACCGATCACCGATCACAAAATACCGAAAATTTCGGGGGAGGGCCGGGTGCAAGATAAAACCGGGTGCGCACCAACGAAGCACAGCGCGCGTCGGACAGACCAAATTGACTTTTGTCGATCGCACACGCGCGTACGGTTCTCGATGGGTCCAGCACGGAAATCGGCGGCCGATTTGCAATGATAATACGCACCTCGCGAGGCACCGCGCTGCAGGGTATAACGACGTCGACCGGCTGGCTCTTAGGCACTGGATACACCTGGCTCAGTCGCGGCGCACGTTTCTTCCTCGACCGATCGGTAGAAGGGGGTAGGGGGCAGTGGGACCGCTGCCGACTAAGGAGGACAGAACGGTACGCATAATTCGATCGCAGGTACGACACCATTGAAAACAAGCCAACCTCTTTCCAATCCTGGCCTCTCTAGGACCTGTCCACTGTCTCTATCCGAATTCTTGCCCTCCCCTCCCCCCTGTATCACCCTTCCCCCTTCACCTGTACACTTATCGAAATCATGAGTATTCCTTTTCACCTTCCCCTCTAAGTCCCCCTTCCTTCTACCCCTCCCCCACCCTCTTTCTCTCTCTCTCTCTATCTCTCTCTCTCTCGGGCAACTCTACCTTCTACCTACCGGCTTCTGGACTCCCTTCCTCCTACCTCCCACTACCTATCCGAGCCACTCGGCAGGTCGACGTTACCGATAGACCTGAATTTCGTTCACGTACTTCCAGACGATTGGCTGGAATGCTATTCTTAGCCAGAAGCAACGGTGTTTCGGGCCCCACCAACACAACCGACGTAACCTTGCCGCGGTGGTACACCCACGAAATTTATTCTGCCACCGGGACACCGGCCCCGCCAAGAAGAACTCGCGAATCGGTGGCATCGTCGCCGCGGCGAGCCTAACCGACTCGAATCGCGTCGGAGACCGTCGTTCGGCGGAACCCTACCTGTCGCCGCGAATAACACGCGACACGCTGAATCACTTCCGATTCGCAACCGACGCGCGACGGTTTCGGATATTATTTCCGACCGGGCGATGCAGGAATGCGATCTCTGCGAGACGCGCTGCACCTGTTACGCCCGCGAGACGCTCCGGGGAATTTTCGACGCGGCTTTGCGAGGTCGTGGTTATATATTTTTTTTTGTTTTTCTGGGGCTTGTAACGTCTTTTTTGAGAGTGGGACCACGGGGCCTGTTACTCCGACGGGTTCCTGATCTTTTATTCCTTTGCGCTCGAAGCTATTTTGACTCCAAAATTTTGACGTCAGATCTAGAATATTTCTTATTTATATTCTTATACCACACTTACAAGTTTAGCAATTTATTAAACACAATGTACTGTGGGAATTGCTGTAAATTGTAGTGTATAGTCATTCTTAGTGGTGGCCTTAGATGGGACAGTCGAGTGCATAGAGTTAATTTATGATTGGAGGGCACGTAAACTACTTAGGGTAACCTACTGAGCGTAAAACATTAGATGCTATGAGAGTCTTTTGAAATGTAGTTGTAGAAAAATACTGATGCATAGGAAGGTTTAGAAGAATATATTTATTGACATGTCGATGGTCACCACAGCCCCTGGAGGTCGATTTTGATTTTGTGTAATCGAAATAACGTATTTAATAATACAATAGAAAATGCAAACATTACTGTAACGATGATTCTCATAATATTCTGACACCTTCCTCTCATTAGATTTTTATAAAATTTTCCTGGCAGATTGTGAAAATTGATTTTCAAGTTTGGCAAAAATATCGTGTCGGTCATTTATGCGTGACTGATGTTGCACTCGAAATGTTAACGGAATATGTTAACGAAACGTTAATTTGTTTGAATTTCTTCAGTAAAAATGGCTAAAAATTTTAACAAACACGTTTCTGCTATTTTTACAGTGTACAATAGTACGTACTATTTAATGTTATACAGATCCGGTATTGTTTGCGTGGGACTTCTTTTTGAGGTTCAAAAATTACTTTAAAAATGTAGGAACTAAAATGGCTGATGACTAACGATGTAAGACGTCAGACCCGCTCAGGGCCTGCCAGGAGGCGACAACTCCCATATTAAGATGATACCAGATTTTAGATTTTGAATTGACGCAATCATTTCCGCAAGCATGAATAATGGAGATTGAGTTTTTAAGATACTTTTCTGGTGTGGGAACTTTGTGTAATTACGTAAATTAGGGACCACTTCGCCGATTTCAATGACCTTAACGTGTGTCATAGGGGTCATTGTCCTAAGGAAGTTTACTCATTCGCTGCTTGGCTTTACTTCGGCGCTGAGCGTTAAAAGTGACTGTGTTGGGTTACAAAAATCGCGATTAATCATTTTGTTTAAAATTTCTATATCTCAGTCTCAAATTAACCTATGATGTTGATGCGCCTATAACCTCATTTATTTTATCATTATCCATTGAAAAATCCATATAATTTCACTAATTGTAGGCCAGAACGTACAAAAATTGTTCTTCGGGCTATAGTGGTGGTAAGTTTACACGATTTTTATAATCATCTTATTCAGATCTAGCTGTCTTAACATTTTACAGACGGTAATTGGAATCAGCTCTGGGTACGTATCTGATAAAAATTATTACGTTGGATAGAATCGTTACGATGGATAGAATTTTTTCCTTGAAAATCGTAGACGAGGATCTCTAGTTATCCTATTCCTACTGGAATCTGAAATCTTGATTGTAGTCTTCCCAGAATCCCTAACGAGACTAATATCTCTTCCACTAAATGAAAGCGCGTTCACACTTTAACCACAATCCTATTCGCCTAATTGGGCGACAGTCTCGGTTCGTTTAGATTTAAACATTTACACTGATACAATGAGTGGAACACATTTGCTTACGAACAAGCAAAGTGCTTGTCTAGAGTAATAAATATAGTTCAAATCAAAACAAAAAAATTGTTGTGCTATCAGAATCACGAGTCACAGCAACTTCTTTCCTTCCTTCGATAATCCTTTTAATTTCATTCTAAAATTGATTAATTTAATTTATTTCAATTGTTTCGTTTAATTTTACAACCGTTCCAAGTTACAAGCAGTCGTCTTCATAGTAAATACATCGAATCCACGTACGGGTAATTGCTGTCGGAATCTTCGGCTTCGAAGTTCTCGTCTTAATTAAATAAAATTGCTTCGAACGAATCGAATTTTTGCGGTCCGTATTACACGGGGTGAAACCACCCCAGACGAGCTCGCGCTTCCACAGTCGAAATCCTTTCGAGCCTAAAACCTTTCCCGCGCGATTCGCGGGCAATCATCCTCGCCTTGAAGCGTACCATAATCGTTTCATAATTGAATCGAACGTTCCGAAAACGCTCGGCGAATTACGCGCCGGTGGTCGGCGAGGAGGGACGAGGAGGACGAGGGGAGGTGTGTCTAATGAAATCGTACGTACGCGTGTGCCGCGCGCGCACGGCGTCCCGGGCAGATACTACGCCGCCGATGGAATTGTGTTAACTGGAAGAATAATTGGCCGGCGTGGTTCCAGAATTACCGCAAAATTACACGCCAGTGTACACAAAAGCAAAAACGTGTTCCCGAAGAAAAACAGGATAAACGGAACGATGACCGATCACGGTATGTCATTAAGCGATGCCGGTGGATTCGAAATTTCTGGTAAATGATGCGTATCGGGTAAATAATAGGTATCGCGTCGGTTGTACATACGTGTAGCAGAGCGGATGAGATGAATAGAGGAACAGCTGGAACAGAAAACGAGAATGGGAGCTGGAGAAGAGATCAGGTGGAAAAGAGGGGAGAGAGATGGAGAATCCTAAAAAGAGAAAAATTTCGTACATGTGTGAACAGTGTGACCTAAGCGATGGTGTTCCTCTGAACTTAAACTCGGTCGATTCACGGCTCTGGATCATTGGAGCCAGTAGAGATCACCAGCAATCAATCATTCAAAATTAATCTGATTCTTTAATCTAACTCTGATCCGTTCGTCGATAAAGAAATTTTTATTCGGATTTCTTGGTTCCTTGGTTTAAGGTTATTCACCGATGGCGGTGTGTTTTTCATTCATTCAATCGATCAGCGAAAGAGGTGGCCTACGCGCTATACTAAAACTCGTACCTTCATTTAATTTCAGTTTATCACAGTAAGCTGTCTGTTCCTCGTTCGTCCGAGTCGTCAGTTCGAGAAGTGAGTCACTCGCTGTGCTAAAACTCTTATAGCGTTCTCAAACATGTCTCTTCACTTAACACTTTACGGGCCGGTCACGAGTGAACTCGTGTTTTCATGTCTGAATATCAACCAAGAAATCTGCAGAATTTGAGAGCGATATTTAGTCTTCGTTATTTAAATTTATGCTTAAATTTTTAGGCTATAATACAGCGTATACTATTCAGGATGTCCGATTTTGACATTTGGTTTACCATGGTGTGTAGTTCCAATGGCCTTGAAGGGCAGATTGTGATCTATTCTTGGTAACCTAAATGAATGCAACCGATATTCAAATCAAAATTATCTCAGAAAATAATGATTTTTCGACATACATTTCTTTCATACGTAAATACTGTTCCTGTAGGGAATATCGAGCTGCATCGATGAGTGCATTGAAAAATTTATGATTCTGTTTAAAAAGACAAGGTTGACCATCGCGTGACCTTCACGCTTTCACCTATGAAAAATCACTAAAAGTATTTTTACTACATATCATGGCAGCGTGTAATATTACTACCAATAATAAATGTGAAAATCAGGTGAGACACTAGTAGTATTAGTTGATTATAGTAGCACTTTCATTTGTCATTACTGGACGAAGTGAATTTTCCCTTGTAAACTAGGGGTATTAACTGAAGTTGAATAAAGTAGCACTTTCATTTGTCACTAGTGAACGAAGCGAATTTTCCCCGTCAGTGTATTTCCCGAAATTTGTCCGCAAGCATGTGAACTGATCAAACTTCCTGAACCAGAAGAAAGGAGAGGGAGCGGCCGCAGGATTCGAAAAAGAGAAGAATTTCGTGCATGTGTGAACAGTGTGACCTAACCGGGCGGTGGTGTCCCTCTGAACGTAAACTCGGTCGATTCACGCGGTGCTTAGAGCTCTGTTCGACGTAGAAGGAGCGAGGAGGCGAAACGGGCCCGGGCACACACCGGGCAAGCAAAAGAGGAGGAGAAAGAGAGGAAGAGAGACGTAGGCACACGCTCGTACCAGGTGCCCATACCATCGCGTCACCATGCCGGAATAACGGTGCCTGGATGTCTCATCGGGTTCAATCGCAATCGGCAATCTTCTGCCGCGGAATTTCGCAAGGAAACGACCGTTTTGTCGTCGTGGTAGTCTTCGTCGATTTACGAGCGGCCGCTATTCGTTCGCCCTTGAGTACCGATCGACCCAATGGCCCCCTAGACGTGTCGTTTGATCTGCTGATGCGTGTCCTACGGACTCGTTTCTAATAAACTCACGGGCCCGCACCAGCGCCGATTGCTTTTACCCTCCGATGCAAACACGATCCTATTAAACCACCGACGCAAACCGATCGGTTACATACCCTCTCCCCCACCCCTCCCTCGCAGCGCGTCTCGCTCGGATGAGTCGCAATCAGCGAGAACGAGTGTCCTTTACGGAAAGTAAGACTACGGTCTTTCCACTCGGCTGCGAACCGATTCCGCGTGACCCCGTGAACCCGAATTCTCCGCTCGCTGGAATGTCCCTGGGACCCGTGGAGATCCTCAAGAATTTTTCTGATACCTGCACAATTACTCTGTAGTTCTACTATTCGACTACATCCTCGAGAAAAGTGTGTTTTTATTCGGATTTCTTGGTTCCTAATTTGTCAAAGTTCCTTTCACTAGGAATTTGTGGTAGGAATGTTATTATGCACAAAAATAGTATCTCCACTTGATTACAGGTTATCAGTGGCAGTTTGTTTTTTATTTAATCAAGCCATCAAGCTCCTCTGGCCTTCTAGTTTTATTTAATCAAGCTCACTGGCCTTAATCAAGCCAGTGAAAGAAGTGAGTTACTTAACTAGAACTCTTACTATAGTCAGAGACCCAATTACTGTGTCGATATTAATTATTATAATTTTTAAAGCATAATAAATATTAAAAAAGAAATATAATAGCATACATATGTAGTAGATTTAACATATATAGCAGTTTGAAATATTTATCACGAGTCTGACACGATATCATAGTGTGACGATAATTTGTCCCAGAAGTTCCATTTTCCAAAATTTTTTCATGAAAACGCGAATCTGGGAAGTTTCTTTGAACTGTCTAGCCGAAAAGTTCATTTGGAGGTAATTAGCCGGGAAGTTGATTTATTGTGTTCCCGCTAACGCGCTTTATTAAATTTATTACATTATTGAGACTGTTGGGAAGACCATAAATGCATTAATTTCAGGAGACCGTTAATAACTGCGCGCATTATAGATAAACCCCGTGGCAATCTGGTGACATTTCGCAGCGCTTTGCGTTCCGCCAGAAACGAAAAATACGCGCGGCGGTGGACAACTCAATTAATGCGCAATTAACGCAATTAGTTTTATTAGGTAATGTTGCGTTGCAGCGGTCGCTGCACTGCGGTCACTTAAGATATAATCTGCGGTACTTTATCGCACGGGAAATGATAATATCAGATGATTTTAAATAATCGTTAAGGTCCCGTATGCAGATTAGACTCGGCGCATAATTGGCGCAGTCTGTTTAGTAAGTGTTTTATCAGTGATAATTAAGTGAATCAGATGTACGTGATATTATGTGTCTCTGCAAGAAACGGAGAAATGGTTTGAATTATAACGACAGCTACTTTTTCCGTGGAATTTATTCTCGTTTAGAGGATTATAGCGTTCGTGCTCGCCTAATCCAACGAGGACAGCGTAAATAAGGCATCGTATAATGACAGTTGAATACTACAGATGTACTACTACTATTGACTCGCTTTACTGGCCACAAAACCGACACTAACAGCCAATGTAAATCGTATTACCTTACGCAAATTGAACTGAACTTGGGACGGTAATTTCGAATGGAAATAGCCCCGCTTGCGTCTTCCGTTCCAGCTAATCGAGACCTATAGCGACAAAGGTTTTCTCCTGCGTCGATAAATACAATTTCTCGTCCCCTCGGAGAAGAATTTTATCGCGAAAAAGAAAGAGTAAAAATTATGTCGCATTTTCAATCGAGTATTCGACGTCCATTCATTACCGAGAAATTTCGATCGAATTGCAAAGCGACATTACCCAGGGTGTCCCAAAAATGTCGACCAGAGGTGATTTGAGTTAACTTTTTCCTTTGCCTAAATGTTCTACGTGGCTTTTTTAAAGAGTTATTAACGAAAAACGCGGACCAATAAGAACGCGGTTACAGCGTCTCCCGCTGAGCGCGGCGTTGCCATTGGCCGAGCTGGAGTCTGTCCGCTATAGCCGCGCTCCGATTGGTCCGCGTTTTTCCGTGGAAAAGTTAACTCAGATGACCTTGGAAACCCCACCTTTCAAGGAAGTACAACATTTTAGGGACACCTTGTACATATTTTAATAAGAATTTTGTCAAACTCGATTGCCAGGACTTCTCTTGTCTTCTTACCAAATATAAAATAACAAATTATCTACTTTTAGAAATTTAAATAGCATGATAAAGCGTTAGAATACTTTGTAATATTTCTGACGATGACGTCGCCAAAAAATTGTTCCAATCGCGTGAGTACGATTAAACCTTTCCCTAAATCTCATTACCACGAAATTAGAAAATGAGTAAAAGCTTTATCGCATTTTCCGATTAGTATTCGTCCGAATCATCGACCGATTCATTACCGAGTAATTAAATCCGACGAGTTTTAAATTGTAAAAACGACTTTATATGTCGTGGGAGAATTTAAAGGTCGTTGCTTAACGACATCCAAAGAATTTCGTCAAACTCAATTACCAAGCCGATCAATAGGGGCACTTAAACTCGGCACGCTAACTTCTTCAATCACTCCCAATTAATCTATTTCTGTGGCTCTGTAAGTTTAGTATTCTTTTAACCTCCGCTGCGAATAGTTTCCCCTATCGACGATTCGGTTTTTACAATAGGTCGCGGTGGATTTTTCATTTGCCTGCCTCGGTAACGGGATTATTCAAGTCGCGCCCATTTTTAAACGACTAACTGAACGGTGCCAGTGATCCTATTACCATTACCACCGACGCGTTCGAATTACAGTACCGTCCAAAAGTATACGAACGCCTACATGGCTTGCGGATATGACCGAAATATCTCTCAGACAAGTTACGGTTCTTTCGTCAATTTATTATTTCGCACCGTTAATGTTATCGTCGAACGACCCGGCCAGCGTTTATTAATGCAGGACGCTTTAAAAGTTCCTCCAGAGGATGTTGGTCGAAAATGAGCATGGGACTCGCATTATGGGATCCTGTATTGGGCAACTTCATTTGCTTCGATCTCGTCGTCGATCCTCTCGTTGTACTATATTTAATGATCACATAAAATATTTTTCATAAAAATCGTCTGCATCCACTGCAACATTCATTTCTTTTCGGAATCGCTTTAGCAAGTCGAAAATAATACAACCATATTTTGTGATTCAATGGCCATTTTTCAAGTATTTTCCATAAAAATTGTCTGCATCCACCGCAACAGAAGCTGCAGGCACATTTATTTCTTTTCTGAATCACTTTAGCAAGTCAAAAATAATACAACTGTATTTTGTAATTCATTGGCCATTTTTTATCCGCTCATTGTTGTCGCCAGTGCATAAAATCCGCAGTCTAGAGATTATTTACGAGTTAAATTGGTTTTCTGTACCCATATGAATAAATTCGAATCATGATTTATTGTATGAATGTGAACCTGTGATTGATAAAAATTATAAAAGTAATTGTAAATAATATGGACTATTTGCATCGATTTGAACAAACTCGACCCACTGGCGACCGCTAAATTGCAATCAGAATGCCGTTTAAGATTATGGAACAAGCAGTTGAACCACTAAAAACCAGTTCACCTTTACTGTCTTATTAATACCGATATTATTAAAAATTAATGATGAAAATGCAGCATAGGTAGGCTGTTCACCTGAATCAACTAATCACCCGGATACCCATGAGAAAACGTGCGGGTCTTTATACAAAATAGAAATTTTCTGTGTCAATTGCTGGAATCGGGAGCTCGATAAAAATTCATTTTTCCTCCTAATAATTGTGATTCAAAGTTGAAAATAATACAAACACGAGTAACCTGCGGGTAGCAGTTTTCCGTGTCAATTGCTAGAAACGCGAGCTCGATAAAAATTGATTTCTCCCCGGAACAACTGTGACTCTCAAGTCTTCAATATTGCAATGATTGTAACTCAAAGTTGAAAATAATACAAACACGAGCAACCTACGAGTAGCAGTTTTCCGTGTCAATTGCTAGAAACGAGAGCTCGATAAAAATTGATTTCTCTCCGGAATAACTGTGACTCTCAATTCTTCAATATTAAAATGATTGTAACTCATTGTTGAAAATAATACAAACACGAGCAACCTACGAGTAGTAGTTTTCCGTATCAATTGCTAGAAACGCGAGCTGGGTAAAAATTGATTTCTCCTCGGAACAACTGTGACTCTCAATTCTTCAATATTACAATGATTGTAACTCAAAGTTGAAAATAATACAAATACGAGCAACCTACGAGTAGTAGTTTTCCGTGTCAATTGCTAGAAATGAGAGATCGATCAAAATTGATTTCTCCTAGGAACAACTGTGACTCTCAATTCTTCAATATTACAATGATTGTAACTCAAAGTTGAAAATAATACAAACACGAGTAACCTACGAGTAGCAGTTTCCCGTGTCAATTGCCAGAAACGCGAGCTCGATCAAAATTGATTTCTCTCCGGAACAACTGTGAATTCCTTTTGCAACGGTTTCGTAAACTTTCCTTATTCAGTTTAAAACCGTAAAATCCGATGTCGATTAGTGGGCGTCGCATCGAAAGCCACTCGAGCGATTCTAGAATGCGTTGGGACCCGGGGAAAAATAAATTCCCGACGGCGGTGGCAGCGTAATTCAACGCGATCTTTTAATTTATTGGTTGGGATCAGTTCGCCTGTGACCGTGATTCCCGTACAGGCGCAGCACACAACAAACGAATCGTACGGATCACTGGTGCGAACGTTTAATGGGCACGCGACTTATCGCATAACGGCGTAAGGCTGTTCTCGATACTGGTTCTCGGTCAAACGGATTCTCAAAGTTATGCAGACGATTATAAGAGTGTGCCTCGAATGCCTTCTCCGGGCCGTGATGTACGCTCGCCCCCTTTGATCCATTGAAATTTATGAACGTTGTTTGCGTCCCGAAGAAAATCCTCTCATGCTGATTTAATTTGTACCAGTTTATCGCGTGAAAGGGCAAGAGAAAGCCTCTCCGCCGAATGCTGGTACTAAATTGCCAAAGGTTATCACTCAGTTCCGTCTACGATACCGAGAAGCCCGACACGCTCTCGTGACTTCGCCGATCTCCCCTCAAAACTCATATTCTCCATTAACAATTTTCTCCCCGGGCGATGCAATTTATCGTACGACAAATTAAGTTGCTTGAAACGCAATTGCGACGTTTGTATAGCGCCGCAAATCTGTCGTACGACGAGGTTTAACCGTTTGTGAACAGTTAATAATAATAACCAGTTGATACGAGTTCAAAGAAATATTAAATATATGGAGAATCAACGCTCGTTTGTGAGCAGAGGTGGACACTTGTCTCACAAACTGCAACAGTCTCTCGTGCAAGTTGTCGTACACCGTGGTCGCGCGACAAATCGTGTCGTCTCCAGGCCGTTTAATTATTACGCGGCGACAGTCTTTTACGATCGAGGAAGCTCTGCTTCTAATTTATCGGCACGGCGTCCATCCTGGAGCGTGCTTACTGTACTACATTAAATCAAATTATATGTTCATGCATATTCAGATTTTTACACCGTTCATTTTTAGAGCCTGCAATTATTCCCTGATTGATACCGCCAATTACCTGTTTCATTAAGTTACAAATCAAAATAGTATCAACTTAAGTAATAGTTTCGGATTATTGCCGCGTTTAATTTACTGCATAGTCAACGAATACGTTCATTCCGCGGGTCTGATATATTAGTCGTTTTTCATTTACTCGGTGGACCCGAGCGAATTGTACGATCTGGATTTACATTCGTGTTAAAGACAATAGTTAACTTTGGATTACTAATTTCTTGCACCGGGGGATCGCGATTAACATTCATCTTCTGTTTTTAATGTTACAGTTTCGTGTTGTAGTCTTTGCTGTTTCTAGAATAACTTTACGTTGATTTACATTCGTGCTGTACGAGGGGACACGCTTAATTAAATTCAATGTACAGCCATGTAAAAAAGAAAACTGCAAGTGAAATGTTGCGTGTACGTATGGCTGAGCCATGGAGGGTTAATATATGTTCTTGTATTTTATGAAAAAATCCTAGATCCTATACACGCAGAAAAGTCCCCAGTCTAGGCAACAAATTTTCGTTTCATTATATTATGCGATTCACTTATGCTTCGTTGCGGAGAAGTAAAAGTACCTAGCTTATTCATGCAAAACAAAAATATTTTGCAGAAACCATCTGGTTCGAAGCATTATCAAATTAAATTTTAATATTCAATTTAATATTAAATTCAATATTTTAATATTAAATATTGTAATACTATATTATATTCAATATTTTAATACTCTAAATAAATAAATAATTGCAGAAAACAGGAACTAAATAGAAATTTCTTTCAGCCTTCACGCGTTTCAATATTTTCATGTTAATATTCCAGTATTTTCTCCACTGTCACAAAACCCCATCAAATCTAACGGTAAAAAAGCGCTTCTCTCCAGCCCACCTAACCTGCCAATAAACACATTACCAGCTGGAAACGTGCAAGATTCAGCGATCTCTCGGAAATCCCGCAACACCGCCTCCCGGGATCATCGAATCCGAGAGCCGTTTTCCGGTGTTGTTTGCACCTGGACTGGGTTAATCAAGTTGTCTTTAGGTACACAAAATAAGCTAGCCAGTCTACCGCGGCGTTGTATCGGACGCATACCAATCAATCCGTTAACGTCTTCGTCTTCCGAGGAGCGTCTTGCGATCGCGGTCCCTGCTGGCAACGTCTACCGGACGATGAAGAAGAAAGAAGAAAGAACCATACGCAAGCAGCAGATCGGAAGAAGACGCAGCCCCATCCGCCGCCGACGACGACGACGACGACGACGATGAAGAAGAAGAGGAGGAAGGGGTGGAGGAAGAAAGCAGATAGCTCGTTACGTAATTATTCGATGCTCGTTGTCATGACGTAGACGGGGTCTGGCAGTCGTCGCGTTTAAAACGATCCACCGGGGGCCTTTTAAGAGAGCATCTTTTCAGCCTTGGCGGCAGCGGCAGCAGCAACGGTGGCGGCGTCGTCTCGGCATCAGGATCGGCATCGGCATCGGTACTCTTTCTCTCTCTCTCTCTGTCTGAAGCATCGGCCATCGGGGATCGGCACATCGACATCGGCACATCGACATCGGCACATCGGCATCGGCACATCGGCACATCGGCATCGGCATCGGCATCGGCATCGGCACATCGGCACACCACCACCGGTTTTCTCTATCCTGGCTGCCGGTGATCACCAATCGCAGCGGAATCGTGCGGAGCCTCCGTTAATGGTACGTTCCGTACGGGTTCGACGCGCGGTGCGTCGACCAGGAAAATGCGGGGAGTCGGATAACCAGGAAACTGGTTTATGCGTGGTTACGCTCCGCGCCTCTAAGTGGCTGCCCACTACCATCTATAGATGTTACGTGTTCACGGATACTGTTAGAAGGAGAAACACTTAGGAGGGGATTGGCTGGAACGAAATAAAGGTGGACTGCGCTCCGCGGCCATTAGATAGAACGGTGGCAAACGATAAGGACAGAGAAAAGAAGCGGTTACCTTGGCGTGCACGTAGAGGGCCGCGATCACGAACCCGTCAAGGTAGTGGGGTGATTGAGCCTCGAGGATGAACTTCAAGGAAAATAGTGTATAGAATTTCGAGAAGAGGCTATTTGCTTCGACGCCCTCCAATCCCCCCACCCTCACTCCCTCTCTCTCTCCCTCTCTCTGTTTCGTAATCAAGCATCTTGACTGCTGATGGATTCAGCGGAAGAAGGATGAACGCCCGGGATGAGATGGATAAAGCGTACCAAAGTAATGTGGTAATTAAACTTTGGTCGTATTACGCCGGGAACGTCCCCTACCCCACTCTCTTTGTCTTGCCTCTCCTGTTTCACTTCCCCCTACCCCTCTTTCTCTCTAGGTCTCTTCTACATCGTCCTCTCTCTCTGTCGCTCTTTCTCTCTCTCTGCCACTCTCTCGCTCTCTCTCTCTCTCTCTCTTTGGAGCCTCGATCCCTCACGCGTCCTCCGAGAGAATGTCGTGGAGAGATTGATAGTGACCCTACTGGGTTGTTGGCTCTCGGCCGCCCCTTCCTTTCGCATCCACCTTGCTCGCAGCTCTCTTTCGTTGTCCTACTCAAGTTGTATGCCGTGCCGTGACGTTTCTGGTTTTGCTGTCTCTCGAGGAACCGCCTCGGCCCCTTATCGCGACCGCACCGCGGAGGTGACGTGTCGCGGCTCGTGTGCTTAATCACGATAAAAGATCTTGTCGCAAGCCGGGGAGCGGCATCCAGATCCGCAAGCTCGGCCGCCGAGAATGCTTTATTTGCATAAACGCTGGTCCGCGACGCGACGCGCCGCGCCGGTCCGCCGGTGTGTCACACTCCCATGATTTTCTTGCTTCCGACCCGTTCCGATTCGGCTGCTTCGCACGCGAGATAATTCGCGAGCACGGTCTCTTCTCGATATACGTCGCAAACACCAGAACGATAGAAGTCGCAGGACTATCCCCACCACCGCGGGGCATACCCCGTGCGGGGCCGCGAAGATCAGCGCGGATCAAAGAATAATAGCATCTCCCAGACGATATATGTCGCTGTCAAGAACTGTGTTGTTGACATATATCGAGAATACACTGTACAAAGTTACTATTAAAACTCGGGACATTTCATATGCAACGACCTAATGTAATAGTTTGTATCAAACCGTGCGTGTTAGACGGTGGACAACTATAGTCGTCGTCGGCGATCGAAATGGCTGAACCAGTGTCAGCGCGCTGTTCCCATTCCCAAGAAAACTGCATATGGATTTTGATCCCGTACACAGGATATTCTACACGCCGTGATCGAATAAGACCGTCTTGCCGGCAGCCTATCTTCCCGATGTCTACCGTGTGTGTGCTTCTGACAGGGTGCTTCCGAATCGATAGAACCGATGTTGCTGCCGTGGTACGGTCGTGCTATCTACCCGCAAGAGGATTGCTACCCTTCGCAACCGTGCGTTATCGGGTCTTCCGCTCAAATGACGGGAATTTGCAGCAATGTGGCGGCGTCGGCGTCGTTGTCGGCGGCGGCGGTGGCGGCTACGCACGGATCCCGTGGCCGGTCGTTTTTCAATAGACCTCCGAGCAGGCTGAAGAGGATCAGCTCTTACGGGCGGCAGTTTCGGAAAAATCGGAAATGCCACGTTCCGATTTCTCTTTGCTTGATGGGCGGTAATGAGGCGTCTGTATGGCCGTTTAAACCGCGCGAAATTCGCCGCAACTCGCGGTAATGCGATTTCACGGAATTCTTCGGCGGGCTCGGTGCATTATTGAATTTTTATGGGATTTTAGTGTGGAGTTCCGATCGGCGATTTCGTTGGGCCGCTCGGAGGCGAACTCTTGCGGCTTGCGTGTCGATTTTATGTGTTTTAGATGATGCGATTGGGTATAATCTAAAATCGGAGAATCCGGCTGTGTTATTTTCAATATTCTCTGTCCACTGTTCTTCGTAATTTACCGCGGAACGTTTTCATTTTGCACGATGATTCGATGTCTTCTTGCGCTGGGCGGATCCGTTCAAATCCTTTCGTGTCCATTTTCTTTCATATATTTTCTTTTATGCAGTTATGAGACAATATCGAGTGTGCGTAAAATTGGAGACACCGATTATAATATTAAAAGAATCGAAGGCTACCAACATGTTGCATATTACTCATTAAAAAAAGAAA
The DNA here is from genome assembly GCA_028454255.1 of Halictus ligatus. Classification (NCBI taxonomy): domain Eukaryota; kingdom Metazoa; phylum Arthropoda; class Insecta; order Hymenoptera; family Halictidae; genus Halictus; species Halictus ligatus. Next base: position 5,352,404 of record CM052133.1, read on the forward strand.
ATCGCGTCCGGTCCACGTAGTCCTGCAATTAATTCGGGCAATTTTTCTTTTGCACAACCATTCGAATCAAATGATAGTATTGACGGCGCAATCAAGATAATCGCAATCAAGAAACCACGTATTTTATCCCCCCCTCCCCCCATGCGTTCTAATTTCGTGGGGCGCCGCGGGGTTAAAAAGAGAATCACCGATTTAATTCGCGGATCACCGGTAAGAAGTTAATCGGCCGATCGTCAAGCGGCGATCAGCTAACGTGGATATGGATTCCCCGAATGCCCGAGGCGTTATCCCCGGTAATAGCCGCGCGCGCGGTCTTTAATCGGGTGGGAATCGCACGACAAAATGGACGTGCGTGTTTGCGCGGCGGCCTAACTCTCTCCGGTTGTCTAACTTCATAACTCAACGGGTGGAAGAGAGTGAGTCTTTCTCCGTCTCCCGCGTCCCCCGGGTCTTTAAGGAGCCCCGGCGAGTCTCCCGATGAGTTATTAAAGTCGCGTAGAACGGCGGTCTAACCGGAGCGGAGAGCTGTAATTCGTTCGAATGAGGGTCGCCCTGTTGCAACGCTGCGCGCTGCGTCGCGGCCGGCGCGGTAGCACGAACGCGGGCAGTGATAAGAAAAGTGGAAATGAAAAACGATTAAAGGAAGGTGTTCGTACAAGGTCGTGAGACACTTGCGTGTCTGAGGAGCTAGGAGGCTCCCCGGTATAATGGCACTACCGCTCTCCCTGATTGTCATTACCGTTGCTTTCCACGTTCATCAGTTTCTTACAGCCGAGCCTCCGCCGCGTGGGTTTGCCGCGCTCAGACACCGGTGAAGTCGTTGCTCTAGGAAAACGTTGATCGCGGATAAAGCCTGACTCCCTCTGTCTCTCTCTCTCCCTCTCCCTCTCTCTCTTTCTCCCTCTGCTCTCGGAACAATATAGCCCAAGTCCTTTTATGCGATCGCACTCGTTTCTTTGGCTGAAAGTCCCTTCTTCCTGTTCACCCACGACGTTTCAAACGGTTCATTCCGCCGTCCCGTTTCGCGAAATCGCGGCAAGAACGCAATTAAAGGTTGCTACCGCGGAACAAAACCGCGCGCCAACGGAGAACCGACGAGGAAGAGAGGAGGAACGATGACAATTAACTCACCTTTCGGTATAATCGATAACCTCGACGAAACTCGCCGCGGATCGGCGAGCGTAAACTTCGTCGGGCAACACGACGACAACCGAGCGACGACGGCGACGCTATTCTGCCTACAACCACACTTACGCGATATCCTGAGGAACGTACGTTACCCACGCTTGATTTACCAAACCGCTCAGAACCCCTCCTCCTACCCCATCCCTCCTGGTGAAACGTCTCGGTGAAACAGTGGTTCAGGCTCGCCGAGAGCCTTCCGAGGGAATCAACCCCCCGCCGCCTACGTCATCCGAGCCGAGCCTCTTTCGAAACTTTTCCACGACTTGCGGCGCTGCGCTTTCGTCCTTTTCGTCGTCCTTCGTCTCGTACTTCTCTCCTCTTAATTGCTTTCGCTGCCTCTGCGGACCGACTGCGGGATCCGCGGCGACCTCAAATTAGCCGTGAATTTATTCTGCGCGAAGGAATACTTTAAATTAAAATTTACCGGATAGCCGACCGAACGCTGACCCGTTTACCTTTACCCGCGAAACGCGATTTATTTTCGGAGACAACACCTGCTTTTCAGCCGCACGGAAGATATTCGAGGACGGGAATGACGAAGCTAAATTAATTCCGTGGGCTTTTAACAACTTCGGTTGGTCGCTCCTTTTATGGAGAACGGGGGCAAATTTTTTTCTGTTGCGTTCGGTTATGTACTTTCAGCGATGCTGCTCCTCCGTTTACTTTTGAGAAGAGACGCGACCCTTTCCGAAGGTGACACTTGATTTTTGACTGGACAAAAGAGGTTTGAAATTAAATTAATTCTGTGGATTTTTAAGGAAATTTTGTGGATAATTGGTGCTAATTTTTATGGGTTGAAAATTTAGGAAAATTTCTCGCATTGGCTCTTTGGAGCCAGTTTTTATGGCAATAATAATGAACACCATAAAAATTTGTATTAAAAAGTTAATATTGAGAAATAATTTATTTTAATTTTCCGTTGAATACCTGGTTCGGTTTTGGCAAAAGTGTATTGCAATTATTTCTAAAATTATCGATTAAATATTCACTAAATATTCACGAATGCGCTAGGATCTCAATTATCTTAATGAGTCAAAGGAATATGGACTAATAGAACCAGTAATTAGTTTCAGTGCTGAATTTCGCACGGACCAGTTTACGCAGAATGGTTTACATATAAAGAAAAATCCAAAAAATCGAATGTCATCGGTTCGGATAATGCAGGTTGTATTTTCGAAATAATCCGTGTAATGTTTAGAATAGAAACAATCATTGTTTTCAGTGATTGCCTTCGGCAGTGCAATCGTGCGGGCATAGGGATTCCAACATTGATGCACATTCGTCCCCACGAAAAAGAACTGTTTTATTCAAGCGGCCCGCGGGGTCTAAAGTCAACCTGTTACCTGCACACGCGACCAAATTCCAATCTGAGTTTATGGCGTTTCGACGAAACAGGTTTCTCCCGTGACCCTATTCTTCTTAATGTCGGTGAACTCCTTAAAATTCTCCAAACACATTCTCAAACCGGACTCTCTCGTTTTATTCCGGGTTATCTTCCTCAAACATACTTCCCTGCAACACGAACGTATGCGTTCGTCCTCTTCAAATTATGAAATCAAATAATCTAATCTATTAATACGTAATCCCCAGGAAACGCGATGTATTCGTTCAACTTTAATATTTATTTATATGCAGGCGCAGATGCACATACTTCATTCGACTATTCATTCGTTTTTTAAACAGACCTTCATCAACAGTATCTGTCCCTGCCGTGCATACATGATTTTTTTTAATTATTATTGTATATCGTTTACTTTAAAGTGGTCGCATTAACAGCTAGGTCATTAGCGACTACATGATTTACAATCGAATATGGAAGAGAAGGTTACGGTTAATATTTGCATTGTGGTGGGGTACAGCAAAAAATAAATTTATAACAATTTATATATATATACATATCGATAGATTTAAAAAAAAACGGAAGACGTTATTTCATAGAAATTCATCATTTCAGTGATATGAAGTTGATTAGAATATTTGTTCGTGTGTTCTAATGTTTACCAGTAGGTTCTACTGCATTAAAGTGAAATGAATAGAATGTTGTTTATTTTATTTGAAAACGTTCTAACATCTTACAGTACCACTATTTTGTTTTAATATGTATTCTGGTAAATAACACCATCAGTAGACCAGAAAGGAAAATCTAAAAAGACTTTGTTGCCGTCCTAATAATTATGCATTTACGATAAAAGTGATTACGGTAAAGTCTTCAATCTAAGCCCAATCCTTGGGTCCGTGCTGCGACATAGATCGTGTAGGACTACTATTTTCTTGTCACCGCGTCGCACGCATGCCCCCCAGTATAGGAGATAGACGAACTGACTTATATTTGTTTCATTCAAATCATTTGTGACAGAAATAAGGTGCAATTTGAAAAAATACGAAGCTTAAAAACCTGCAAAATTAGTAACGTATCATATTCATCTTAATAAAGTCATGTATAACAGAAAGATCAATATATCATATTCGTTTTAATGAGGCCACTTACGGCATACACATGAGTAGGTGTAATTTGAACGAGTGCAGAGATTAAAAAACTTGAAGAACATCGACGTTGCCGTCTTATCGGAGCTATTAAGGAAAGAATGAGATCTCTGCTTGTCACCTGTTTCTCGTAAACGATGTATAAAATTTTGATTATGCGTCCACGGCCGGTTAACTCTCAGGAATTGGTGTTTCGTGCGTAACAAGCGCGACCGATTTTAATGAGGCGTAATCAGCGATTCCGATCGGCGATATTTTTTCGTTTTCGCGGCGACAGGTTAATGGATGATTTCATCGCGCGGAAGCTAATTGAGGAATATTTATCGGGCCTCGGAAGTCGTGTCGAACGGGACGACAGTGTTGCGAGCCCTGATCGGCGAGAGTGCCAGCTGCCGTTTTATAACATGAATAGCCGTAATTGAAGTACGTTTTAATAACGCAACATCAATCAAATTACAGTCCGCAAAAATGATCCAGGCAGCATGTGTACACGAGCGTAATTCTAGGCGGATGATATGGTGGCCGAACGAATGAGACATGACACGGGCCGCGTAGCTGTATGTCAAATTGGCGCACTGGTAATGACTGAATAATGCATTCATACTGTGAAGGGCCCCTCTATTAGCATTGTTAATGTATTGTGCGGTACACGCTATAGAATCTATTTGATTGTACAACATTCATACGTTCGACCTAATGGAAAATTGTTAGCTTTAATATTGTCACTTGCCTATTATGACCGGTGCTTATCGCTCGAGCGGATGGAGCTATGGATCGGAATTAATTGGGGATTGTTAGTTTCTCGAGTAATGAAATCTATATAAGTTGGTTGTGCATAGAAACTCTATCGGATTCGTTGCGACTGCATCGGTTCATTTGATCGATCGTTTCGGCTAGTCTAATCAGGCACATACTTTTACCGTAGATTCGTATCCTCCTGTGATTATGTTAATCGCGCTGTTATGACGTCATTCCGAATGCCGATACGCGTAAAACAGAATTCATTACTCTCGCGTTGCTCGTCCTATTATCGATTTGTTTATTCCGCTATTAACACTGCTAACGTTCGAAAACAAAGTCACCCATCGAAACCATTTGTTCATCTCCTTGCAATATTAGCCCCCCATGAATTATATTAACAACGAACCGATACGTACATATATTTTATACTATACAGCATGAAGTACCTGAAACTCGAGTGGTTTCCATGTGACATAATTCCATGTGGATAGTTCTTTTGCAGAAGGACGCGTAGAGGACATATGAAGGTCGACTCTGTTTTTTCAATTGTGCTATCTAATAAGGCGTTTTAGGACGCGTACAGTGACCTACAGCTCGAGGTCATTCAAGATCGTTGAAGGTCAACTGCGATGGAAAATATTTTAGTTTAGTTTTGTCAAAAATGCATGAAATCGGTAGTCTAGTAAATTTCCGGCGATCTTATCTTCCGCGTACTGTAATTTTAGCCGACGATAAGTATTATCTAGAAATGTGCGCGTAACCCTAATTTTTTCGCGTTTCTTCGACTGCTCGGTGGAATTTCGCCTAACTTACTGTGCTACGCCGCGATAAAACGCAAGCAAACACGGCCCGCGCGGTTTCTCCGTCAAACAAATCGTGGAACTCCGCTCTTTTCCGGTGCGGTTATTATTTTTTTGCGGCGGAAAGCATCGACGGGGCCAGGCTACGCGCAATACAAACATCACCATCTAATTTTCGCGGTAACAGCCGGCCCGAGGCTGTTACGTGGAAATAAATCTGGTCATGGTGGCTTGTCCCGCCGTAGAATCGCGAACAGCGATTCTTCTCCCGCAACAAATAAGTCTCGGTGGGGCTTTACAGCACGTTGATTCCGCGTTTTTATCTTTAAGTGAACGTTCCAGTTCCGTTTTCATTCAAACTCGACTTCACTTTTGCTTGGATTCCGCGTCCGATTCCTCGGAATAAAGCAGTTCTTTTATGGTGAGTGTATCTTTCTGGAAAAGCCCGCCGCTCCGCGTCCGTGAATGCGTACTTCGCATGCACACACAAAACCACTCGAATGGTGTAAGTTTATTTTCTGCGAGCTTCCTTCTTCTTGTTTTTTTTTGTTTGCCCCCTCCCCCAAGTCCCTTTTGTTGCACCGATGCCAGCCTAATGCCCGCGATGGTTCCTTTTTGCGAACTCGAGCGAAGCCCACTCTCTCGCAGAGACATTCAATTTTGTAGAGAAGTGCAATTAAGCTGATGCAACTTCGTGGGTCTCGTTTGTTCTAACAATGTTATCTCGTGGGCGCATTGTTCTGAATGTGAACGGGCCCCAATTGCGACGTTCCCCGTTACAGTAGGACCTCGCTCGTTGCACGAAACGGGACCGAAAACGCGTGCAAAAATCGAGGTCGTGTAACGAAAGAGTGGATTGCCACTTAAATTAGGTTCTCCCCGTGGGCTAAAATGGATCCTCATCGTCCGAAGGTTACTACTGACTTTTACTCACAGATTCCCGTTTTTAAATACGCTATTCTAAATATTCTTGTTTTGGTCGTAACAATTCTATTTTGAAATTAAAAATCTATGTAATTGTAAATACCTAAAAGTTTATACTTCCCCGCTGGGCAATTAGAATTTAGATTGAGCGACCCTAACCGCACGTAAAAATGGACCGCAGTGTGAGTTTATTTTCCACTGGCATCTTTCTACTTCCCTCGAACGAACCGCAGAGATATTAAATTTTCAGGGAAGTGCAATTAAGGTGATGCAACTTCGTGGGTCACCGTCTCGTTTGTTCACAATGTTACCTTGCGGGCTCACCGTTCTAAATGTGGGATTCCGCGATCAAACTGCAGGAATGGTTCACCTTCGCACACACACCGAAATTCCCACGAGCCTAACTGCGATTTTTCCCATTATCGGCGAAGATAATTGAAGGCTCTGAAAGACTATCACAAATTGATCGTTAAATCGTTCGATGCGATCTACTGTTGGCAGCGTCGACGAATTAAAACGGAACTTCGGAAGAGATTGATTTCATCAAAAGATACACAGTTTCGATGAACGTTTTAAGTATGATTAAGTTATAATTTAGGAAATTCTGAAAAATTGAAATGATTACGCCGAAAAATTGTTTACGATTTTTTCTTTGGGAGAATGTGCCTCTAAAGTGGTATGCGCTAATTAATGGTGCGAACAAAGAGCATATGCCGGTCTCTTTATTAGCGTTGAATTCCAATTATCAGTAATTGTGCGGTTTACTTTACCGCGTCGGAGAGTGTCTATTTTATCGAGGATTGATTTAATGGATGCGGTTAACGCAATCAAATCTGCACAGGGCATGAAAGACAAACTATTTGTCACTGGTTGGTAACTATTGTGTTCTACACTGAATTCTGTGGCGCAATTTTCTAAAAATCATCTCACGCCACCAACAAAATTAGATTTGGCCACGTGTTAATGTGCTAAATTGGTAAATTGGAAAAGGTTCAATTAGTGGCAAAAGATTAATTCGCGGAAATAATTCACGCTGAACTTTCCAGATGAACCTAAAATAAGATTTTCGATAGCATTTCAACGAGATCGCAGAGTTATAAAAATTCAATGTAAAACTGGAAAATTAAATAAATCCAATTAATCTTTCGGTTCGACTAACCCGATGGTGGAAAAATGTGCGAATGCAATTTACAATAAAATTGTGTACTGTATCGAACTCTGTAGCGTTATTTTTCAGGAATTACTTGACATTAACAACACAATCAAGTTCGTTGTGTATTAATGTACGCAATCCGGAATGGATTCAATTAACTTGATAGCACATATATAAATTTTCGACGGCAAAACAAATCAAATTTTTATCAATAATATAAAATTCTTAACAACACAATGATCGTAAAGTTCAAAACACTCAGCATAAAGGCAGCGAAGTTAAATAGATTTCATTAATATTTTTATATGATTGACCCGATGAAAAAAAAATGTGCGAACGCAACGAATAAAATTATGCATAAAACACCTAACCAGTTTGAGCTCGGAATGTTCCCAGGACCGTTCCCGGCGTTCGGGCAAATTTTAACGAGCTCAACAGTACTTCCAACAACCCTGTTCTCCTAATTAATGAAATTATCGTTCAAAAATACATTTCCGGGACCGCGAAGTTCCATGGTGCCGAAACACCGTTCCATTTTTCCCACACGCTTCCGATCCGAGCAGTTCCGCGACGGGGAAGACAATGCAAATGATATTTCGCTTAAGTAGCCAATTTACCATTCATTTAGCATTCGTCCAAACAGACGCCCTCGCCGAACGTTCGGCTCGGTGCACGTTGCCCTGCAATTCGTGCGCAAGATGCAGATGGGTCGGCGAACAATCGAAGAATTCGCGATAATCCAATTTACGAGACGTTCCGATTAAACGAACAAGATAAAACACGAAAGGATTGAGGCAGGAACGGGCCGGTGGGGAAGGGATTACCGACGGTGCACTCAAGGTAACGCTACGGTATTCGAAGCACGTGTAGTCCGCACATTAGCATCACGGCCGGGACATTTTTATCGCGTTCGCAACCCCGGCTGCATCAGCTTTCCCGGTAATCTCTTATCATAATTCAAATTTCATCAAGGGGAATTGCGGTGGCCCGTTCTGCGCCAGACAGAACAGTCCGCGAAGCAAGAAACAAGCGAAACCAGTCGTTGATCTTTGCTGCGTGGGTGCGTCGATGGTTTTTCACTTTCGAAAAGAGTATCACGAAGCACTGAAACCTCCTCGCGGTTCCGATCGATGGACTACACATCCTTATACACACATAACTTTTGATCTCCTAGGATTGAAACTTGGATTTTCGGCATTTCTTCTCCAAAATCTACGAGCTTACATTTAAAAACGTTAAAAATTTCTGGTTTCCTGCAGCAAAGTTTAGACCATCCAAATATATGGAAACTCACAATCGGTAAAAATTGTAACTTTCGTTAACTCTATCTAAATATCTCAGTACATATCTTTCAATACGCATAACTTTTGATCTCCTAGGACTGAAACCTGGATTTTCGGCATTTCTTCTTCAAAATCTACGATCTTACATTGAGAAAAGTTAAAAATTTCTGGATTTCTGAAGCAAATTTTAGCCCATTCAAATATATGGAAGCTCACAATCGGTGGAAATCGTAACTTCCGTTAACTCCGTTAATTGCTTAGAATCGCAGGATGAATCAGCTAGCAAAGTTTCAATTTTTTCTCATTGCAGCAACTGTGTAATACCAGAATTAGATTGAACGACCCCAAAAATCCCTAAAACTGTTCCACTTGGAATTAACACTAGAACTACCGAGTCCTAAACGTGACTTAGACTTATCCCTTTATCATAACAGCAAGATTGAATTTGCTCAGGATACATGTTAAAAAATTTCTCGTGAAAACGTTGTCATAGTTTCAGTGATCGTGAAAGCAGAATGTCATCCACCAGTCATTTTGTCTGGTTCGGTAGTTCTAGTGCTAATAATGTATAATTCCAGTGCGTTGCGCGACGTGGGGGTCAAAGTATAAAATAGTTTGAGCCATCGCGCGTCGATGTGACCGGTATGCGATCGGCGGTATCGTTCGTCGGGTCGTAAATGTTTTCCAGTAGCGATCGCGGTGCACGCCGGTCCGTTCGGTTGTTCGTCTTCTTCGTTCGTCCGTTTCTGTTCCGTTAAAGGGAGAAAAAGATGAAGAAGAGGAGGGAATGCTCTCTGTCGTTACCGAGGCCATAACGATCGGTCAATGAGGCACAAGCGGAGATTAGTCATCGTTGGGCTACTCGGTAGTCTGGCTAGATGCGTGTGAGTACCCTTCATTAGCTCCAGCCTCGCTGTAAGATCGGCTAATTACGCGGGGATACATAAGGCAACGACGTCACGCACAATACATTCGCGGTAGTTAATCGGTGCTTCGTTGTCTCTCTCTCTCTCTCTTACTCTCTTACTCTACTCTGCAACATTTCATCTCTTCATCTCTCTCTCTCTCTCTCTCTCTCTCTCTCTCTCTCTCTCTCTCTCTCTCTTTCTGTCCCGTGACTGACAAAAACCAGGGCCATTACAATGTCAAAACCGGAACCGCGTGAATCCCCGTTGTTTACCCGTCTTTAAGACACGACTCGCCGCTATATTCGCGCACTGCGAAATCGACGGCATTAATCTCCGGACAGAATGATTAACGCAGTCCTTGACGAATCCATTTCGCCCGACTCTGTATTCACGCTCTTGTGCATAGACGATAAATCGTTACCGGCGTTCTTAGAGACTACCACCGTGTATATTGAATTGTAATGAAGCTGTAAATATCGCTGGATTTACCGTCGAACCTGCGAGCGTACGTCGCTCGACGATGGATCGTGGTTTACCGTTTCATCCAACACGGCGACGTAGCTCGTTAGACACGGAAAAATTAAAAATTCAAGAAAAATCACTTGCTTTCCTATTTCTCGATTCAGGCGATTCGTAAATCAATCTCGCGCAAACAAATCACAATTGCGTAATCTTTTTTGCTGAAGCATTTTTCACTGTCCGTTCCCATATTTTAGACTACCCAGTAAATTGACTACCCGATAGACTACCCAATAAATCAGTAAATAATGTCAATGTTCTCGGATTCTGTTCTTGGATTCTGTTTACAGAAACTAGAGTCTTTTACTGGATTTATTCATTCAAAAAATGTAAATTATTAATACGACTGATCGGCGGTGATTGAGTAATTTTATTCATACGGTGGGTTCAAGTATTATCGCGAAAACAATGACCGATTTAATCCATCTTGAAATTATATTAATTCATCAAGACTGGTTCAACTCATGAAGAAACGTGAAGAATATTTTTTTAAGAATATTTAAAGGAACTGAAATATTAAATATAAAAATGTACTATATTGTCAAAGATCATCACCTTCAATTGATTATTTCATTTTCATTTTCTTCAAAGAAAAACGTGTCCGTCGTTCAATCAATTTTTCTATTTTTCATTGACAATGTAAACACGTTGCCCTGTATATTGCAACAAGAGATTATTGCTGCCTAACCAAGTGCCCGAAGCACGTCGGCCATGTTGCTATCAGTCAGCGAAGTTATTCCCAGAACTTTGTTACAGCTTCCCGTTGTATTTAACGATATTTACCTAGATAAATTGAACGAATAAACTGTATCGTTTAGAACACGCAATTTATGCGACAAGTTTCTTGCCCGGGCCCTAACGAGTTCTACGGAAACATATTCTCTCAAACTAATGCTTCGCTTCGTTCCTCCTATTTGTAATCAAAAAAGTTACTCAGCCTCTACAAAAGGCATATTTTCAATTTTCGTTACAGTGAATTATCGATATATGTCAACAACAGGGGTCTTGCCAGCGTCGTGTATCGAGCAGGAGACATATCCGAGCTTCTCGAGGCTTTTCGAGCTTTGTGGTCACGGGGTATACCCCGCAGTAGTAGGGATAATTCCGCGACCTATATCCTGCAGGTCTTGGTGACATATGTAGAGAAATCACAGTATAACCACAAAGTTTTCTTCCAAATTCCGAGCAATAGCAATCTCAAAAAAAAATTGCTCTGAACATTTCTTTCTGTACTAATTTCTCTAGCATCTCAAAAAGACTCGAGTTGTTTGGTGCAATTTTAAAATGGTTATTAGTTCCTAAGGGGTGTCCACTTAATATTGTCCACGACCGGTATTTTTCAAGGTCCGTGTACTGTCTCTACAGGGTACTTGAAAATTGATCAAATGATCAGCGAAACACTGTGAAACATTGTGCAAAACTTGAATCTGCAAAGAGTATAAAAGGATCTAAGTGTCCAGGTACGGCGAAGTCGGTGACACCGGACAAAGTTGATGGCAGAAAAAGAGACCAGCGTTCGCACGTCGTTCCCGAAGAATGAAACCATCAACCTGATAGATTCTGTGAGAACTCGAGCCGTTCTAAGGTTCGTCCGTCCGCGTATCTCGGATGATAATTCGTCGCAGACGATTACAAGGGCTCCTCGAGTGAAATTGATTCGCGTCGCGCCGCGGTAGAGGACAGGAAGATGTTACTAGATCGTATTTATGATAATCGTAAACAAGCCGGTCGTTGTCTTCGGCCGTTACTCGGGCCGAGCAGGCCCGTCGACGCGAGTGCAGCCTCCACTCGCCGTTGAACTTTATATTAAAGGACTTCGAATGAAATCATACGCTGGGAGCAACCGCTTTACGTGCGCATAAATATGTAAATTCCTAATAATACAGGATATTGGAAGAACTAGTTACACGGCGAGGTAATCGTTAAAATCGAACGAGAGTACGAGAGCAGAGGCTTGTGATGCATGTTGCCTGCGCCGCTGTATAATGCATCGGCGTCGCGTACTTATCAAAAAAGAACCCGACCGAGCATTTGAAAGAATGCGATCGACTTTACGAGAGCTTGCGAGTTACTATTCATTTATTTTTCCGATCCCGTAGAATCTGGTCGTATATTTTGTAGAACGTACTTCATCCTGCCTGTCGGCTTAAATTGTGTGTGTGTGTGTATTTTTTTTTTTTATTGAGTGCGTAACGACTATGCAAAGTTCACTATCGAGGATGTATAATTTATAGCAGTTTTTGGTAACGATTTACTGAATTATGGATCGCCGGAATGATTCGGTATTAATTCCCCAATGGGAACGGTAAAATCTGAAACTTGCCCGGCTGTATGTCTTCTTGCGGTTGGCATTCCCGGAACGTGCACGCCATAAAAAAGAAATTTCTGGGTCCCCGCGAAATCGCGGTTAAGCTTGCGATAAAAATTCATTTTGTCTCCTGTTTATCTGCGGAGTCTATAGATTTCGGTGCACGTGTGTTCTTGTACTATTAATGTTTCTTTCATCGTTGACGTATTTTCGAGTACCTTCTGAAGTACTGAGGAGAAGACTAAGCTTTCTATTCGTCACTTTAAAGTACAGTCAAAATGTTCAAAAATTTTTAGACATTTGAAAGAGCAAGGGTTAAACTTCACTTTGGCAACCCAGAAATTTTTAACGTTTTACTATATAGTCCCATTAAATCTTGACGAGAAAATGCCAAAAATCAAAATTTCGAGGCGAGGAGTTCACTGGTCCAAAATTTATTCGCGTTTAAAAGTTAAAAATGTCTGGATTGCCAAGGTGAAGTTAAGATTAATGTCGAAAAATTTTATTTCATTGCATCGTATAGTACTTACTCATCACTCAAATTTTTCGACACTTTCACCTCGATTTCCAAGGGCAATGTCCATTTTTGGGTACATCGTGAAATCGCGATCATACCAAATTGCCCGCAGCTACAAAGTACGTAAAATCCGTAGTAATAACAAATGGAAGCAACACGATATCTACAGGCAAAAACGAAATTACTTTTCCGAATGAAAAGTCTGCTTAAGCAATCGAAAGATTGTCGTTGAGAAGAATTTCGACACGGCGCGTGTAATAACGAAGTCGGGGCAGATCGATCGTCTTTAAATCGATAATAACACGTGGGCGGTGTTCTCCATCGGAGCGGACGCGACTCCGAAATTAAAAAACAAAAAAGAAAATGACGATACCACGCTTTGCGTGGGACAGGTTCATTGGCCTGGACCGAGAGCGTGGCCCGATGAAATTCGAGGGTATCGACGAAACAGGAAATCAATCGTCAGCATCGCCAATAAGGAAGCCAATCCGATAGGGATTAAACCTCGGCCACGGGAAATGCCTTGACGCAGCGGAAAATCCTGCTTCAGGAATCCCGATTATCAGAGGCCGGCAATTAAATCAGACCCCCTTCCGAGTTTCTACAATTACTTCGGCGGCAAAGACGGCCAAGGATCCAGGGAGCTAGGAACTATCGGAGCCGACCGCTAAACCGGATCATTTTTTAATGGGACGACCGTGCCCGGCTGTTATTGAATTAATAGTCTAGCGGGTATACGAGGAAAGCTTGACCTCCCGATGACGGCGTAATTTAATGCTCCAGGTGTAGCACGCCTCCTCTCAGAAGGACCCCTAACCACACGAGAATGAGAGATCGCGGTGAGAGGTAGAGGGTCTCGTGTAGGTCATCATTTCAGCCTCTCATCCGCCAGATTGATTAACTCCGCAGAGCATGAGCTGCGAAAAAATTTTATGAAATAATAGGCACGTGTCGAAAGCTTCACTCTTTTCTATCGGTGGCTATAGACACTCAGAGTTTCGCACTGATTCACGATTTTAGTCGGAACGTAATTACGGTAAAGCCTTTATCTAAGCCGCACGGAGCTGCACGGTCTTAGTCTGTTCGTCTATCTCCTTCACTGGGAACATACACGGCGGAGGGCCGAGAAGCTCGAGCTGCTTCGGTTGCCACGTAAACTATAAACGTGCTGCGTGATTCGATACCGGGTCGGGTTTATCGGTGTGAACCACTAATTACAAAACTTCTTTATTTTTGATTATTTCTTCATGGGGACTTTCACCAAATTATTCGTGGCATTTTTCTGATTAAAATGACACTAAACACGATATAATTTGAACTGTATTTAGTGTCTTACTGGATATATGTCCACCACAGGGACATATATCGGCTAGAAGCTACTATTCATTGATACCCGTATTATGTTTAAACTCCTCGTCGACCGAAGCCACTCGAGCTTCGTGACGCCTCACGACGTATACCCCTCAGTGGGTATAGTTCTGGGACTTTTATCCACTAGATATTTCGGACATATATCGAGTAAAGACTGTAATTGACGGTATGTAGTGCGCCTTCTGCAGTGTGGTCCGTGTTTACACGCGCTGTCCTCTTCTACGTTCAGCGCGGTCACAAGAAAATAGTAGTGCTACACGATCTATGTCACAGCACGATCACGAGGATTCGGTTTAGATCAAGAACTTACTGTATTGATATTTTCATGGTTATCAATTTCTTGTTTCGTGATTGTTTTGCCTTTGTTATTTATACGATAGTGTGTATGTTCGTGTGTAAGGAACATTTTGAGACAAATATATAGTATTAATATTGTACTTTTTGATTTAATGCGGCGGTGGATTACAAAATTATGTTTGAAAGTCCATAAATTCATCTCTGAAGCGGCTGTCTTCCTTTCTTGTGTATGGGTTCGTTCAATATTTCAGTATCAAAGTTTTCGCGTGCATCTAACCTGCACTGCGACAGATTTCATAACAGACTCATGCTGTGATCTACACGATCGCGTGGTGCGACAGTATCGTTCAAAGATTCGTCTCGAACAAAGTTGCTCAACTCGACGATAAATCGTCACGTGTGTAGGCTGTCTCGCATTTACGTCATGCGAGTAGTTCCGTTTGGGGATCGATCCCGTTAGCACGATGTCACTCGAAATATTGTAAACACGACGTAATAATCTTCTAACTATATTACTGATATTAATTTTCCATAAAATGGAATTGTAACACGTCTCGCAAAGTAAATTACACGAAAATGGAAAAAGATGGATACTCAATCTAAACAATTACTATTTGATCAGCCATTTGGACGAGCGGTGAATAATTTTTTTATGATTTTAAGTCTAAGTATTTTAAATCTAAAAAATTAGTTTTTCTTAAATTTCTTAAGAATTGTATTAGCATCTTTCGGACCTAAAAGGGTTCGTAAAAGGTTAATAAATGTAACAAATTTTTACTTTTCTTTGTGGATTTTTATGTAAAATAAAAACAGTCTACTTTGATTACGATTTATGCAGTGGAAAACAATATAACAGTACGTTTAAATCCTTTCAACATTATTACCGTTTTGCATTTGACGCGTTTTTCTCATAAACGCGTAAAGTCCGCCGTTTATTTACGAAAATGATATTCTCGGACTTTGTCGATTTTTGGTGGCAATTATTCCGCAGTCAACGCGTTAACGCATCAAAGAACAACGACAAACATTATTAAACCAGTGCACCAGTGTATTTAAGGATAAACATCGAACCGAGTAAAAAGCATTGCACATTACTGCACCCCGTTTAATATTATGTTTTCGTACGTAACCATTAATTTAATTCCGTAACGAAACATCCAGAATTGCCTGGATCGCGTTATGCCTCATATCGAACGACTCTTATCAACAGCATTTATTTCCTACGATCTCGGTGCTCCATTGTGAACAGAGTTCTATTTGCATGTATCCCAGACGCGAGACGATACAAAAACCCTCGCGTTTATTTCATTTGTACAGTCCCGGCAGTAATTAAGATTTTTTGTTCCTGTAGTCGGGCTGCGCCAGTTTGTTCCACTTCGAAGACAATTTGTGCATGCGGGTTTTGCAAATGGTGGTCAATATTTGAAAGCGTGCATCGTTGGTGTCCGCAAATAAGGGACTACTTTTTCCCGATAGGGCACACATGCACGATTTGCCGTATAAAATCTACTGAATACGTATGTATACGTAGACAGCAACGTCCGTAATATGTTACAGTCTTTCATCTATCTTTAATAATTAATTTTTTTCACATTATGGTTGCTTCAACCGAATTTCAAGATTTGTAGTATTTCAAAACAAATTCATTAATCACAATTATAAGCTTTAACATTTTAGTTTTTATAAGAATGACTAAATTGCCTCAATTTTGAAGTATCTTTCTAATCAAGCACTAACGAAGAACCTGTCAAACATGGTGATCGACAATATTTAATAACGTCGCAATGTTGCAAATTTAAAATATTAAAAAAATATGAATCTAAGGTCAAGGTGTCGCTAAGTGTTCCCTAAAAAGATATTTTCATTTCACTCAACAGTTAATAATTAATAATTTTAAACTTACATGGTGGAGTACCCGAACAATAAAATATTTGCGAATGATGTATCGGCGTTTCAGACTCAACGAGAATTGTGCACGCGTAAGCGTGCGACACGCGGCTTCGCGAAAGCACGCTGAACAACATAGTCTGTTGTTAGTCGATGCCAGTCGACGTGAAAATATAATTTCCGCTTTCAGAAACCCGCCAGGAACTGTCTCTATTAACCGGTGCATGCACGGAGGGATCATCCGACTCGATTGCTATACCGCGTGTCAGCGAATCGGTCATGCAATCATTTAACTCCTTGCCGTATGACTCTCTTTAAGACTACATCGATTAGAGCTTCTTTGTCGATCATTTCACAGAGTGAAGAAAACTTTTATTTATTGCATTTTAACAGGAAGGATTTGGTCCTCTGATTTCGACGATTAAAACATAATACTTTTCTTAATTTCAAATTTTTTTCCATGTTATTGGGACGTAAAATATCAACCAACATATAATCTATAAAGTCTGTGTGCAAAACAAAAATGTTCCGCAACGGTTGTGTCGTCCCTTTTAATTTCGTCCCTTAATAGATTTTCGACATTGAAAATATCGTAAAACTATTCTCCGATGTTTTTACTTACTCTTTTTTATATTTGACACAGCCAATTTCTTGATTAAACGCACGAAAGTCCACAGTCTAATAGACCTCACATACGGTGCTATTAATTCTCTAATTATTTCACAGCACAAAAACGAGCATTCCCCATATATTACCTTTTTTGTCGGTCGACCTGCAGAATCATTTTCGTTAATTTCTCAAAAATCATTAGCTCCGTTTCTTCAGCACATTCCATCGCCGTGGTCTCGGTTCATTGTTTCCACGGTTCGTTGACTCCCGGCTACCGAATCACCGACACATTACGGAATCGTCGAAAAAAGATCCAATTGCGTCTCCGCGCATAGTGGTCAAAGTAAGAAAAAACAAAAAAAAAACAGGAAAAAAAGGGTGGAATAAAAAAGCCGTTCGATGTTTAAATGCGATATGTCACGCTAATGGGCATCGGGGCACAAGAGACGTCCGCAGGCAAAAAGCAGCACGTACACGTGGATAACGATTCACCTCTCTTCGTAGAACTACTTTTCAGTACGGTATGGCTCGGCTTACTTTATATATTCATTGTATTCCGTGCTCTATTCTATTCCGTCCTTTCCTATTCTATTCCATTTCGGTTCGGGCTCGTTCTTTGTACGTCTCCCCGGACCATGTTAGGAAATTACGTAACTTACCGGGCGCCATCAGCGTACACGGATGCAAACGAGCGGCCATAACTTCGTTAAAACGAAGATGGCCGCTCGAGCAATTCGTAAGGGAATCCTTTCCCCCCTTCTTTCGAAGAAACCTGGCCCCGCGATTTCGTCCCGCCTTTGTACCGGGCGTAATTAAGTCAAAAGATCTTGCACCCTCTGCCCCCCTCCCCTCCCCGTTCCCCTCGGCAACTTCTTCGAATCTTTCGCCCTCGGTCTCGCGGTTTCTCCAGGGTGGGGGTTGGAGGGGGTGGGAAAAAGCACGGGGTTTCTATTTAGTTTGCCTCGGACCTGGTCACGATTTAAAGCAGGTAATCAGCGGCGGAAGAAAATCAGTGTCTTAGCATGACAATGCGGCCGGCTTTCCCCCTTAATGGGTTACACGGCCGCGGGGGCGGAGGAATAAAAAGTGTTCGCGGGGGCTGCTGGAAATTTCCATAAAACAATACCCCGAGTATTAATCAGCCTTTCTTGTTCAGCCGTTCGAGATTACCCCGACCCTGTCATCCCCTTAGACCTGCTCGTCCGCCGAAAGCGAGAATGAACGTATTAATTGTTCAACTTTCTCATTGGCCGACGTTGCCGCGGAAACTATCGCTTCGCCGAGGCGATCCCATCGACACTGAACTTTGTTGATAATATTCCGTCACCGTCTGGACCGACGACAACAACGGCAACGTCGTTGACAACGTTCGTTCGTGACTTTTCATGCTTTCCCTCGAATTGCGCTTTGTTTCGAAAAGTTAAGGTAGCTGGTGGTAGTAGAAATAATTAGATGGTGTTGCGCATATATGGAAGAGTATTCACGAATTTTTTGGAATTTTTTAAACCTGTTACAACCTCAGTTACAAGAAGGCAAAAACCAGAAACCGTGCGGCTCGTTAAGTTGACGCGCGACGGTCGCTACGTACCAACATGGCGGCGTCCTTACCTGTCAAAATCGCATACCTTCACACACGCATAACTTTTGAACTAGGGCTCTTCTAGGATTGAAACTTGGATTTTCGGAATTTTCTCGTCAAAATCTGCATGATCACATAAAAAAAGTAAAAAATTTCTAGTTTCCTCAGGTAAAGTTTAAGCACATTATGTGATAGACGTAGACGACCTCGAATACGGAGAATGTCGTATGTGACATTGAGTGAATATTGTTAATGAAGTCGTAATGACGAAGAGATTTTCAACGAAATGATTGCGGGCAAGACAAAGATGACGACTTCTTTCGCTTTATCCGCGGAAATGGGTTTCCCGATGGCGGGCCGCCCTCGCTAAACGCGGAAAATTAGGAGCGCCCGTTAACAAATGGCGGCCGGTTTAAATGTTAAAATTACTGGTATGGACATAAGTGGATTACGCTCCGCGCGGACAATGGGGACAGTTTCGGCGAAGCGAAATTTGCTTTCGTCGTCGACACACAGAAGTCGTGTTTCGCTTGTTACCAGCGAATTTTCGTTTCATTCCACCGGCATAAGGAATTTATGCGCTGTTCTACGCCGCCTTCCGTCCGTTCTATCCGATGCTCGATCTAATGGATCCCTTTTTCGTTGCCATTGTTAATTCATTCCAACTGGGATTAGCTTGTACAATGGACATTATTCATTACTCTTTTAAACATTAGTTGGTCACGGATAGTAGTAAATTGTTTTAGTAAAAATTTTTGCGAAACAATAGCAACTCTAATTGCGAAGCACGAAATCACCTCGACTTATACAATCTAATCATTTTCTTCTGAATTTATTCTTTGCAAGAAGATCCTTTTTTCTGGTTTTCGAATTTTTTTCGGGAAAACTATTGAACCTTTTCCACTGGGATTTTGCATACGTATTTATTGGTACTTGAAGTACATTCATGAATTATATAAAGTAAAAATAATCAAAATTACACGAGTTTTGTTTTGTAGAGTATGTACTGAAAATGTGGGTCGACGGTTGCCTCGAAAAAAATTAAGTTGTTTATTAATGAGTATTAATGTAGTTATAGATTGATCCAATAGAAACAAAAAATCTTGATTATTTAAAAAAATGGGGGCATATTGAAATCTAATAACGGATTTTAAAAATAATTTCGGCTTTCAGCACAATAAAAAGATACTAGGTCAGAAGATCCCCTCCTCAAAGTACGTTAACAAAATGTCTAAAAAGTGGAATATTCTGTAGAAAATCATTTTTGTTTGCAAATAGGTACGTGAATCCTTCCCGGAGATTGCTATTCGCTAGACTTGTGGATCTTTAAACCGGAGTGAAACAGAAAGTTATTTTCTTTCTAAAAATTCTTTCTTAAGATTCTTCTGATGTCATCAACCGTTTTAAATTGCACGCTCATTTTTGTCGTGAAATAAAATCCGCAGTCCACTGGTCCGAAAGTGAAGAAACACGCGAGTGTCTTCGCCGCGTCAGGACGTTTCTATCGTCGCGCAGCAGAGGTCAGATCTGGGAATACCGTTTTCGCGGGCCGTCGGAATCCCGACTTTCTGGAAGGAGCGGTTTTCGCGCGAGGCGCGCATAATTACGGGCGTAGTTCCCCGTACGGCGCGAACGAGAGTGCAGGGACCAGCCATACGTCGTGTTACGTGCCTGATATTCGGCTATAGGTATTTGCCACGGCGCCAGAGCAATGCGGACTCTCGGCAAATTAATATTCCCGTAGGTGCCTGAAAATCCTGGCGCTGTATGCGGCTCGACCTTCGCGAGCTCGCAGAAGTGCATTGCCCGCGAGGCAATATCGCGGCCGTGTATTTTGCAATTACGCGTAAATAGGGTTACACAAGATTAGAGAGTGAATTAGCGCATTCAATTAACGTTTACTGCCGCGCCGCGCCGCGTCGGCCCGAGCCGAGCCGAGCCGAGCAAAGCAGAGCAGAGCGGAGCCCGGCCCGGCCCGGCCCGGCCCGGGCCGCGTTGCATCGACGTTGCATCGCGTTGCATAGCGTTGCATCGGAGTCGCGTCGCGTCGCATCGAGAGCACTGCACACCATGTACTACTCCGCGGGGGGGCGTGCACCTATTTCATGGGATTTCTCCGGGCACAGCATTTCGCCGTATCGCTGGCACCGCAATTCGGCACGATATGATATGACCCCGTTTCAGCTCAGGCGCCGAGGTTACCCGGAACGACGACGATTTAAGAATGAGCCTGGTACATGGTACTGCATGCAACTTATGGCACTCCGTGATTGCGCCCATCTACGAATTTCGATTGCCCGTTTCGTACCGCTTACGTGCGCCCGCCGATCCCCGTGCAAAAATCCAGCTTTACTCGATGTCGACTCGGCGAATGTTCCGCGAAACTCGCAATTTCGATTGTTGTAACGTGGCCTTTTTTATTTTGTTTGGTGGACTCGAGGAATCCTAATGCGGGGAATATTTTAGGATTTTGTTTTAGGATTATCTGGCTTCGTACAAAATAAAAATTCTCTACACACACTGCGAGATACATCGAAGTTTTCTTCTTCTTTTTAATAGTTGTAGAGAGTTGAAAATAATAATACATATGTATCAATTGATTTTTGTAGGCCCAATTTGGAACAGTGAAAATATTAAAAGAATTCAAGGGTGTCAATGTTCCTCTCGGCCTACTAAAATTATTAACGAAGTTAATGACGAAATTATTAACCACTTAAACTATGATTTATTTTTACTTCTTTTTTTATTTCTAACTTCCAATTTTTATTCTTCATAATTTCATAGAAAAACAAAAAAAAATCTGTGCTTGTGTGTTCTCCAATGGCTGTGTATACGTATATTGACAAGAACATTTTATTTCTGTTTAAACGAAACCGATAACATAACATATTTAGTAGATTTTGTTCAAAATCTTCGCCTGGAGTCTGACACGATATTATATTGCAAAAGAAATTATTAAAGCAATTATTAATGAAATTTTCAACTGGTTGCTGCTTCTTGCTACTAGTATAGTCAATTTTTATTTTGATTTGAATTTATTATTGATTCCCGATTGAGCCCCACACACAGGAGACGATTGTTTTTACTCAGGGCACATATAGACCACTATGCATTAATTTTTTAAGTTATTTTATCCTACATTTCTGTACCATCTAATTGGGTAGCAGAGAGTTTAATTGAGTACTATATACGGGGCTTTTAGAAGGATTAAAAAGTTTATTGATCAATAGGACAGGATTACAGGAAGCGGTTGGCACATTATATGATTGATTAAGGACGATGATAACGCAATACTAAACTGATTGTGATGCAGAAATTACTTTCCCACTAATCCAATCCAAAGGTTCAACCACATCCACTTTACGGTTATCGGGGACCACATTTACAAACGTTTATAGGTGAAGTGTAAAATGTCTGTAATTAGATTAAACGCGGATTATTAATTGCAATCAGTACTAAACCTGACGTACAGTTTCCTGTTTAGTTGTCGAATTACATGACCGCTCATAAAAACAGGGTAAATATTCTTTCTATACTTTTTAAAATATCAGAAATTGCATTTTTTCGATTCTGCTTTTATCAGTAAATGTGAGTGGCTACTATAACTTAGTCTCTTGAGTATTGTGTTTTTTTTTAGGCAAAGTTGATTGGGAAAATTCATTACTTTCAATAAAAAATTTAATCGTAGTATGATGTTATTAAAGACTGTAACCAACGACAGACATAGTCAAGCCCCAAATGCGGTGCCGGGGGGATTCTACATCGCAACAAATTAATTAACTGACAGACTGGTTCGAAATGAAAAATCGAAAAACCTTGACAAATCGTTTACGGCTGTAGCACGCGGAGTTCTGCTCGGCGACCGGCACGATAGATTTATCATGCGGCCGGAAATTGCGCGAAATTATCGTTCATTATGTGGCTTTTTTATTTACCGCGTGAGATTGCTCGTTGATAATTACGCGGGCATAATTATTTCGAGTAATGGATTCGTCGGGAGTGTTACCGGGCGGCTCCAGAAAAGTTCGCGTAATACACCGCGAACGAAATCATGGGCTTCTCTGGAACGTGTCGACAACACGGAACCTTGGGGAGCGACCGTCCGAGATTATCCTGGACCAGCCTCGAATGACGCCAGTTTAATCGAGTCGGAGGTAATCTAATTCGTCCTTTAGAGGCGGCGGCAACGGCAAGGAACGAAACCACCGGTAGAACCAGGCCGGGAGCACCCTTGTTTCCTACCCTGTCCGGCCCTTTCCACCGTCGCGCCCTCGTCTAAGCGACGTTTCTCTTCCCCGACGGAATAGAAATAAACCCGACGCAAGAAGCGACTCCTGCGCGGACACCCTCACGATTCTCGCGCGGACTAATGTGTCCCTTCGCGTACAGGGCGCTTCAAAAACTTGGGACCGCTCAAACCTGCAGATATAAATTATTTTCACCCATGTTGCCGAATTCCTGACTCCTGGGATCACACCCTGACGATTTTTGTATAGACCGCTTTGTTCGTTTATGTACAGGGCGCTTCAAAACTTGGGGACCGGTAAAATCTGCTGATATAATTTATTTTCTTCCACGTTGGATAATTCCAGACTCCTAGTACGATTTTTATATAGACCACTGTGTTCCTTTATGTACAGGGCGCTCCAAATATTTGGGACCGCTCAAACCTTAATGTTAAAAATTATTTTGAACCACGTTGACAAATTTCCGACTCCTGGCATGACACCCTATCGATTTTTATGTAGACTACTGTGTTCCTTTATGTACAGGGCGTTTCATAATTCGGGGACCGGTAAAATCTGCAGGTATAATTTATTTTCTCCCACATTGGCGAATTTCAGACCCCTGGGCTGACGTCCTGTCGATTTTTATATAGACCACTTGTGTTCCTTTATGTACAGGGCGCTCCAAATACTTGGGACCGCTCAAACCTTAACGATAAAAATTGTTATCAACCATGTTGACAAATTTCCGACTCCTGGAATGACACCCAGTCGATTTTTATGTAGACTACTGTGTTCTTTTATGTACAGGGCGTTTCATAACTCGGGACCGCTAAAAACTGGAGATATAATTTATTTTCTTCCACATTTCCGAATTCCAGACTCCTAGCCTGATGATTTTTATATAGACCACTGTGTTCCTTTATGAAAAGGGCGCTTCAAAACTCGGTGACCGCTCAAAACTGAAGATATAAATTTCCTTTCTCCCACTTTGGCGAATTCCAGACTACTGGGTTGACGTCCTGTCGATTTTTATATAGACCACTTGTGTCCCTGTATGTACAGGGCGCTCTAAATACTTGGGACCGCTCAAACCTTAATGTTAAAAATTATTTTCAACCACGTTGACAAATTTCCGACTCCTGGAATGACACCCTGTCGATTTTTATGTAGACTACTGTGTTCTTTTATGTACAGGGCGCTTCAAAACTCGGTGATCGCTCAAAACTTAAGATATAAATTTACTTTCTCCCACTTTGGCGAATTCCAGACTCCTGGGCTGACACCCTGACGATTTTTATATAGACCACTGTGTTCCCTTGTGTATAGGGCGCTCCAAAAACTTGGGACCGTCCAAACCTTAAAGATAAAAATTATTTTCTGCCACGTTGCCAACAATACAACCACTTCTTCGATTGGGACGTATAACGGACAGTTTATTGTATGATTAAGACAAATTTCTCACTTCTGTGTG
Source organism: Halictus ligatus (assembly GCA_028454255.1). Classification (NCBI taxonomy): domain Eukaryota; kingdom Metazoa; phylum Arthropoda; class Insecta; order Hymenoptera; family Halictidae; genus Halictus; species Halictus ligatus. The sequence continues at coordinate 5,376,669 of CM052133.1, forward strand.
GGCACCCTGACGATTCTCGCATTCCAAAAACTTGGGACCGCTGAAATCTGATAATAATAATTATTTTCTCCCACGTTGACAAATTTCCGACTACTTGGCTGACGTCCTGTCGATTTTTATATAGACCACTTGTGTTCCTTTATGTACAGGGCGCTCCAAATACTTGGGACCGCTCAAACCTTAATGTTAAAAATTATTTTCAACCACGTTGACAGATTGCCGACTCCTGGAATGATACCCTGTCGATTTTTATATAGACTACTGTGTTCTTTTATGTACAGGGCGTTTCATAACTCGGTGCCGCTAAAAACTGAAGGTATAATTTATTTTATCCCACGTTCCCAGACTCCTGGGCTAACATCATGACGATTTCTATATAGACCGCTGTGTTCCTTTATGTATAGGGTGCTTCAAAACTCGGTGACCGCCCGGTGACACACAGGTTGACAAATTCCCGACTTCTGGGCTAACATCCTGTCAATTCTTATATAAACCACTGTGTTCCTTTTATTATTCTGCTTATTTTACTGCATTATACTGTTTTTTCTATTCAAAAGTATAACTCACAGCATTTTGCAACGTCGACAGTCTGTTAATTCCAAGTTTCAAGACTTGATTCTTTTACAAGCACCTTTTTGCTTTCAATTTTATCGATCCAGTGTCGGTGCATATCATTAAATGTACTTTCCAAAATACAAATCTCTCTATAGGTGTCGCTAGTGGATCGTGCACGTTAGCTCACGACGTTCAGTCAAACATAACGACGTTTCGCGTCGGAACTGCGGTGACGTCTGTGAGACGTCGTTCAAAGGCAAAGGGTTTGAAAAAAAAAAGTCGAAGAATCGAAGATCAATAAGCGGTTCGCGTAAAAGGTTCCAATTTCCCGGTGGTCGATTCTTACGAGGGAACCTAGGGATCTCGTTGCCCGGCCATTGGTCCTGAAACTTTTGGTCGAGCACATGCTCGAAGGAACGAGCCGTGGTTCGACACCGGGCGAACGGGCCGCACACCAGGATTTAGGGTTTTAGGAAGGGAATCGCCGCGGTTTTTCATGCAAACGATAGCCCCCCGCCTGCCATCCAGCTGCCACGCGAGCCATGATTTCTTTGGTCGGCGCATTCGTCAATGTCGCGCGGCTGAGTCGCAGAAATTTAACCCGCCGGAGAAATGGACGGCTTTGTGGTATGCCATTCACGGATGGATTATATCCACTGCGCAAAACGTCGTCCGCGGAAAGCCTCGATTTGTATTCGCGCTGTGTTCGCCGAGTGTGCCGCGCCGGGGCTCCTTCTCTTCTTCAGATGTTGCGGCGGCAACTCGGATTTCAACAGTCACTATTGATTCAATTACCGTGCCGGTATGCGCGGCGTTTCAGCCTTTTGTGTAATCGCCGGTAATTAATCTACGCCCCGATCGATCTTCCTGTTACATAGTTTTCCGTCAGACCATACATTCGCTCGCGCAAAGTCCACTCGCGAAAGAGGGAAGTCGATGCCCACGACAAATTGAGCGAGACGACCGCTTCAACGATGTACCATAATAACGATCTTATTTTGAGACCACCTGCGTGGCCGGCGCTGTTCATTATCCTTCATTGTGTCGTTTATTAATGGGCCTCGAAACCACGGTGGAACCTCGATTATCAGAACTGAACGGGGAAACGTGTTTAAGTGTTCGAACGATGGAACAGTTATTTCGCTACAATGCTAGATTTACTTATTTGTACAATAAATGTTGATGCATAACGAACACCTTGAAGTGACCCATTTACGTGTTAGATTTAATGAGAATTCTCGACACATTTCGCGCGCCAAGAAATCATTTCCTATGGCTTCGTCGATAGAACGCTATACACGTACACAGACTGAGAAAAGAAATAATAAATAATATCAGTTCGATATTGATAAAACTTTAGCATAATTTTTTAAGAGAACGATTGAGTTTCGACCGATGGTTCCTTTTGCACCTTTTATCCTCGAGAAGGATAGAATACGATGCAATAAAAAGAAATTGTTGACCTTTTGACCTTGAGATTCAAGGTGAAAGTTAAGAACTTCTGGGACCACCAGATAAAATGTATATGTTGGACCTAAATGTGGCGTGCACAGTTCGATCCAATATTTATTGAATGTATAGTATGAATGACCTAAAAATATCAAATCTCATCTCATCAAGAAATGCTCATTCCCCTGATACGATGGTAGTCAGTACACAACAACCGCTAATAATTACTCTACCAAAGAGAATAATAACTAAAAATGGGAAGTGAACCGGAATGATAAAACCGGGTCCAGCGAACGGTTAGGTCGCGAGGGTTTTTTTTTTCCGTGAGTCTAGAGCAAACCGCGGCCTAGAAATTATGTGATCACGATTAGACGTGCCGCGTCGGCGTGTCAGATTATGAAAATACGGGATTCTATGCTTGCAATGCGCCCACTAAATCAGCCTGCCGCGGCAAAGATTCGCGGGCGTTCGTTGAATAAATTTCTCCGGTTCCGGCGCATGAATATTTAATCGCCATAATCATTTATTCCGCTCGGCCAGTCCCGGGTATCCGTTGCGGCAAATAAAAACCCCGACGACCCAATGAATTAACTAAACAGGCCAGCTAAACGTTGATATTTCGGCTCGCTAAACTTTCGAATGTCATTCGCAGCGCAGGCGCCGCGACGCCGATGAAACATTCGCCTCTTCGTTCAAATCCCGTTCGCTTTATTATTTCACCGGGAGCGGGAGAGATCCGGCGATCAACAATACCGTGAGATTTTATTGGATCGCAAATTCGATGCGTCCCTGTGAAATAAAGCGTAACGTGAAACTTTATTGTCCGCGACTTTATACCCCGTGAATTATACAGGACGTTCCATAATGCAGCGCGAAAACGAACGCGGCGACGACCACGACGACGACACCATGGGAATCGATTCCCGCGCGCCGCCGGTTACCGGGTTTCGAGGGAAAATTAATTTCGAAGATTTACAAGCGACCGCGCGCGCGCCGCCCCGCCACGTTGAACCTTTCGGATGATTCAATGGTGTCGAGGATTTCTTTCCCCGGACGTTGTAATTTAAACGCGAAAAGAGACGGCCAACCGCGAAAACCCAGGTTTTAGGTCTTTGTACCGGCCGCTCCAAGAAATGTGGCAGTGCTCGAAACATTCTTCACGCGGATGGAAATTGGACCCCTTTCGTAGGTTGTCCCCAAACGTTTCTTTACTTTCATCGATTTCATATGCAAACATCGTGATCGTCAAAGTTTTATTCCTAAGCTTCCTTTTGCATAGCCATTTTCTTTTACTTCCTTAACACTAGGTTTACGGTGCATTAAAAGTGTGTATTTTACATTATAATTTTACATTCTTCTTCATTATAAGAAGAATGTGTCTATCCAAGTTTTCAGCCATTTATCAAATAATATGTACCTCAGGAAATAAGTTTGTTGAGTACTTCCACCTAGATGGATCTTCGCAATCTCAATAATCGTAAATTAAAAATATTAGTACCCGGCATTTTGACAAAGGTCGACAAGATGTAAGATGATAATTTTACGATTCTTTAATTTTGTGAACTAGTTCAAATTAGGCTGAATTTGCGCGGTGTGCATTGATCGAAGAGCTAATATTTTGAAAGGGGACGTTTTTAAGACTGGTTTATAGAACTGCTTTGTGACAGACTTTGTGATTGAAATAGCACAGTAGGACCTCGATCGTTGCACGAAACGGGACCGAAAACGCGCGCAAAAACCGAAGCTTTGCAACGAAGTGGGTGAGCAACTATGCGATCTGTTTCTCCACTTTTCTACTCCGTATTCCCCCGCTCCGAAATGTTATGTAGCCACCGCAATCTCCAACACGAGTTCCAGAATTTGTAACAGCTCGTGGTCGAAGTCGCTAGTGTGCAACGAACAAGAATGCAACGAGGTTGCAACGAGCGAGGTTCTACTGTACTTTGTTCACATCAAAAGATCGCAATTGTACAGTTTCAGTTTCAACTGTTTTCGTAAAGTTAATATTTTTAGTAGAACACTCACTTATAAGTCTGCCTGGTTGACTGGTCGATCTGGAACAAAGTAAAGAAGAGTCTACAATTAGTATGATGTTTTGGCATACTATTAGTGTTAAAAATACGTAACAGTTTTATTTAATTATGGCTACACATTTTCTTCATATTAACAATGTTTTATAAGTTCTTTCGCGAATAATTTCATTATCCTTGTTTAAATTGAAACTTTGTTGTACTATCCGTTTAATATATGAACAAATTGTATACAATGTATTATATTGTACAATATTGTTATATAATATTAACACGAATCTTCTTCCAAGTTTAAAATGCTGTTTTAGTTCCTCGAAACTTCTGCCCTAGTTCACAAAATTAAAGAATCGTAAAATTATCATCTTACATCTCGTCGACCTTTGAACTCCTGTAACTTCGCAGACATAAATCTTACAACATTCTGCTTGTGCTAATTTTAAAGGGTGCAGTCTCCATTTTCAGTCGTTTCAACTTTCATTCCAGCTTTTTCAAAGATCTTAATGTTTTATGAGACAGAGTAAAGAAATCTGTAATTGCTTTACCTCATCCTGAAAGTAGCTTTCCGGGTCTTAAGAAATACAAATTCAAACGAGCCTGCAGAGTTCAAAAATTTTTCTCCGTATCGACATTAACGCTATTCTATAAAAAGAAGTCTTCCAAAAGAAAAATTGAAACAGAATCAAGAAACAGTACCTCAGTTTTTCTCACTGTTTCGTAATGATGAAATCAGTTTCCAAAAAATTGAGTAGAAGAGCACGAAAGTGGAGACTTCGCGCTTCGAAACGAGTGCAAGCACAATTTTGTCTAATTGTTTCACGCGTAGGAGCTCGAGGAACAATAATTTTCTCATAATCTAGTGACCCTTAAATTCCCTAAAAAAAACCCTAAAATTCCGCAAAATGCAGCCTAGCGCATGCTAATGTCCAATGTCGAAGAATATCGCCTATCATCCGTGTAATTCACTTTTCATGGGATTCGAGCATTACACCCGGATGCTGTTTCTGCCGTCTATTGAAATTCCACCGTGAAATCTAATTTTCTTTCGCAGTCTCCGTCTAGAATGCGCGCGGGCATCGCGCGGCCTATAAATCAGAACACTGATTTACACCGTGATCGCGATTCATTGTCATTTTCAGGGAGCCTAGACCAGCGTGGCGGGAGCGTCGCGATGATTTACGCCGCGGCCAAGTTACGTGTAATCTATTTGATGCGTTCTTCTTGCATTAATGATTGTGTTTGCATGGACAACATCGTTACCGGACTAGCGTGCGCGCGCGCGCATGCAAAACGCGTCTCCGTATACTGGAAGGGGGCAAAGAAAGATTTACGGTGGCGAACCTAGCATTAAACGTGGCCCAGGCAAAAATTCTTCTCGATCCAACGAATTTCCCGTGAGCGACTATCCGGGCAGACACGGTGTCGTAAAGTCCGACGCGGCGAAAACAGATATCGATCCCGGATCGTTAACCTTGGCTGCATCGGTGATACACAGTCAGGGAGTATCGCGCCGGGGAAAATTCTCATTCTGTTGCTATCATGCCGCGGCGTCGTAAAGTTTTTCGTAAAACTCCTGGCCACCGAGAATTTCGCCGGAGAACACGCCACGTGTTCACGTATTTCGGTTGCAATCCGTGCTTGCGGAACGGCAATAGAACGGCGAACAGGATTATCCTTTCTCGCACTTCGTTAACGTGCCTTGTTAACTGTCAGCTGGAAATGGGATTTCTACGTATTTTTACACCGAAAAATTCATAAGTTCCTTCCCCGAACGAGTACCTTGTTCGAAAGCGCGTGCACTGTTCGAAAAGAACAGCATTGTTCGAGACATCGAGAAACGATTTCATTATGTCTGCGTTGCAAGATGCACGAAACAAACGTGACACTTAGAATTTTTTCTGAAGAGACACATAGACTTATTTTCTGAACGAGTACAGTAAAGTCTTGATCTGAGCCCAATTCTCGGGTCCGTGCTGTGACATAGATCGTGTAGGGCTACTATTCTCTTGTGACCGCGTCCCGTTTATGTACCCCAGTGGAGGGGTAGGCGAACTGACTAAAATCGTGTAGGTCCGTGCGTCTTAGATCAAGACTTTACTGTGCTTTACATATACAATTTATAATAATTGTTTCACTGCAAAATCTGAAGAACTGCCTGTGCAACAGCCTTTTCTATATTCTTTTTAAATCGTTCGGCTTTCATCTGTTATTTTCTAAGAAGATTTGTAGGCTTCTCTTTCAATTGTAACGCTATAAATTAAATATAAATTGTTAATTTAAACCGCATATCAAAAGTAGGTGAGGCATAACGTACGATTTTTCAGACTGACATATAAACATCCGGATACGTTCTCAAGCGACTGCATTCCTAATCGCAAACGGGAAGATGAATGTTTTTTCCCGAGGTACCGTTTACTTTTGTTTCATTTGCATAAACAGTAATTTGTAAGTGCAAAGTGACTTAGGAAAACGATTCTACTCCCACGATATCTCGCGACACTAATTTAGGGATAAGCTTGTATCGCTAACCAGTTCGAAAAGACACGGCCATAACAACAAAACCTCGAATCGACCGGTTTTCCCGAGTGTCAACCGGTACTTTGCGGTATGTAGACCGGTGCTCGAATACCGGAAACACAATATTAATTATAGCTGGGGCAAAGTCAATTGACCGCTGAAGGCCACATTCAGAGAAATATGTCAGACACAGCCAGAAATCGTATGTATGCTCGCTTTTGCACAAAGACGTTGTAAAACACGCCTAACAACATTCAAAGTCACCATAAAATTTATACAGAAATGAATTAGTTAATTTACTTTTCTATATCTCGTAAAAGAATCAAATTCTTTAATTAAAATCGTAATCTAATTAAGATTAAAATTACTTAGATTCTTTTATTGTAAACCACCATTATTTACATTAATTCGTAAATTATTTAACTTCTTTTTTGTAAACCACAAACTTTTCTCTTCCATAAATAAATGATTAATGTTTGAGTCTTGCTCATAACACTCTACAAAACTGATTTATGAGGAAAATGTTCTGCTAAACAGAAAAAAAATGTTTATGTACATTTTTTAGTGCCAATAAAAGCAAGAGACTTATTTAAGAGATCAGCTGCTTCGCTATAATAAATTGTTTAGATCAATTTGACCACACGCAACGGGAACGATCGATCAATTTCCATAAACAATTTTTTCCTCTTCTTCAACGGACATAATAAACGGCGGAGAGTTAGTCAAACAACACTTTAATGGACCAATTACGCGAATAATTAGTCATCTCCGCATGTGCCGCTATTCGAGCCTCAAACGCTTCGTAGGAACGACAAACAGTCCCGTCCGCATTTAGCATATTTAGCTCGTGAAAGGACAGATTAGAACACGCGTTAAACACATTTACTATAATCTTTATCGCGTCGGTGCGTCTGGCAAAAGCGGCCAGCAGAAATGCAGGCAACCGCGAATCCTGGCGGCAAAAATAGAAGAGAGCATGGTGACAGTAGTCTAGCTGCAGATTGGCATTCGGAGATCGTCGCATGCAAATAATATCTGATCTGGCCGACCACCGGGCGTTTAGTATATACCAGGTGGTTATGAAGTTGAATCCCAATTCCCTTCGTCATGCTCTATTTGTCATCGAGCCTTGAACGACGACCGAGATCAAAATGTTGACAAACCGACCGGGAGATTAAGATACCAGAGAGCTATACTTCTTTCACGAGAACGGGCGGAGCGACATATATCTGATAGCGGCGACTGTTTATCTAAACTGGTTCATCTATATTACGTCTGTGGCTTCGCATGACAGTTGCCTTTATCTATCGCTTGTCGCCTCCTAAGTGCCCGCAATTATAATACCAGCCAACGCACTTGATGACACATTATTCAAATTTGTTCCAGTCTCGAGTTTTTCTGCGCAGTCTTTTTAAGTTGAATTTTTAGAAGGGGCGCAAAATTCTGTGCAAAAAGATCGGGTTAATGATTACACTCTGTTTACACAATTTTATATCTCTGTACATGTGAGCAAGATTGAAAACATGAATGAGATAGGGATTTTATGGAAGTTACAGTCCCATTTTTATTGGACGATTATTATTTCTTATTTTATTACTCACTAAGTCTCTAATAAGAAACAAACACTCGAATTTATCTAAATACTATCAACCAATCGGGATTAAAGGTTAAGCTTCACCTTGGCAACCCAGGAATTTGTAACATCTTATTATATAATCCTAACATTTTAACTGAAGAATGCCAAAAATCGAAATTATAAGGCGAGGAATTCATTGTTGAAGTTTGTGTCCAAAGGGAAGTCTATATTTCAATTACTGTTCGATGATAGCTTGTACAAGAACAAAGTGTAATCCCTGAACTTTAAACACGCATAACTTTCGACGCAGTGAACTCCTCGCCTTAAAACTTCGATTTTTGGCATTTTCCCGACAAGGTGTACACAGGATTATATAGTGAAAAGTTAAAAATTTCTGGGTCCCCAAGGTGAAGTTAAGCTGTATTAAACTATATCACAGTAAGCGATCTTTCCCTTTCTCTGCAATAACAGTAAATTGTCAGAAAGAAACGTTCCATAGGAATATTTTCTGAATAAATCACTGGATTCTTTTGTAAACGAGTGCCTTATTTGAAAGTGCATGTACTCAACCTATAACAATTTTTTCTCCGCGAAAAATTTAGACAGACGTCTATCATCCTCTTTTTCGCATACTCGACAGATAGAGTCATTCGTCTGAAGGCCGTCAAAGGAAAAGCTTAACAACGGTCTGGAAAATGGTGAAAGGCTTTCCTAAACGGACGTGCGGTAAAAATTCGCTGATTCTTTTGTTCCTGAAAAATTCTCCGGAAGAAATTCGCAGCCCGTAGTTGTCGTGTTCGTCTCGTTCCGGGGTGGTGGGGGGTGGGAATGCTTCGCCCTCTTGTTTTGTTTGGAAATGTATTCGAAAATGCCGATGAAAGCTTCGACACTTCGGAATATTCGATAACACGTTGGAACGCGAGGAATTCGCCGGTGTGGAAAAAGGAGAGAGAGAGAAAAAAAAACGAAGAATCAAAGCTCTCGAAGGAACAATGTATCGACGATGGGGAATCGGGGTGATTTAACGTCATACCTTTCGCGGTTCAGAACTGGCTGCCGTAAGCGAGTGCTATTAAACGGACGCGGCCTCGTAATTCACGCGTTAATATCCCGCAATGCATATTATCGGATAAATGGGTTCGGCTGGAGCGCAAATCAAAAAGTTCCCTACGTAATCTGTTAACAGAAGGAGAAGGGGAAGAGCGACGGAGGGACAGGGAGTGGGGGGATGGGGTAGTGGCGTGAAAAAAAAGAGAGAGAGAGAATGCCGGAGCCAATGAGCGGTCCGCGTGATAATAACAAAGCTGTTAATCCGGGTCCGCGGTTGAATTTCTGTGGGATATCCAGTTTAATCGAGCAACTTTTTTTCGGTCGGTTCACGGCTAACATCGCTGCTCCTGACGCAACGAGGAAGCAGCTTGGACGAAAATTAATGGATAAAATGTACCGTATACCTACTCGGGGCTCGCGTACTTATACAGTATCATATAACCGGCGAGCTTGTATCCGCGTAAATTACGTCAGCCCGTTTCCACAATTGCGCAAACTTCACGCGAAATCCGCCGCACGTACACATAGGCCGCGCGCGCGCGCGCGCGGGCGCCCGGCCGAATGCAGTTTTGCTAGTAAAGTTTCGAAACCGACCACGCGCGTTTGTCACGAATTTTCGACAGTCATTTATATTCCCTCCCCTTGCGGCCTGACAAAAAGCCCACCTATTGCTCGGTCATCTCGTAAGTGATGGGAGTTTTTCTCGGCGATGGTCCGGTGCATCTGGGAACTTTTTGTTCGGCGACGTTCCGCGAAGATCCGCCGCGAAAATCAGTTCAAAGAACGCTCCAACCGAGACAAACGCCTCGCGCTTTATCTACCTCTGGTTATCCGAGGGGGTCTGTAAAAATACAGAACTCTTTGTAAATGTCCCGATACGTTCCTTCTTTCAGGAACTGTAAGCGATATCTTCAAAAATTGTTTCTGTTTCCTTGCACACTTTCACACTTTAAACGCCCAAACTAGAAACCCCCAAAATTCCATAAAATCAAAGTAACTTATTCAACACTAGAACGACCGGGGCAGTCAAAGTGACTGGTTCCTAATTTTTTCTTTTACAATTACTGAAATTGTAAAAATGTTTTCATCGGATATTATTTAATGGACCTCTTCATTGAAGCACATATTACAATAAAAGTTGTATGAAGTCTGAATGTTTATTGCCCGGTCGTGCTAGTGTTAATGAAATAAAGATTAGAAAAAATTATATATGATACTGAGTAATCCTCCAACTTTCTTGCACGCGACAGGTCCTAATAAAGGTTAGTACAATGAATATATCAACGCAAAAATTAATTTTGAAACCTGCCCAAATAATTCCCTCATTCACATATGGGTGACGCGGCGACGAACGTGTTAACGAGGTGGTTTTCCGAAATATTGCTTTCTTAAGAAATTATTTAGCTGTAAGTGCGATTCTTTTAATTTTACTAGGACCGAAATTTCCAAAGTTGTCAAAAATATGATTTTGAAGCCTCCCTCGTTAATGTCCTTTACAGTTCTTGGGAAAAGGAACATCGAACGTTGAGAAACTTACTTGGGAGGGGGTACAATGTCCTCTTAATACATTTTTCAATAGCGATGGCAAGTTAATTCGTAAACTAACAAGTCAGCTGAACCCTTTACACTAGACTGCAAAGAGACACCACTAAAGCATCGTGGAACTTCTTGTTTAGCAACGTTCCGTGAAAATCTGCCGCGGAAATCGCTTTATAACGCTCCAACCGAGACAAACGCTTCACACTTCATCTATTTCTGGTTGTCCAAAGGCACTTTCAAATTGGTGGACTTTTTAATCAATTTTTACACTCGACTGTCACCTTTGAGACAGCATTAAAAATTGCAGTAGTATAATTCTAAACAATTTCCACATTATTAGATGTCGTCAATAATTTACTAAACGTTCAAGCGTAGTATCAGTAAATTTCGAATATAGCAAACTTATGAAAAGCCCAGTTAATTGGCAGTTGATTTTAATATACTTTACGATGTTAATTCATAAATACCAAATTGTACAGGTTAAAATCAACTCGTTTCTATAGGTTGTGTTTACAAATAAAATGAATTATGTAGTATTGAAAAAGCTCGTCATGTATGTACTTTCTGTGTCAAGGTGACCTTAACCATTTGTTTGACCTTGAGGATCAAGATCAACATTAGGACACCTCAGATCGTTGCGTCGATGTTTTAATTGGGAGCAATTTAACACACCTTGGGAGCAATACAATAATATTTTTAATACAAATTTGTATCTGATAGATTCATGTTTGCCATGACCGCATAAAATCCGTATTGCAATCATCAGAATCTCAATAACAGTAGATTAAAAGATTCTGAAACCGGTCGTTCTGGCGGGCTCCGTGAATCTGGTGTTTAGGCGATCGATCAAGCTTGTTCACGAAAAAACAAAAAAAAAAGAAAAACGCGGGAAAAATAATTCTATCACGGCGATAACTATTAACGGTATATTGATCTGCTCCGGTGCCGAGCAGCGAATTCATCAGAGGCTGTCGGGGCATGTGTCTGCCGGGCACATAGGGTGAATCCAAAAGATGAGAGAGCAGTCGCACGATCGTGTTTTACATACCGGACTGTATGGAGTCTAGTCGTAGCGCGGCATACGGACCTTCAATTTAGCCGAATGGCCGTTGTTGTCAGAATACTGATAACGAAACACTGTAAGCACCTGGAGCGGTACACGCGCTCTGCTTGGCTGGAATCAGGAAATTACCCCTATCTCTAATGAGCTGCGACTGGCAACGAGTCACTCACACCCGTCCCTCCCATCTCCCCCTCTCCCCCGTCCCCCTCTCACGGTAACGCGTCAGCGATACCAATTGGGCCACAGATATACCCAGACGCATGCGGGCTTTTTATATCGCGCCTGTACTGTTCGACCGGCGCTTTTTTTCAATTCGCGCATCCCTTTTAAGCAGAGTAAAAAAGGAGAGAGACGGAATACGCAGACGAACCAGAGAGGGAGAGAGAGAGAGGGAGAAAGCTAGTAGCGAAACAGCTAACGAGAGGGACTCGGGATATATTTTAAATCGAACAACTAACGAATGCCGGAGATTATTAAATTCCCGGACGTTACAACTTACTCGTTAGCGGATAAAAGCACTTGCCGGAATTGCTCGAGATATTTAACGCAATTTCTGGGCACGGCTACTCGCCCCGCTGGCCGACCGGAAAACGGCCGGCAAGAATATTTAACCCGGCTCATTTGGAAGCCGGTCAGCAAAGTTCCTGATATCTCCGGCCACGATGAAACACTCTGCCACGCGACCGCATAATAACGCCCTTATTTATTTGACTCTCGTCCCATTCGAAATTCTAATCCCGTTTAAACGACGAGCCCCCGTCGCGACCCTCTAAGAGGCTGCCACCGCACCGAACAAGTTACCGGAAGTCGCAAGAACTTACTTTCCCAGCCCGTTTTCCTTCCGACCGAAGACCATTAGGCACTCCCGCCTTCTACTCGCAGTCTTGTTTCCTTCCGTGCGTCTTCGGCTGAATGCATTTTCCATCTTACCCGCGACGGCATTCGTCGAGGAACAGACGCTGCTCCGACGAGTAAATTGTTCGCGTGCGTGAACGCCGATGATGAATCAGCGACGCATTATCGTTCACGAAGCCGAACATAATCACGCGAAGTAACGAGACAGCAGTGTAAATAGCCTTTAATAAATTCAGAGTTAGTGGAATCGTTTACCATCGCAGAGGAGTCACGATTTTTCGAACTTTATACCTATAAGATGGATATGACTGTCAAAAGTGCCCCCTAAACAAATTGATTTTTGGATATACCATCCGATAGCACTCCCCAAGAAACCCCTCTTTGACAAGTTTCAAGTCGCTACCCACAACACAAGGGTAGTAATAGGGTGATCACCGTTTAATCAATTATGTTCTATTTCTTCTGCTCGGCTGAATAAAAAATTATGAAAAAATTCATGAACATTCTGCCTAATAGCACACATGACAGGAAATTATTTCAGAATTTTTGGTTGCGAAACCGATTTAAAAAAAAATCCGGAGGTATAAAATTGCCGATTTTATATTGAAGTTCTCAGAGTACCATGTTTATACTATCATGTTAGTTGTATCTCATCGTGATATACATTAATATGTATTTTTCTCCGATTTTTCGGATTATGTGAACATGTTTTAAAAAATTGGAAATCTCTAACAATTCGAAGGAAATGCATATTTCGTATTGAAGTTTTGAAGGTACGAGTTTTATCAAAATTCAGTAACGATATATTGTTGAATGAATTGTCCTCAATTTTTTCAAGAATTTTATACAAATAGCATTGTCGCTTAAAAAAATCAAATTTTTCGATATCTATTGGCTTAATTGTATCGTTTAGCGTATCATTTCTGATTGATTGAAATTCGTTTACACGGATACAATCATATAATTAAGATAAAATTGTACGAAACAGGAGCTGTATGAAAACTCACTTGCACTGGAATTAAAAATGATATCACGACGCTCTGGAAAATATCTACGATCCATTATTATCACTATATCACAAATGCACAAAATCATACTCTAAAATGATCTGTTTTTAAACCATTCGAAAAGATGAAGTGCCACAGAAAATGATGAGAAAAGCAGCCTGAAAAATCGCTGTATTTCCTGGTAAAATGTAAAATTCATTTTTCGACTCTAGCGGAGGCAGTTTCGAGGCAGCAATCGATACTGTTTCGCGGTACGGCGGGTAGTTAAGCGGTTTCGGGCCAGCCTAAGTTCCCGAACGCGTTTTCATCATCCTCAGCAGTATTTACAGCCGGGCGGCGTGGCTTTTTAGGGGTGTAATATCCGGTTATATATATATCGGGTCCAGTGACGCCTTCGCGAACTTTTATCAGAGAAATAATTTCGTGGAAAGTTCGTTGTAAAGTTCGCTGAGGGGAATGTCGCCGTGCCGGGCAACACTCCGGGCCGGCAACCCTGTACCGGGGTTCGTTTTCTCCGCACGTTCCAGCTAGATAAAAGTTCCGCTGAACCGCGTGTAAACGGCCGCGCGGAATTCCGTATGCGTTATCGTCCGATCCGATCGACGTGCATTCTGCCGTGTCGTCGATAGAAATCGCGTTGCACCGACCCGGTTGCACTTCGCACCCCCGAAGAAACGTGTTTTTCGAACCTGCACCGCGGCGGTCGATGAAAAACCCGGCTACACCGTGCAAGAAATATTGGAGAACGCCAGCACGTTAACAACACGCCACTCTGCTCTCCAGAATAATTAGACTGCGGACCATAATGCGACATAAAAATTGTCCCCATCAATTGCAAGCCGTGGGAGCTGCGCAGGAATTTCCTTCTTGCTTCAACAATTTTGTGGAGTTGAAAATCACATATGGATGCCACTGATTCTTCTAATATTCCTATTGCTTCAAATGTCTCCTTCACGTTTTTGTCATAAACGCATAGGATCCGCAGTCGAGTAATAATTGTGAGGAGTCGAAGCGTGTCTTTGGTCTTCTGATTGATAGAAGTTGTACAAAACTGAAGCGTGTCAGAAAAACTTTGCAGCTCAGAGCGTTAAGTAATCGAGTAGTAAGTAGTAAGAATCGCTCGGCAATTTTCGATCAGATTCGTGCAAAGAGCCGTGCCACTGAAACGGTTCAGATAAATTCGACTAAAAAGTTGATCAGGCCAGTAGAAAGTTCTTGCGAACCGCGTGTAAACGGGCGCGTGGAATTCCTTGTGCGTTATCGTCCGATCCGATCGACGTGCATTCTGCCGTGTCGTCGATGGAAATCGCGTTGCGCCGACCCGGTTGCACTTCACACCCCCGAAGGAACGTGTTTTTCAAACGTGCACGCCGCGGAGGAATGTTAATGGACAGCAACGAATGCTTTTACCCGGGGAAGAATAGCGAGCGCAGCCACTTCGAGCGCGCCAACGTCCTCGATGAATCAATCTTTTCGGGTTGATAGCGGAAACGGACCCGTTAGACGATTTGCTCGATCGATCGAGATCGATTTTTCCCTTTATCGAAGGCCCATGCCGTGCCGCGCCGCTGCCACCTCGACCTAACCGACGTTTAAAGCCATAGATTGATTTATATACGAGATATCAAAGCGCGCGATGATAGAACACCGCGGCCGAATCGACGCACTTTGTATGTAGGAAAAGAAGTCGGTACGTGCGCTAGATTTTCTTTCGGGAATTTCCAGTTCGAAAGCAAATCGATCGCGAAGTTTCGCCGAGTCGAGTTTCCGAGTGTGATTGATGCCCGCTGTTTTTAGTTACTTGTTACTTCTTGTCTAGCAGCTTGTCGAAAATTGTTGTTGGAAATGCCATTTTTATTTATCGTGTCCCTGGACGTGTATACGTTCCAACTATTTTATCCCTTCGGCGGTGTTTGCTCAGTTCACGAAATACAGTGATCTCTCTACATATGTCGCCAAGGCCAGGATGATAAATGTCGCGAAATTATCCCCACTACCTGCTTCCTAGACGATACACGACGCTAGCAAGACCCGTGTTTTTGACATATGTCGAGAATTCGCTGTGTTGTACTTGCATTTTTCTGAAATTCTGTATACATTTTCTCAGATACCTGTTAAGCATATAATTTAACGCTAGGTTTACGGAGCACTAAAAGCTATTATTTTACATTGCGTTGTAAAAATAACAAAATTGTAGACATTTAGATTTTCAACGATTTTTATTGTAATATCTGCTCAATGAAACGAATCTATTGCGTCCTTGCACTCTTAATAATTGTAAATTACAAAATTTCGAGTCCGTTATTTTACTGATAAACAATGGATTGTAAACAAAATTATGGAAACCTGATATTCGTAAAAATCGTGCAATACTTTGTCTACAACTTTTTTGGAGTCCTGAGAGACCCCAGTATTCCGGTTAAGGGTTGAAGGGTTCAGTAGTCCAGCTGAGGATTGACAATACAGTGCAATTCAAATGCACGTGTCTAATTTGCAAAAATTGAATTGTGGAAGATATTATTTAAAATTTTTCCCAGTTCGATTAATACTTTCTGTCCATTGATCGCTGTACTTATTTAAGGAACTGAGTTTACAATACGGCCTCCGTATTAATAATATTACGTTCACAGTGAATCGTCGTTGAAAACGTTAATGTTAATTAGTCCGTCTGTGGTCGCGTATAAACGAATCCCCTCGATTTCGCCGCACAAAGGAGATATACGCAGTGGGAGGTATCAAATGAAATTTGTTATTGTCTCGTTTATTTCGAAAACGGTTTAAACGCGGGTATCAAGTGTGGTAAAGAGCATCCAACGATCCCGCGAACGCGAAGAATTGTCCCCTTTGTGAATTCCATCTGTAATCGCCTTTGTGCTCTACAACGAGCATCGAACACCGCATTTTTCCATTAACCTGTGCACTGAATTATTTCATCTTTCCACGCTGCACGAGATAAAACGTTTCCCCCATACACAAGAAGCAAAAACTACAAAATCGTTCGGAACGAGAGAGACCGTCTAGGTGGTTCGTCTATTGTCAGTCAAGTAGTTCTCACTCGACTGCGAATTTTATGCATTTATAACATAAAAGTACTGGTGCAATTTAAAATATTAAAAAGATTGAAATAATCGAGGTATCCTAATATATTATTTCCAGGTTATTGAGATCATTCAGGACGAAACAAAATTGTGTCTTGCAGCAGACAAAGAAAATTTGTACAGTAAAGCCTTGATCCAAGCCGAGAGGAGCTACACGATCTTAGTCAGATCACACGCGCTGTGCTTTTCTACGTTCGTCGCGGTCACAAGAAAATAGTAATCCTACGCGATCTATGTCACGGCACGAACCCGAGAATTGGACTTATATCAAGACTCTATTGTATTTTGCATAAAGATCCGCGGTATAGTTGTGTCCTTCTCTATATGTGGAATTTGTCCCCAGTGTGCAACAGTTTAAAGCCGGTGCAACTTTAAATAGATATAAACAAATGATTCTATGAGTTCGGGAACAGTTTGGCTGTTTTCTATGGTTGGCCGAATCGACAAAGGAACGTATCGAAGGCCATCAAGCGTGCACGAATTAAAATGTACTTTGTGCCTGGACACGGAGATAATTACCGTGCTTTTGACTCCCGACAAGCTCTCGAAACGACGTTCTCTGTTGTCGGAAATGTCAGGAATTTGTCTGGTACGGTACGCGAGTTTATTGCAATTTTATCGATGCTTTCCGCCCTCTCTTAAGAACGAGAAGCTTTCAGGGACGACGAACCTGCCGTACTAAAATCGTCTGAATTCACTGTGTCTGCGGCATTCTACCCGGATCGAAATGACGCATCACTCTTACCTCCCTCTCTCCGTCTTTCTCACTCGATCTCTCCTTCTCTCGCCATCTCTCGACTCGGTCAGCGGATCCGAGGCCAATGACGCGTGATGTAACTCAATCAATTGCTTTGGCTTTAGCTTCATTCGCATATTTGCCGTCTCTCGCGTTACCAGCTGCGAATATCGTTTCCCACCCGGGCAAATCACGATCTGTTAGCTGTAAGATGATGGATGAATAGACGTAAACGAGATTATAGCCAGACGCGATCTCGATTAAACGAATTACCGTGCAGGAGGCGAAACGTGGAAAGCGTGTTAATCCCGTCATGTCATGATTCGATTCGAACCCGCTCGTTTCTTTGATGAAATCCCTCCTTTCCTTACGCCGCTGTCAGGAAATCTATCGATCCTCCTGGATAATTGATAAGTTAAAGATGACGGCGTAATACGATAATAGTCAACCGGGGCTCCTTCCTACCAGGTATTAAGAATTTTATACCTCGGAGAATACCGCTTTGCAATCTTCGGGGATTCCCGATCGAATCTGAGCAGGAATAGATCCTGATCATTCGAGGGGAAGGATAATCAAAGAGCAAGATCTTCTCTTCATTTTTCGACAATGTTGCTGCACAGTATCAGGTTGTTGCATACGACCTGGCCGATTTTTAACACTAACTATGTTAAGGAAACGTTACTTTTTTCTTTTTTAGTAAACTCAACTTTGAAATTTTAAATTTAGTGTCGATTGTACTACCCAATTACCCTCAGTTGTGCATGACAAATTTTCGATTTATCCTAATTTCCTTCAGGTTAGGAGAAAATACGTGTAAATATGTAAAATATATATTTTGAAAAATCTGAAAAATTTTTTAAATCCTGAACGAGGCAGTGGAACACATCTGCTCAGGATTAAAGATTATAACAATATGCCTTTTGTTCTGTTGCCACAGATTTTTCAATTCTGTTTGAAAAATTCTGAAGCTATTGTTGAAGGTTTTAATAGGATACTTGTTATTTTTCGTGAAAACTTTTTCCACTGTTACAAACAAATGAGGTTATTCTATAAAATCTCTACAAGAAATGTTTCAACCTGAAACCTGCCGGTGAGTTATTAATATAATGTAGAAAATAAATCACTTTCTTGATCGTAGGCTTTTTCTGAATCTAGTCCCCTATTTAACGACGACCGCTAGTCTCATTAAACACGACGACCAACATCGGTAAATTTGCATGAACCCGTTCGCTGTCCGAACATTCAAGTTGGCAGGAGAAACATAATAATTTTTTTTAATACTGACAATAATTAGTCTTGCTTTAAGGACGGCGTGATGTCGTTACTCTAGTTTCTGAATGGCTTACGCGTTAGTTGCATTTCTTATACTTCGCCCGGAAATCGTTTCTCATCTCTAAATTGATATTTACGTTCGCTCCGAATGTCCGGTACAATTTTTATCACAAATATTCTCCAGCTCGCATTAAAAGTATGGTATGCGGAAGGCATTAATCTTGATTTGTGCACAAAATATAATGGACAAATAACGCACGCTCTGCCGAATACAAATACGGTTGCCACAGTTTTTATTATTTGACAATCTCTGCGAAGCTCAGAAATTATCAAAACTCTCACTTTCCTTTTTTATTTACGTACAAGATATTATACTTTTTAGAATATTTTGAACACGGGCTGCTTTACCGAAAACTGTGAAAGAATACGTGTTTCGTCTTGAACGATCGGTCCAGAACTAAAGGCAAAACAAATTCTTTGGTAATAATTGATTACTTGTGGGCACCCCTAATAATAAATTTCGTACAGATCATGCTGGTGTCCTCCGGTCAATTTACCGTTTCACGCGGCGGCTGGCAGTCGAGTTTAGGTCCGAAATAATATTTCGCCGGAAAATCGGGATTCAATGAAAAAGCTGCAACGGAGGAAACGTGGTCGACGGGCATCCGAGCGCAGATAAGGTAACAACGCTTTCACATTTTCGGCGGGTCCGCGAGCTGGAACGTTTGACATACTATGGTATCTGGTTTTTACTCCGTCGTTCGTGTATTTAGGGCGGAACAACACACGGGGATAGCCGTCGCACGGCAAAATTCGCATGCCGCCGGACGACTAGATAGACCGATATCGGTTTTTGATGAAATCGGGATTTGTTTGACATTCAGCACGAAAGGTGCAGGTCCGCGTGCTTCAGTCGCGTTGCGAAATTTAATATGCACGACGCGCGCCGCTGGAAATGTTCCCCCGGCCTCTTTTGTCGGATGGAATTGTTCCTGGTTGGCGAATAAAAGGAGAGTCCTCGGGATCATAGGCTGGCTGTACAACGCGATTTTTGATTAACTCAGGCCCGTGCCCTAGCAACTCCAAAGAATCTTTATTGCCGCGTAAATTCTGTTCGCTCCTCGAGAAATGTAACGAGCCGCGGCAGCAGTCGATGAAAGAGCCACACGCAAGAAATATCAGGGAACGGCAGCGTTAACAATAGACCACCTTCTGTAATATTTCTGACGAGTCAGGTGGTTCGATGATTTCATGGAATTTTGTCCGAGTTTATCCGTCATTCCCCTCTGTTGACAATCCTGGGCTTCAATGATTCTTTTGTGGCCCAGTCATGCGGAATCGTGTATAGAACCGTGTGGTAGAATGCTGTAGATTGGCGCGGAATGTGTATGAATAAATTCAATGATTTATCTTTGATTCGATGAAATGAAAATTTTAATATCTTAAATTGTTTGCGCTGGGACAGAGATGAATTGAATAGAACTGCTGTCACAGTATCAACGAAAGGATTAGTATCTCAGCTGAGCTTTCTGTTCTAATCAAACTGACAGATAATGAAATTTGATTAAGGAGTAAAATTTAGAAATCACCAGGCGAGTGAAAATAAATTGTTTCAATTCGTTTGCGATCTAAAGAGAAAATATACAGACAGTGTTGCACAGGACCAAATACGTCTGTTTACAAGGAGACCGAAACCAATAAGGATTGTATAAGAAGAAGATCATGGTGACTCATAGTAGTGGAAGTGACGCTAATTGTCAGCGGCCAAACTGCATATTTGGCGCTCGATATGGCCTGATGAAGAGACTTCCAGGAAACAGCATACCGACTTTCCGGTTCTGTACGCTTCCCATGAAATATTTAAAATGTTTCATTTAATCACACAGTCGTCAGATAACTGTACCAATTAATCTTCGTCGCGTTAATTCATCTCGCCGGGTAAATATAACAATTATAAGCCGAATAACAAGCGACCCAAACCAAGAATGATGAGAATGTAAAATTTATACCTCGACACGAGAGAATAAATAAACAAATTAGCAGACGCTTCGAATGAACAATATCAGCCGTTTCGAATGATAAATAATACTTTTGGGATGAGAACATAATTGTTCCTTCGGAAACAATTGACTCGGCAATTCCGATGTTCATGGTGGAACTCGTATAACAGACGAGAGCAATATTTCTATGGAATCGTAAAATATGACCGTAGAAGAAATACGTCGAAGAGCACGTTACGAGAATTATTATACGCCTGTCACTATTCACTTATTACCTCCTATCTGTCAGTCTACAAGCTGTTCTAGAAAATATTAATGCTTGTTAACGTGCCTGTGGTTGATTTTCTCAATTTTAATAAACAGATCGCGTAGAACACGGTAATAAATTTATCTTACTTGAAGAATGTATTTGAGAAAAATCAGGGACGTTCTACTTTTGTATGATTTTGATTTAAATATTTCCTACAAAGATTTTAAAGCGTGCCTGATATCGTGTCTGTCTATTGACCACTGTTTCTACTTACTATTTCGCTCAAGTTTGAACACGCGTAACTTTTGAGCTACTGATCTCCTAGGACTAAAATTTGTAAGGAATTTACACAGACGGGAAACGTAAAATCATTTATTAACAACACGTCTTTCTCCGGTATCGGATCTGACGAGACTGCTCGTCCTTTTATCGTCTCGTTCGTTTTATCAATAACGTGAACAGATGAGTGTTTACACGAATAATATATACAGTGGCGGATTAAATCTTAGCTTACAACTCGGCCGTACTGACGACAGATCGTCCCGATTTACCGAAAAGTTAGCTTGCAACTCTTAGCTTACAAATTCCTTACAAATTTGGATTTGCGGCATTTCTCTCCAAAATCTACAGGATTACTTTAAAAAACGTTGGTAAAGTTTAACCAAAAATTGTACCTCGGAAGTAGAAAGTAAATGTATGTACGGAGTGAACATGAGCGGTTTCAAGCGATAAATAAAGTCAAATATCTTGATAACACAGGTTCAGAAGTCGAACGACAATTGTTTCCTTCGAAGTAATCGAGTGATCGAGTTTACGTATGTCAGATCAGTGGTATTTCTCTGGAATTGTGAAATGTGATCGCGCAGAAGTTTGTGGAGGAGCACGGGACCGGGAGATTTATTATCCGACATCGAATAATAACGTCGTTGTTACTCGTCCGCGCCGAGTCCAGTGGCTGCGTGGGATTTTACTCTTCCGTACCCATTATTGCGGAGCTTCGAATTACTCGTAATGGGATTCAGCCGGATTAGTACGCAAAAGCGTGGTGTCATACGTTGCGAACGATGCCTGGCAATAACAGATACAACGGCGTGTTCCGTCCGATATGTATATATGTATATCGATTACGCCTGGAATTCTTGTCCGAACGCGAAACGAACATACGTCTCGTTAGATACTGCGGATGCTTACCCGACGATTACGTTCTCATCTGGTGCATGCCTGCGCGCACCCCGCGCGAATGTCTGCGAGCCGCGTTCTCGAACTGTGAACCGTTCGAACGCCTTATACGGAATTATAGTTAAGTCCGGTGGCAAGCCTAACCGCGGCACCGGCCGGCCGTAGAACCTTTTTATTGCCGGCCTTAAAGGCGCACCGAATAATAATACACGAATTCCGCGTACACCCTTTCGACGTGCCGCGCCGCGAACTGCGCTCTTTATTTTTTTATCGTGCGCGTCGCGTTGCGTCGATGCTCTATACTATTTGCACTCGAACCTAATTTCACTCCAGATTCCGAGCGGTTCTCCTCTAGAATATTTTTAGAACCTAATATTAGGTAATAGTTGCGACAGAAATAAATACACCAGATTGTGTATAGATAAACTGAAAAGCTGACAGAAATATTGTATAGTATAATCAATCAATAGTAATTTGTTTCAAATATAAATTGGTTGCTAAACTTCGCCTTGGAAACCCAGAAACTTTTAACTTCTTCTTATACAATTCTCTACATATTGACGAGAAAATATCAAAGATCGAGGTTTTAAGGCGAGCAATTCATCGGTTCAAAAGTTATGCGTGTTTAAAGTTGTGCAATTTCAAGCGTGTTTGACAGCTAGGGGTGCCGCCATGTTGGTGTGAGCGCGGCATTGAGTGTCGTTTGAAGAGGCTAGATTATGAAGTTTTCAACAAGGTAAAACATTTGTGTTACACTTAACAGGAGCTTAACTAAAAAATTTTCTCTGAATAATTCTAACAAGTTAAAGAGAACGTAAGAATTTTCAGGAATCTTTTATCATGATTCAAAGAGTATTTTAAGGACAACATTTCACAATTTTGAGTACCATTCACGATTCGTTCCGATTTTTCGATTTACAAAGCAGGCCTGTAGGAATTGGACTTTTTGGCGATCATAAATTAGGAGGACAACTTGAGAGCCCTACGACAGGCTTAACATTTCCGAGAGCAATTAAACGCAATTCACGATGCATTGTTTTCCAAACGAAAGGTCCGATCGAATTACTGCATCGGACATTTTTCGTGTGCTGCTTCCTTTCGAGGGTTTCCGCTGTCTTTTACTTGATAAAAGAAACTGTATAATTCGCAAATTGTTACAATTAGAGACGTCAATTACGGAGATCGAGTGTGTGTAGTTTACTGCGACAGATTAGTGAAATTGTCGTTATTTTCAGATATTAGTCTTCTTTCCTCCATCAATGTTACGGAAGTGATTAAACACCGTTACAGCGAATCAGAAATTATCTTTCTATTTCTATGAAATATTCCGCTGTCTTTTACATAGTAAACGAAATTATATAATTCGCACGTCAATTACGGAGATTGAGTGTGTAGCGTTTACAGCAACTGATTATCGAAATTGTCGCTAGTTTCAGACATTTGTCTTCTTTCCTCCGTCAACGTTACGGAAATGATTAAACACCGTCACAGCGAATCAGAGATTATCTTTCAAAGTCTATTTCTATGAAATCTGCAAATTAATCGGCGAATATCATAGTAAACACGAAAAGTTTGAATCGAACATTTCCAATGACCAAGTAAAGTAGAAATGTCCAGTAATGGTCAGACACGCGATTGGAATCGAGCTTAAGTCTCTCTCGTTTCCAAACGAACGTTGCCAACTGTTTTCCCCGTAGCAATATTTTGTTGAAAAACATTGAAATTAATAGCGAGAGGGATTGGATCCAACTTTTAAAAGCGTTTCTAAACGTTCTCCCAATGCTCCCGTGTTATTTTTACCATCGCAGAATGGAGGAAAACATTTTTCTCCACGGTTACCGTTCGATGAAACGTAGTTTCACGTACTGTTACTTGATCCGAGCGATCGTTAAGAAGTAGTGCGCATTCGTAACGGAAGAATGCAACGATCTATGCAATTATTACACGTCTCAGAAATTCCAGCCGTTCTTTGTGGGTCGCGTTCGTCCACGCGCGTTCCTCGAAAACATTAAAATCCGTTTTGTCCGGTATGAATCTAGAACTAAAAAAAGCTTTCTGGTTTCCGCTTGCGTTACATCATCACGTCACCCTGATCAGAGGTCTCTGGCTTTCAGATGAAGACGTTCGATGTCGTTAATACATGGAAGATGCACCTATCGCAAAAAGTACCTATCTGCTGCCTCGTTGCCAACAAAGAAGAAGGAAAGAAGATTGATCGGTTAATTGGGTTCAAGTTTATTAGCAGTTAGTCTAATTAGATGGATACGATGATGGGCTTCGAAATGCAGAAGCGAGGCACGAATATATACCGTGGGCATGTGCCTGATGAACGCGTCTTACGGCTTGGAAAGTGTGGTACGAGATGTTATTAGAGACGGAATGTGCATAAGCGAAAAGATTGCGCGAGGTAACAAACGTCTTATTAGATGTGCGGAGAAAAACCGCTTGCGTATTACCACGGCCATTCGGCGTGGAGATTTATTATTGCTCTCATAATTCATTAACAAAAATAATCAACGGCTAGTTAGAACCGCGAACTCGCGGCGGTAATAAAGATGGTGGCAGTGGCGCCGCGTACGTGGCACCAACAACTGGCCATTTGGAAAACTTAATCGAACTTTGCCGCTCCTCCCGAGAACAGAACCAGACACTGGCCGTCCACCCCCCTCCATCCGCCCCTTTCTACCTCGAGGGCGCATTGTACTCGCCCAGGACAATCAACTAATGGCTTTTACCGGGCCTTTTATGTGCGGATGATTAAAAAGATAAAAAGCTGTTGCACTTCAGCCGGCAGAACTTTCAGATTGTTGCCCCCCGCGAGAATACGAAATCATGCGCCCTCTGATTCTCGTCTGCACTCTCATCTGTGCCCTGAGAAAGCGGCTGAACAATTGACATAACTTCTCCGCTCGAGAACCGAAAGATTGGGGGCAGTTCGAGGAGCGACCATTTACCCGGCAAGCAATTTGTTATGAGTTTCCCATCAAAATCTCTCTACAAATTCCGATCTATTTGTTTCTGCGTTGAGTATTTGGGTGAAAAGTTTGCCGGCAGAATTCCATGCCAAATCAACAGCAACTCGAGGCCAAACTTTGTCGTAGAGGGCAGGTCGGTCGCAGCAAGAGCGAACCTAACCTTGTGCTAAGAGTAGCACAAGCCTTGTGTAAGTTGGTACTAAATTAATTGTATGAGTGAAGTCTTGAGGTGTCATTACAGATGGAACATTTTTCCGAACTTAATAAGATACCTCTTAGTATTTCGTGTAAATTAGTGTACAGCATTTCGTATGTGCATAAAAGTCTGCAGTCATCATGCAACGAGCCTCTCTGCACGCAATTCTTATCCGACACTTCCTCCCCAAACTACCACAAGACGAACCAGCATCCTCTTAAATTACTCCGTTATTAGTGAGCCAATTGAAAAATAATTTGTCGAATAACATGGTCGGAGAGGTCTTCGAGATCATTACGTTTCTCCTCGGTATCTTTTTAGCAAACTTTTCAATTACCCTTCGCAACGATACCTTTTTCAACTGTTTCCGTCTCTCAATCAGTTTCCTTCGATTATTTGTAATGTTCAACTGGCATTCTTCAAGCGAAGACATGTAAACTCATGTTCGAGTGATTTTACAGAATACACCGAGATCATTTTACAAGCTCAAATGACAAAGTGGCGAGTAGCAAATTTTAGCAATTTTTTCAAAATTTTCGTTACACATCTGGCAAACTTATCCACTTAGTTTGGCAGAGAAACTGAAGTCCATTATAAAGTTCCGTTTGTAAAAATGTGATTCTGATTTGAAGTGTGTGCCAGTGTTCGATTAAAAAATGTCGCACCTGTTGTTTCGTTGGGTTCCGTAATTCTAGCGTTAAATAACGAGACTAATTGGGATGGTCAGGTTAGGTGGTCCATGCTTCAAGCGGAGACGTGTAAACTCATGTTCGAGTGATTTTACAGAATACACCGAGATCATTTTACAAGCTCAAATGAAAAAGTGGCGAATAGCAGCTTTTAGCAATTTTTCCAAAATTTTCGTTACATATCTGGCAAACTAATCCACTTAGTTTGGCAGAGAAACTGAGGTCCATTATAAAGTTCCGTTTGTAAAAATGTGATTCTGATTCTGAAGTGTGTGCCAGTGTTCGATTAAAAAATGTCGCACCTGTTGTTTCGTTGGGTTCCGTAATTCTAGCGTTAAATAACGAGACTAATTGGGGTGGTCAGGTTAGGTGGTCCATTCTTCAAGCGGAGACGTGTAAACTCGTGTTCGAGTGATTTTACAGAATACACCGAGATCATTTTACAAGCTCAAATGAATAAGTGGCGAATAGCAGCTTTTAGCAATTTTTCCAAAATTTTCGTTACATATCTGGCAAACTAATCCACTTAGTTTGGCAGAGAAACTGAAGTCCGTTATAAAGTTCCGTTTGTAACAATGTGATTCTGATTTGAAGTGTGTGCCAGTGTTCGATTAAAAAATGTCGCACCTGTTGTTTCGTTGGGTTCCGTAATTCTAGCGTTAAATAACGAGACTAATTGGGGTGGTCAGGTTAGGTGGTCCAGGCTGGTGGATCGTCGGGATAAACCGATATACCTAAAGGACGAAGGACTCGCGTACGGAAAACATCGCCATATAAGTAAAATCCCCGTGGCCTCAGAGATCACCGGCGGCTGGTGCACCGCACTCCTTGCACCGGCTGATTCATTGCAGGCAAAAGAGAGCCGCCTGGTCTTGATGCCGCCGCTATTTTATGTCCCCTAATGCTATCGACACACCAACTACAGAGCAAATCGGCCCGCTGATCCATCCCGGGACGGTTTTCCCGGGCCCGAACCCGAGCTCCGATGGTTTTTCGTGTAACGAGATCGTGGCGGGAAGATTAAAAGAATCGCATCTCTCCTCGATTGCAAAAGGTGGAGGAGCAGTCATCGCGGCTCCTTCCGAGAGAACCACCTCGTGCACGTGATCCGCGAATAATTTATGATTCGTATCTTGCGTCGGTAGGCCGTTGGAACCTCGCGAAACTTTCTTCTAGGAGCTATTAAGAGCGCGCCTGTTTGCGCACGCAGATTTACGAGACCGATCGGAATTATTCGTGTTTGCCGCTTTTTACGAGCACGAGACTTAATTCTTTCTGGTTTAAAGGGGAGCCGTGGTTCGTTGGAATTGTTGGTTTATGACGAGATCATGCAACTGGCCTGAGATTCGACGGTCGATTGCGAAATGTTTTCGGTGGAAGACGTCTGATAACTAAAATGTAATGCGACTTTTATTTAGGAGGAAATGGTTCTCTTTCTGATTTATGGCTGTTATCAAACATGCCAGTTTTCACAGAAACATATAATGGATCAAGATTTAAGCGTAGAATGGGAACAAATTTAAGCATAGTTTGAATTGAATGTGACTGGCCTGATGAAACTGAGCGATACATATTATTACTGTTTTATGTATATTGTTAGTTTTCTGGTATTCATAGTCTCGTACAATTGCCTATTTTATGCAATGATTTAACTTGTAAAATCATAAAGTTGTTTTTACTGTAAGTTTAGAAAAATTTGAAGAAAATATAGCGGGAAAATGTAGCCCCATTGTCATTGTCTGTTGCAAGTAGAAACAGCGAGCAATGGCCAGACGTGAATATCGTACAGTCAATTAGATGTATGTAGTCGTATTTATGTATGAATGTCAATACTTTATACGACATTTAACAAGTATTTACAGTGACAAACATTGTTAAGAACGTTTTTATGAAAATTAAGAACACCACAATTTTATTGCACCAGGAAGAGAAGTCTATGATTATTTTAAAGAGAAGATGACCCTTTTAATTCTTCGAATGAATACGCTCTACTAACTATCCACCACAATGATTACACACTTTCTTAGAAATTCGAATGCATGGAGGATCATTAAAATCCCATCAACTTTTACAACTCTTCTGGTAAAACGTGAGAAAATGAAGAGAGAAATAAATTGGTCAGTCGAAGGCTCTGAAGTTATCATTCTGTCGATTCATTTATGCATGTATCATGTAATATAAAATGCAAAAAATAATTTTCAACATTTTATACAATACCGTAGGACATAAACGAAATATTCAGTTGTAACATAAATCTGTTCGGTTGCAAATATAGATATGTTTTAATTTTTTACATTTTTATAAGAAATAGGAACTGCATACAAATTTAGTTCTCATGTTCACAATTTTAATAAAGTGCAAACAATCAGATATGTTTAATATTGTGAATTTCGTCTATTCATTTTTGCCATATATGCATAAATACGATACAATCGATATAACATAACCGGACACACATATTCGTACTACGAGTTAACGTATTCCAATTAGGGAACACGTAAAATGTCTCGCGCGTCGCGTCTGCATTACACGAAGAAAAATCATGGCTCCCGGTTATGTCAGTGCGAACACAATGAACGATACGCATACATCCTCCCAGCGTTACGTCACGTATAAACACCCGCGGAGGATCTGCTTTTACGTAAGGTGTTCCATAAGAATACTTACTTTGAGTGCCGCCATACAGGTTTTATGCAAGTGCAAAGTTGCATAAGGGGCCAATTGTTCTTGCAAGGGGCAGCATAAAATTTATGCCCGACACCTCCGATAATGCTCGCATCTTTTACGTTCGACTAGATTTTCAATCCAATCGCTTGTCAGCTAGTGATCGCAAATTCAACAGAAAATTGCTAACCGAATTGATGGGTTTTCCGGGGAGGGGGAGGGTTCTACCGGACGCGGATAAATTTCCATTGGCTAAAACTAACACGAGATAAGGATAAAGTATCGGGGAACACTCGTTCTATGCAAATTTAGTAATATATCCAAGAAATTCAGCATTGGTCTCGGCCCCGGAAAGAAAACCGTTCGAACTAGAAAAGTGAATCAAGAGAATTACCATAATGTTCTTAACGATAAGCTGCTTAAAATCTGGGATCGGGGGAGGGTGACTCTAGCGACAATATTGAAACCTAAACGACATTTTAAGGAACATACGTTTCGATAAATCCGAAATTTTCTTTTTCCAGGAAGACTCCTTTGGGCTCAATAATTTTTTAGTAGACCAAGAAAATTTATATTTATTTTATTTTTAGAGTTGCTTTACTATTTCAATATTCATAACAGAAAAATAAAATTGTATCTCATATTTAGCAGTCTCTGTTCGATATTTTCACTAAGAAATACCGAGTCTATATATTTCATTACTATCAAATTTCAGAGCCCTAAAACATAAATTTCGATCGGGAGTTAGCATGGACGTACTCGGTCACTCAAAACAAGCTCAATTTTCGTTTTTCCGATTTGTAAAAATTTGTGCATACAGTCGAGACATAGTCAAAAGCATCCAAAGTGGTCCAACATCGAATGCCATAATTGTTGAACGGTGAAAAAATGGTCAGACTGGAGCAACAGTTTCTTCACCCCCAGACGGAAGGTTTAAAGGGCTCCAACTAATTATTTTCGTGCAGACCGAACGGAAATCGCGTGTCGGCGGTTCCGCGGTGTATAAAGTGCGATTTGCCGGAACGAAAAAAAGATCCGGTTAAATGGAGTGCAAGCGTTTTTATCATAATTTCCGGCGTTAGGGCGGTAATTGTATGTTGCCCGGCTCTCGCGTCGCATTTTTCACGGTGCGAAGGCTCCCCGATAATTCCGCGAGACTCCCGCGCGTGCGGCGAAATTGAATATTCGCGAACGTCGTTACGCGGTTCCTTCATTTTCTTTCGCGCAGTAATTTAACGAAATTACAGTCGAAATCCTCCTAGCGCGAAGCAACAACGGAGGACGGAGGCTGGTGCTCGCGGATGCTGTCTTGCCAACGAAGATGTATAACGTTGCCGAGGGAAACAATGACGGTGTGGTTTACTGCTATGCACGCAGAAAATTTTCACGATCCCAGGAAGAGGAGATCATCCCGGCTATCAGCGGAGCTCGAGCAGCCACGGCGGCAGCAACGGCAGAAGAAGAGGAAGAAGACGAAGACGAAGACGGGTAGGAAGAGGAGGAGGAGAATGAAGAAGAAGACGGGCGTAGAGTATGCGAACGTCTGCGGATCGCCGACGGTTTCTCGGTTCCAGTACGCAATTGTACAGTGGCAACCGTAAGCCAGATGTATCGAGTTTAAATGCATTTTGCGTAATTGAAGGTATACACCTGCATAGAAACGTTCCGCCGGCAGAAACGGTAATAATATCTGTCTTCCGAAGAATTGTGACTGCAATTTTCGAGTACCCAGCCGGCCAACCGCCCCCTCCCCCCTTTCCTTTCTTCCCCGGTCTGGGCTTACACGCTTTTCATCCGGAGAGCCCACCCCCGTGCCGTCGGCGAACGAATAAAAAATATAACGTCCCCCTCGCCACCTCGCCGCCAGCCTTAATGGCATTGTTAACATAATTCTCGCATACGAGCTCACGCATAACTTACGGCCCCGCGCCGCGACGAGTTATTCCGAAGGAGTTACCACCGGATGGCCCGAATACATCACGCCGACATGACGTTCACCGAATCTTCTCATTCTCGAGGATCCCTGGCTCCGAATTTCTGAACGATGACTCGGACGATAGCGAAAGTTGTTTCGATTGTTGACACGCAGTTGAACCACACACTGTTTTGTTTACAAGCTGGGTTATTCCGTGAACTCGTACTTGTGTCGAATTTATACTGTCCGTGCCCTGCGAGAAGCGTCGCAGGACGACAGAGACGAAATGCGTCACGTGACCGGATCGTGGAGGAAGAAGGAGAAATTAGAGTGGGGGAACAAGTCTTGATCTGGCAGGTCTATGATCACTGTATATGTTTCCACTGTAACATTTCATCCAGGAACTAGAAATTCGGGAATCCAATGAAGATTTTAATACTACAACTACCGAACCAGTCAAAATGACTGGTGGGTGATTTTTTCTTTCACGATTAACACTTTAACGACCGCTCACACAACACTTGTGTGATAGCCGGAACAACCGTGCCATGTTTGCTATGAAAAGAAAATTAGAAAACCTACTTATTTTATGTGTAAGACATGTAAAATACCATTACATGTAGAGGATTGCTTTAATAATTGTCATACAAAGGAAAAATATTAAATTTTTGTTTTATGTTAACTTTTTCGAGAATTTAATAAAGTTCTTTAAAATTAATTCTTCAAAAATACTGCCGGCCCCTGGCGACGTTTGATTGCGTAGACTTGCGGTCGTTAAAGTGTTAATGGAACTATGAAAACGTTTTCACGAGAAATTGGTTAATATATCTCTTCTTTGGAGTACATGTTATCATAAAAATCGTATGAAACCTGAGAAAATTCAATCTTGCTGTTATCATAAACGGATAAGTCTAAGTCACGTTTAGGGCTCGGTAGTTGTAGTGTTAATTCCAAGTGGAACAGTTTTAGGGATTTTTGGGGTCGTTCTAAGCAATTAATGTTCGATTCTAAGCAATTAATGTCTTATACCCTTGGAAGTAAATAGTTAAATAGTTAACGGAAATTACGATTTCCACCGATTGTGAGCTTCCATACATTTGCATGGGCTAAACTTTGCTTGAGGAAACCAGAAATTTTTAACTTTTCTCAATGTAAGCTCGTAGGTTTTGGAGAGGAATTGCCGAAAATCCAAGTTTCAATACTAGGAGATCAAAAGTTATGCGTGTGTAAGGATGTGTACTACATACACTCTTTTCGAAAGTGAAAAACCATCGACGCACCCACGCAGCAAAGATCAACGACTGGTTTCACTTTTGTTTCTCGCTTCGCGGACTGTTCTGTCTGGCTCAGAACGGGCCACCGCAATTCCCCTTGACGAAATTTGAATTATGATAAGAGATTAACACTCCGGGTGCTTTGGTTTCCTCGTTTGCGACGCCTGCGGCTGTAAAATGAAAATAGTTCGCGTCGATCGCAAGGCACGGGAGTCGACGGACGTCGACGCGCGTGCAGGCGCTTTTCATTTTATTACAAAGAGCCGTAGACATCGGGAACGATGAAAGCAAGAACTTGTAGAAAGAAGGAGCGTGAAACACAGTGTCCCGCTGCGAACCAGCAGGCTACACTCCGTTCGTCTTCGTCTTCGTCCCGAAGTTCCCCGTGTCCTCCTCTTCAGCTCGGTCGTCCGGCTGTTACTCCCCCGCGTTTCGCCCGATATAGTTATACATTATTCGATATTGCGGCATCACGAGTTGCCCAGGACGATATTCTCATTGTATGCCGCGGCGGCGCTCGGCAATACATATAGCCTGGCCTGGGTGGACGATGTTCGTAGACGCCCGGGCAAAACCGAAGTCGGTTGAGGGCTGCGGAGAGGGAAGAAGAAGAAACACAGGGTTGGCGGCGAGGAGCAGAGGGGACGTCGGACGACGAACAGATAGCCGAGGAAGCGCCGAGGGACGGGGGAGAAGAAGGAGGAGGAGGAGGAGGGGCAGGAGGCCACGGGGACGCAACTACAATTCAATGTACAATGTTTGAACATTACTTGAATGCTTAATGAAGTCGTGTCTTATATCGAACAATGCCTTGAACAGTTCGTTCGTTGGTTTCGCTCGCATCTAAATCCCCTCTATAAACCATCCCGCGCCCGCCGTTGTCCTTCTCCCCTTCCCCTCCCTCATCACTCTCTCGATACTGTCCCATTCTCTTCGTCGGATCTTCCTCCTCCCTCTTCGTCCTCTTCATCTTCTCTGCTGTCCTGCTACGTGGCCCCTACTATCGGAGAACCAGGGCTCTTGCCATTATGGATCCTCTCTCCGATCCTCTCCCCTTCATCTCTCTCTCTCTCTCTCTCTCGCAACTTCCCTCAACCCTGTCGCAGTTGCTCGCAACAACACCGTCTTCTCTCCCGCACAGGTTCCCGCTACATCGAAAGCAACGTCGCGGCTGCGATCTTCTTCAAGTATGATAATACGTTTCTCAAGATAGAGGGAGAGGAAGAGGGGGAGAGAGGGGGGTGGGAGCCAATAATCTTTATCGCCGGCATCTTTCGTGTGATCTTCCCTTGGCCTATCCGCGCGGAACATTAATAACCCTGGGCTTATTATTATTTGTCGTACGGATGCTTTCGGATAAAGGCTCCTCGAACGATCGCCACTGTACCTGACAGCCCGGATCCTTGACGGGCATCCTTGACGCCCGAGATCGACTTACCCCGGTGCCCTGAACACCAGGGTACTGTGTTCATGACGCACTTGATCCTCCGGGCACCCCCCTCTCCCTACCCCCTCCTATCCGGTTGATTAGCGAGCGTACACCCTGTCACATCGTTCGCCAGGGCGGTCCTCGAGGACACACCTGGTCCTACGGACCCCGTTGATTCTACTATCCGCGAACGAGCAATTCTCGCGAGCCCTTAACGAGAACTGGCATCTTCACGGCAGAGCGAACCGTACACCCCTGGAGTTTTTCTCGACGACAGGAGGTGTATCCTGTTTCCAGGGGCCGTTCGAAAATTCACCTGATTGCGCAGGACAATCGATGCTCCCGTTCGATCGTGACCAAGGTCGCTCCGTCGAGTCCCTCATGGTCAAACGCGTCGCGAACGGTATTCTTTTCGTTGTCTCGCTTCTCGACAGTCTCTTTGTCACCGTCCTTGATTTCACCTTCACCTTCATCTTCCCCGGGCGACGCTGTTGCCTTCACCTTCACCTTCATCTTCCCTACCACCGGCGTCGGCGGCGCGCCTTGACCTTCGACGTTCTACGGGTTCTCGCTGTCATTCGCGAGAGACCTTCTCTTTCGTTCCCTGTCGTTCGAACCGGCTCCCTTTCCTTGTCGTCCCGGTTTCGTCGATTCGACGGGGAAAACAGTGAAACAGCGGTCGTCGTCTTCGTTGTCGTTGTCTTCGTCGTCGAGGATTAACGAACCGAACGATCTCACGGCTGGTTGCGTCTCTCCTTCGGTGATTTATCCTATCTGGCCTGGTGGATGGCCGCTATTCAAAGACGTTCGTTCGGAGCCGTCTGTTAAAGGAAGAACAGCGTAAAGAAAGGAGTAAACGAGGAAGCAATAGAGGAACGAGGAATAAGAGGATTGCACGCATGTATAAAACCGTGGGCCAGCTTCTTAGTAACGTCTGAATTCTCCATTCGCGTTTATCACTGGCTGCACGATACCAACGCGATAATGCGCGTACAAGGTGCAGCGAAATCGTCGGCCCTTAACCTTTATCTTTCTCTCTCTCTCTCTCTTTCTCCATTTCTCTTTCTCTATTCCAGGCGCACAGCATGCTCGATGACTCTTAGCCCGCTGCCATTACAATAGCCGGGAAGTATAATTCTATGACAACGTCGACTCTCATAATTCTATAAATTCTTCGTTCGTGCCGCCGCCGACCGCGACAGACGCTAGAACCCGTACGTTCCTCGCCCCCGGGATGGTTTTTACCAGTTCGTTTCC
The DNA here is from genome assembly GCA_028454255.1 of Halictus ligatus. NCBI lineage: Eukaryota > Metazoa > Arthropoda > Insecta > Hymenoptera > Halictidae > Halictus > Halictus ligatus. The sequence goes on from CM052133.1 coordinate 5,411,241, forward strand.
ACTACCCCTCCTCTACGTTCCTTTATTTTTTTAGTTTCATCCCCTTTTTTCTTCCTCTTTTCCCACCTCGGCAAAATAATTTCTATACCACGCTCGGCGAGGAATTCGCCGGCCCGCGCGATGTATATGGCCGCCCGGTATATAGGTCGTCATGTAAATGCAAAACGTTTTTCGTACGGCGTGGCCCGGTATCTGCGATACTAAATATTCCCCGTTGCTGCCGATTTCCTTTTCTGTTGCGCCGCTGCTACACGTTATTCCGTCCGCGTTATTTTTTTTTTGTTCTCCTACCCGGTGATACATGGCTACAACGGCTTCTTTATTTATCATCCAATTGCGGAGCATACTTCCTACAATATTGTCGGACTCGGTTGTCGACATATCGAGCTGTTCGACTCGCTGTTGCCAATTTCTCATCGTGTGATCTGATTCGGTCCGTAGGCTGCTTGTGCCGGATGAACTCTTCGCGTTGCAAGTAGAATGATTATACGTTGATCAGTTTGATAGCGAAAGAACTTTGCGATAATTTTTTAAGAGAGCGATCGAGTTTCAACCGATACTGGAAGAAGAGGGAGGCTGACTTAATGACATACAATACAATAAAAACAAATTGTTGACCTTTTGACCTTGAAATTCAAGATAAAACCGACCGATTTTAATCTCGGACATGATTCATTCGGGAGCCTACCAGGGATAAATCCTTTCTACCGAGTTTCAGCCTGATACCTGATCCGTGAGGGTAGGTGCAGGGGAAAAATCGGAAAACCAGTTTTTCCCCATTTTCTCCGTTCAATTACAATGGAAAATTCTGAACAAAAATCTGACACATTTCAGGTATCGAGCCACATGAAAGAAAACTTTTTCCAATTTTTCCGTTGCAAACTTTGGTTGCAAAAAATCAAAAACACGGAAAAATTCTAAAAACTGCGGATCTCTTGTCGAAGTTTAAAAGCGACAACTACGAAATTAATTCGGCAATAGGATACGTCTCAGCACTGTCCTAAAATTTTTTCAATTTTTTTATGGTTGCGCCGTAGTTAGAAAAAATAAAAACCAATTTTTTCGGCGATTTATTACTGTTATACCTGCTTTTTAAAACTCTGTAAGTATATTATGCAATGCTAAATATTTTAACGTTCGGAAAAACACTGCATTTTTAAATTACTGTGGTAGGTTTTCTTTTATAGTGTATCGAATTGTTCGTGTCCAATTAACCCTTTGCACTCGAAGCTATTTAACTCCAAAACGAAACATTTCTTCCGACTAGAATGTTGCCGTTACATATATATTTGTCCATGTTATATATACGAAAATGGTGCAACTTACTCGTACTATACCGAAATGTTTAGTAATTTATTAAATAACAACAAATTTAATAATATAAAAAATATTTTGAATAATGATACATCAACTTTTAGTGGTGCCTTACAGGTACCATTCGAGTGCTAAGGGTTAACACTGGGTTTACGGAGCACTAAAAGTGATTATTTTACATTTCCTTATAAAAATAACATGAATATACCTATCAGAATCTGTAGCCATTTTTTAAATAATATATACTCAGAGAAATCGATTCGTTAAATAATTCCTCATGGATCCATGTTTTCAATCTCAATATTCGTGAATTAAAAACATTAGAATCCGTCATTTTGACGGGTTCCGTAAATCTGGTGTTAAAAATCGATTTTGATCACTGAAAGCCCACAGGCGCTTTTGTTTTCTGGTAATTGTATAAAAGTGCAGTAGCCTGGGATTTCATCAGTGCCTTGGTTAGTAGTATTTGACAAAGAGAAACTGATGTAAGGGGACGAGAGCTTCGAGACAGGTTGCCGCGGTGGAACAATGAGAAAGTTGTAGCAGGAGAACGGTTCTTCGCGGCGATATTGAAAGAGGAAATAATATTCGGCTACAAGATAACCGCATTACCCCCTATGTCCCGTCAGGTTTCGCGCTCTTCTCCGACGGTCTAGCCCTCTCTGACGCGCTGCGAGGCAGGACGACGAATACTAATTTGAAAGCTGAGACCACCAACCGCGCCGCCCCCAGAGGAATTCCCGCGGTATCGAGTTCGATTGATAAATAAAATACGTGCGACGCCGACGACCGAAGAAAGTACTATATCTCTTCATCCCCCGGCAACACGTAACCCTCCAAGTAACGTGACGCTGCTCGCCTTTCAGGGAGAGAGTATGGTTATGATCTCTGCGCGACATTCTTCTCCATTTTCCCGCGACGTCCCCTCAAATGTATTGGAGACGCGTGTGATCCAACAGTCAGATAAATAAAGTTTCTGCTCGATTTGAAAATAACACGAACGAGTTCTAACACCAGGATTATTGCTTTGCAATAATCACAAGACAGCATTTATTTAGGCTTCTTCTTTTAGAAACATTTTTATTTCAAATTGTTCTTCGGCTGGATTCTTCTCTATATGAAAATGTAATATAATTGCGGAATGGTAAACATTTAACACTCGAACGACCGGAGCAGTCAAAATAACTGCTTCCTAATTTTTCCTTTTACAATTACTGAAATTGTAAAAATGTTTTCATCGGAAATTTTTTAATGAACCTCTTCATTGAAGCACATATTACAATAAAAGTTGTATGAAGTCTGAATGGGCACAGTGTTGTTACTGTTACAAAGCAATATACATCAGTCGCCTTTATCTCTCGGTCGTTCTAGTGTTAACAAACACTAACCCTCTGTTTGCAACCTAATTTTTATATTTAATTCACGACTAATTTGTCACTGTTTTAGGAGTCAAATAATGTTAAAAAATTCTGGAATACGTGTTCACGGTCCTATTTTAATATATAATCACTGGAACCTCAAATGTTTAAAGCATCAATGGGAAAACATAAATTTTATTGAAGATTAAAATTTCACTCCGGATATAAACTTCAGTGTGAATTAAACATGTCAATAAAATTTATTTCCCCGTTTCTTAAGAGTAGGGTTATTTTTGACCAAGCCAAAGATTTTTGTATCATTTTTGTTCGAGTCTAAAATACATGGTCCATATTATTAGGTTGGTTGGTACCAAAATGCCGATTTGATTACGTTGAATTCACGATTGTTCCAGCAATGAGAGTGACTAGATTTTTCGAATCGAATTTTATTTGCATGTTCGTTTCAAGTAACGCTACGATCAGGACAGAAGTTGTCGCTCGAACTGGTTCTGCGCTGTTCACCTCGACGCCAATGTGGATCTTGTAAGATTTTGCGAGACCCTCGCTGATATCCAAAGACGTCGGGTGAACCGTTCGAGAGGAAAATGAGACAGATAACACGAGGGGGGAAGGCGAATCGAGCGAGAGCCGTGCAACGATTTCTTGTCGCGTTGCAACAGTAAAACAGAGTAGAGATAGACCGTACGAGATGAAATCGGCACCCGTGGCTGAAACGGAAAGATTCCTGGGCTCTCTTTGGACTTCAAGGAAGTTACCTTCCGGCTACCATTCGATAGTCTCGAAGATGTACTGTATCCCCGGTGAATATAACCGTAGCGATAATAATCGGTCGAGCATGCTTATAGGCGAGGTTAGGGTGGCGAAACGGCTGCCTCACGAGCCGCCGCATGCTCTTTCAACGAGCCTGCTTATTCGATAATGGGACTTCTGTCAATAGATCGGCACTAAAATATTCCAAAGTGGAAAACGTTTTCGTTTTACACCTCTTAGACAGCACTTTGATCAAGATTATTTCTGCATCACTCGTCCTGTAACCATAGGATTTTGTTTTGTACTTAACACATTGTCTACCGGCGATTATTTCGTAATATTTGGAAGTCTATGGCCTGTGAGGATTTTTTAATAGATCCTTCAATAACAACAAAAACGACAATAACTTACCCTCAATAATGGATACTGATCATTTCTTTTGAGATTATTTTGTGAAAGAAGATTTTGTAAGGTTTTTGATTTTTAACTTTTTCATCCGCGCTTATTATAAAAATTGAACATATACGTTTTGTAGATCTAAGTAAGTTATATGCATCAACAAAGTTTCATCAAAATTGATTAAGGTTGTTATGAGCTATAAATGATTAAAAATGGAAAAATTGTGAGAAGCTGCGATTTCGATGAAACTGTGCCTTTACATTACTTACTTAGATCTATAAAAGGCATATAGTGTTTACTCGATGTATGTCCAAAACACGGTTCTAGCCAGGGACATATATCGGCCAGGAGATACTATTCTTTGATCCACGCGACCTTGACTCCTCAGCGACCGAGGTCTCTCGAGCTTTTTGGCCCCTCACGAGGTACACCCCGCGGTTGCAGGGATAATTCCTCGACGTTTATCATCCAGGTTTCGACGACATATATAAAGAAATCACTGTACCCCGCAGCAGTAGGGTAGTGAGCATTTGTAACATGTATAGAATAAACCCTGTATTTTTAATTTTCGTTATAGGTGGAGATAGAAAAGTTGAAAACCATAACCATTCCATTTCTCTTTGCAATTTTGACCCATGTGAATTTTTAATTAATTTGTTTTATGAATCACCTGATATGTTAATCTTTCTAACATCTAATCAAAAAAGGACTCAATCCGCCTGAACCAATTTTATAAAACTCATTCGTTTTTAAATTGTGAACGAACACTTTTCCGACTGACTGTACGTATTTACTAAATCCTGTTCCGATTTTTCATCACGAGTCCGACTCGATGCTGCAGTACAAGGGGTTGATCATGTTTGGTGTCGACGATTCAGCCTTGTGTCGAGATCACCGGCAAGCAAATGTAAAAAAGAAAAGAAAACAAAAATTTCTCCCATCATTCGATCTTTCACGGCCCTAAAACTCCCAGCATCGACAGTTCACCTTCACCACGTCGATCCTCGTTCATGTAACATTATCGAGTCAGGTTCACGGCGAACGGTAGATACGCGCGAACGTCCGGAATTCCTGCGTGTCGTCGTGTATGCTAAAAAGTAGGTGTGCACGGCGTCTCATATTATCGCGGCCGGGAGCGATGTAATAAGACATGTGGACGCGGCGGCGCGGCGCGGCGCGGCACGGCGCGGCGTGCGTTATGCCACGCAACTGCAGGTATCCCGGTGTTCCTGTATGCACCGGCACCGACCGCATGCAGTTGCACGCATGCATCTCTCCTTTACACGTCTGAACGCGCGATCATGTACACGGTGGTACACAGGAAGGTAGAAGAACATCGGATCGGGACCCGGCTAGACTTCAGGGTCACTTTTCTACTCTTCAGAAAATACCAAGGTGGTCGGGACAACGCGCGGCGGCCTCGCTCGTCGATCAATGGCACACGCTTTCGTTCGTGCCACTATGACTCGTTATTTTTTTTTGTTTTATTTTTAAGCATTTGAAACCCTTCTGGGTTTATTCTGCTCTACAGGAATAATATAAGTGGGTACGATAATATAGAATACAGAGATAGAACAAAAAGAATACAATAATAATACAAGTGAATACGATAACAATGTACGTTAATACTAAATATGTAGATTGCAATTTTTGAAAAAGGAATTAATACTAAGGCATAGCTTCGCTGTGAGTGTGTCTACATTAAGAGGTAGTTGAAGGCCCATACTAAGTAGGGCCTTTATTAGTTTGCGTTTTTGTTGATTATACAATTCGCATTGCCATATTATACGATCGAGGGTTTCACAGTCCCGATTGCATTTGCACTGGCTATCATTGTCAATGCCTACTCGCGCTAGTGAAGCAGCCAGGTTATAGTGATCGGAACGCATTCTGTTAACTGTAACATTGAAACTTCTCCCTAGTTTTAAATGGGCGAACCAGGGACCTGGAAATTTTTACCCTTTATAACTTCGAAAGTACGATCTTTAGCTTGTTTTTTAACCTCGATTGTTATTGCTCATGCAACTGTGGAGAGACTGAAGGGGGATGTGGACAGTTTCTACAATTTTATAAATTCCAAAAAATAATTTTTGGGGTTGACAATAGAACCTCGTCTTCGTTCCTTCCAATAAGGAACCAATTTCGACGAATTCATCTTTGCCCGAAGGTCGGCAGTCAGATCATGGTAGCATAGAGAAGGGAACAGAGAGCTCACCAACAACCGATGAAGCTCTACAGTGCCAGTATCAAACTGATCAACTTTGAGGATCGGCAATACAACCTTGCCTCGATCCCTCTGCTATCGAACAAATTAAAAAAAAATGGTTGGACTTCAGAGACCCTTCTTCTCTGTGCAGAAAATACCACGGTGGTCGAGACAACGCGCGGCGGCCTCGCTCGTAGATCAATGGGACACGCTTTCAGCGTATTCGTGCGACTATGCCTCGATTGTTGTTCATCATACGGCCGTAGAGAGATAAAGGGGGACAGATAGGGCGGGGCGAGAGGGGTGGGGGGGAAGAAAAGGGGGATATAGGGCCCGATGAAGAAGAAAGGAAAGAAAGCGACGTGTGTACGAGAAGCATCAGCAAGGGCGCACACAGCGGCTCGCCGTGTCGCCACCGAGGATAAAGGAGTTGTGGAACGCGGCGAGTAAGAAACACGCGGAAACGGGTGACAGTTCGTGCTGCAGCCATAACAGCCACGCTATTTTGCCGTGGATTTTTCCTTGGTCCTCCCTCTCCGGTGCCTCTCCCCCTCTCCTCACCCCTTCGCCGTTCCTCCTTTGGACGGGTCGATCTTTTCTCTTTCTCCCCGAGAGAGTCCCTTTATCTATCGACCCCCCGTTCGCCTTTCCATCTTCCTCGTTTGCGGCACCCAGCCTCCCAACAACATCGAGTTGCCGATCACGGCCCCAGATAGAACCGTGGACTACGAGCCCACCGCCCGCCCCCCGCCCCCCACCCCCCGCTATATATAAAAAGGAATCGACGGCCGCCGAGGCGGACCGCTTCTGAAAAACCGCGAATGTCAGACGGCGACGACGATCGGCTTCTCTCCTCTTGCGGTGTATTAGATAGATCGCTCGAGCAGATCCGAGAGAGGAAGAGATGCCTCCCGCGGCGTGCTCAATCAGCGACGGAAATTGTGCCCGATTTTTGAGGGGATTACAAGCGTCCGCGACACGGCCTAACGGCGTGTAACGCGCGCGCACTTCGTACTACTATCGCCTGTAATTTCGAATTATCCGGAACCGAGGCCGACGGTCGATTGTAATTGGCGGACGGCCGAGTCGCCCGGACTATGTGCAACGCGAGATGTAACCGAGAACACACGATCATTCCAGGCGGACGCACAATTTTTAAATACCGTTTGACCAGGAATTTTTAGGAATTTTTATTTGTGAATCGCTGTTGGACTACGGTGATTTCTCGATTTATGTCGCCAAGCCTGGATGATAAACGTCGCGGAATTATCCCCGCTTCCGTGGACCACGAAGCACGAGATGCCACTGACGCCGAGGAGTGTAAAGATGACACGGCTCGGGTATGTCTCCTGGACGATACATGACGCTGGCGAGACCCGTGTTGTTGACATATATCGAGAATTCACTGTATTTACGTTGGGGTTGTTGAGATATGTTTATTGCTGTTTGCAGCACGTGCGCCATTGTTTTCAATGAAAAATGTTCGAAAGTACACGAGTTGTACATTCTTTTTATAGAGTATGTCTTGAAAAATATTTTTATAGAAGTATTTTATAATCTACGTTCAGTACGTGCAATAAACTAGTTTAATGATTACTTACAGTAGGATCTTTGACCTCCTTATTGTAGTCGTTTAGGGCAGCGAACCTGTAAAATAATATGCATAATATTAGGGAAATATAATCAATTAAACATAAAGAAATTTAATCAGGTAAACAATATTTTGAATAATGATATAGCAGTTTTTAACGCCAGAACTAAGTACTGAACCCGTCGAGATAACAGATTTTCGATGTTTTCTTTTACAATTAGAAATATTGTCTTGAGACATTTTTGGTACTTATTTATTGAAGTACGTTTTTACCATAACTATAAAATTGTTAACATATCATTTTTTCATATTGTGTTTTAATGATAATATCCATCTAAGAAATTAATGATATGAGTTATGAACATGGTACTTGTATGGGCATGGAAAAGGTAAAAAAATAGCGGTTTTCGATTTTTTAACGATGTGCCCCCACTTTGAAAAATCGTACAAAATTATATGTTAACAACCGCAACAAGATACTAAAACTGTAAAAATATAAACTTAGTATCTCATAACTTCTACAAGAAATCGGCATCCACAAAGTTTTTTTATTTCTTAAAATTCAGTTTCGAAGCTAAAAATTCTGAAAAAATTCATAGATGTGTATTCTACTAGCTAGAGTATGCCTGATTTTTCTCAGAAGTTTTAATTGAAAAGAAAAACCTGATTTTTTCTATCACCCTATTACTATCCCCCATGTCGACATATAGGGTTGAAAATTGGCACAAAGTATTCGAAAGGCCTATTGCAAGTTCAGTTTGGTTTGGGGGCACATTTGAACTCCTCATCTGTCTTACACTCTTCGTCATGGATTGTTAAAAGCCTGGGTGTGTCGCATGGTATGTCCGAAACTATAGTAATCGCGAAAATCGGTTGAAGAGCACACGGTATCGCGTTAATGAATAGCGATCGGTAACGTTAACTCGTGGCGTTCCGCACCGAAAGCGTAGACTGATTATGTCTGCGGAGGCCGTCGGAATTACGTTATTCGCGAGACGAGGAAGAGGGGCGTTGGCGAGCAGTAGGCCGAAAGAAATTGCCCCCCGCCACGCAATGACTAAGGTCGACTCTGTTGCGGTTTTACACGTTAACGTTCGATAGAGAGGATCATTTTTCTTGGCCACGGGAACGATAAATTTTCTCCGGGGCAATTTCCGTGCCGAATTCGATACCACGATAATCTCGTTCGCGGTCAGCGGAGGTGCAGCCCTGTTGCAAAAACTGTACCACGTCTTCAGTCGAGGATCCCGTACGATGCTTTTTGCCGCGAAACTTTTGCCTCTCCTCTCTCCTTCTCTTTGCTCCTCTCGCTGTCGTCCTCGTCGTCTTCGTCTTCGTCGTCTAGAATTCTCTGTCTAACAGGTTACACAAAGTGTGGCTTACTCGGGCCGAAACTAGATTTATCAAGCAACCGAGGTGATACGAAGAGACCTAAGCTACCTGGACGGATAGAAGTTGCCAGAACAAGTTTATCGTCGTAAACTTAGCGCCGATCGCCAGAATGTGATCCGCTAGTCACCCTCCACTGTTCTCCCCGTTTCTTATAACAAAGGACCTTTCTCCTCCTGTCCTACGACCGGTGTAACCCCGCCGCAAAGTGGCGAGTTAGAGGACGCGGCCATTGCTCAAACTCGATTCTCGGTCGTCGACGCGAGATCTCTATGGTTGTGAGCTGTCCGTCGCGTTTATTCGTCGGACAATGCAGAAGCATTCATTGATGAACCCCCATTCACAGATACGTCGCGTAGTGGGACCGCACAGTGGTGTCTGTATTTTTTTCTTTTTTCTTTTTATTGAGGAAGTGGCGTCGATGTAAACATTTTCAAGGACGCCACTGTCGGTAAAGTAGAACGGACCCGTTATATGTCTCAGTTTCTTACAACGTGGCGCGCAATAAGGGACCCAATTACTATGGGGGTACCAATTACTGTACTTATATTAATTGTACTTACTTTTAAAGCATAATGAATATCATTAAAACAGAGATATTAATCTTTTTTTCAAGGATAATGAATATTATTAGACCAGAGATATTAAATTACATTAATAGCAAATGATTGCAACTGTTTAAAAATTTAGAAGAGGCTGAATGCACAAAATCCGCTGTCTAGTAAATATTAAGAATAATAAGATACAAAACAGTAAAAGTATTTGAAGAGTTTGAAAATACTGTTGTTACTTCTAGCTCGTTAAAATGATTCAGAAAGGAAATTCTCTGCAGCTCCTGTACCTTGCGGACTATAATAATCGATGAATGCGGTTAATAATACTGGAAGGTTTTTTCTTTCTCAATATTGTAATTCAACCTCGACGCAAATTAGGTTACTCTCCCCTGCAGATATTCTCGCGTTTTGTTCATCTCCCTACTGTTTCAAATTTCATCTAGTCGATATTATCATAAATTAATAAGTTCGCAGTTTGACTGTAACGAGGATAATTAGAAGAGATGTTGAAGAAACATTATACGCATCGAATAGACCCAAGTTCGCGTTATGAATTTGAATGCGAGAAGAACAGGTTCTCTTATACTTGGGGCAGCCATGTTTTCGAATTACAGGCGTGTATATAACAAGCAATTTAATTAAACGTGTCGATTAGAATACGAATGCGCCGACTATAGTGGAAGAAGCTGCATCGTAGAAGCCAAGAAGAAAGTTGTGTTACAAAATAAAACCGAAAGTATAGACTAGAATGAACTTTCGTTCTCCGATAAACAGGTTCGGACGTTCATCCGGTGTGCAGCTACCATCCGTAGCCATAATTTATATCTTACACGTCTAGAAAATGTTCAAACAATTTTCACTATAGAATCCAAAACATTTTATAATATTAACCCAAACGACTAGCTAATATAAGGTTAAGACACCGCTGGTCATAAATGATTGTAATTCAATAGATACGTGGAATCAAAATTCTCATTCCACGATTATTGCAATCATAAAGCTTCCAGAAAATCGCTAAACAAATATAATCCATGCGTGTGCTGGTTATAGACTGCACACACTGTTTTGTACTACTTCAATTTTTTTTTTCAAACATTTACCTGCATTTTAGAATCTTGAACTATGTCTGACACGTACAGAATTTTTTAAAAAATTGAGAAAAAATGTGCTACCGCGCGGTTGCAAAGTGCAACGTGTCCTCTTCATGACATGCAGTCAGTTGCAGTAGTTCGCATGAATCTGTGCAATTTAAACAAGTAGAACGGAAAAATGATGTGTGTTTTCTGAATGTTGAGTAACTTGTTAGCCGAAATTGCAAGGATTCTAAACAATTATGATGTTCTTGTGCAACGGTGCGGAATAAAGAAGTGCATAAAATTGCACAAAAATGCATACGGTTAATTTTGGCGATGATATCCGAATTAGAAATTTAATACGTTCGGAATCGGGTGATGTATTTTTTATTCCGTTAACGGATGTCTCAGAATCGAATACTCGCTGCAGAGATATGATTGACAAGATAGTTTCGGGTGATAAGTCGTCGAAGAAAATCCAGCGGATGTTCCCGAGAAATTGAATGGGTTTTTGGAAGCTCCTGGAAGACTGACTATACGTGACTTCTTATAAACGTCATGAAAATGTGAGTTGAAAGGGACGGCTACCCAGTTCTACGCTATCTAGTTTTTCGTGATATATAGAATCAATCTGTAAGAAGATAGAATGGACCTCGGATCTCTGACTGAACGTGTCTTATTATAGCGTGGCCGTCTGCACATTCTCCCTCCGAGGAACACCTACAATCATCATCAAAAACCTATTACACTGTAACTGGTTAAAAGCATGGTTCGTTGCAAATTTGCCACAGCATCTGTTGCTCCACTCGTAGCATCGAGGTTACAGAACTTTTACTCAAATTATATGAATCGTTTCATACATATCTTCATATGTGTTTATAGTCTTCTTTGATTCAGTTTTTGACAATTACTGACATTGACAACACTGTCACTACTAATTTGACAGCCCAAAAAATTGTATAAAAATATAAATTCGAGAATTAGTATTCAGATTTTCTCAATTTCACAAAAATTTTAATAGATAATTATTTCTAGTATACTAGCAGCTGAGTGAAATTTCTGTGCTTGGTTAACATTGTAACGGCGAACCCAAGAGACTAAAGAAATTCCAGAAAGTCGAAATAAAATTAGAAGAATTATTCAGATCATATCATGTTATTCAGATTATTTCAGTTTCATAAAAATTTGGACAAGTAACTATAGTTCTTTTGGGTATATAGCGTGTGCTAAAAACCGAGTAATTATAATTCCGTTTGCTGGACGTTTAACCAGAAGCAAAAATTCCATACTTTGTTAACGCTATGACTGCCAATCCAATAGTTTAAAAGCTTCCATCGAACCAGCGTAGTTTATTCGATAAAACAGAAACTGCGAAGTTGGGACGTATGATACCAACAGAATTCGGTATACTGGATCTACTAGCGTAACTCAAAGCGTTAACGGATCCATAAACGGCTACAGCCGGCTAACAGATGGCACGCGAAAGTACATCTGTAAGCGTCGAATAATCAATGGACTTATTTCGGGCGCATCCGCAATAAAACATTTCGTTTTGACCTTCTGGGAAAGCTGCGAAAATAATCGTTCGCTCACCAAAAAAAAAAAAAAAAGAGAGAAGGAATAAAACCAATAGCCATTCCATTATTCCCTAGTCGAAAACGGCTCTACTGAATCATAAACAAAGCCCATCCATATTCATGCATGGAAATAGATTTAGTTATGTCGAGCAACGTATGCTCGGCTACGTGAGAAAATTACGAATATTTCCATAAAGCTTTCTTCACTAGCAGATGGACGGGGTGCACGTAGGCCGGAAGCGCATTCCGAGCGGAAAACATCGCGACGTCATCGCAATACGTCAACTCCGCGCTTAACTTAATCTCGCCGCGGCGTAGGCGAGCGTCTGCGTTTGATAAAGCTCTGCAAGTTCGTCAACGGATTCCTATTTTCCGATCGTGTTGCAGAAACGCGTTCCCCGCGACTGCGAAATAACCACTTTCGTCTTTCTTCACTTGTAACCGGAAACTCTCCCATTCAACGGAAAACGACAACGGAATACTGACGTTTAATCGTGTACTTTAACGTTACGAAGTTTTCTGGGTACCTCATTTTACTTTTAGTTGAATTACAACATTACTTCTAGAAGAGAATTAATTTTTTTATGCGGTAGAAAATAATGGTACACCTTGATAAATGATAATTCGATTTTAATCTGTAAGCTGCGAATGCATTGTGCACGATTTCGTTTGACTAGATATGTCTAGATGCATCACTAACGTGTCTGATTAATGCTGACTGATTCTACTTACTCAAACGTTCGGATCAGCGTGTTTATTATGTTCTCGGTAAGTTTAAGTTAAAATTATTTTGTACATTTAATCCTTCAATTTGGACTAATTCCCGAAGACTTTCTATTTTAAAATGACCTTCATGTCTTGATAAAAGGGTAAATAGAATAAATAAAATCCAATTGATACTTTACGACTTTATAATAGAGACACGGTTTCCCACAATCAATGAACCATGAATAATTTATTGTAGAAGTATTCGATAGAACATTCTGTGTTTATAATATAATATTTAAAATGTACATACATCCTTTTCAAATAGTGACTGATTGGAAAAATTGTTTGACAACCACTCTCGTTCGTCTCTGTCACTTTACGCTTCAGAATCTTTCCGTTCTTCATTTTCTTTACCCTCGGGATAAAATATTTTGCTATATCTATAACTCATGCATATAAACACATCAGCTTTTTTTACGATAGATTAATTGCTGCATTTAATTAACGTCGGTGTCTCCAAGTAATTGACGAGCACGTGTAAAAATAAATTTTTTGTATTCTAGTTATAATTGAAGCAAGTATCTAGCCAGTAATTATAACATACCTAATAAACTAAAAAATCTAATATCCTGTAGTAACATGGTTCGTGTGGTCAGTGATAAAGATCATGATCTCGACAGCACTAAAAAGACCAGTCATGAAGTATAAAGAGAAGTAGTCTTCGTGAGCTTCGACTCTTAATTGGAACAAAAGAATAGACAAATTCCCCGTGTACAGTAACTTCGAAAAGTATCGAAACATTTTTAATTCTCGAAGATTATTTTGGCGTAAGTTTGTAAAAAAGAATCGTACGAAAGTAGAGACTTTTTAAAACGAGTCCACGTTTATTATTGTAGGATCATGTTTTACAAAATTATTCGAATCTCCAGTTTCCCACCTTCTACGTTATTCGAAAACATCTTGGAAGAAGATGAACGACGTATGCTGAATAGTCTGCTGATTTTATGCATTTATGACAAAACTGAGTTCATGAAATTAAAAATAGTAGCAAGATTAAACAAATTTAAGCTATCCGATCTGTCACGAGTATTAACTCTACGACTTATTTTATGGTTGCAGTGATTAGAAATTTTTTGTAGATCATAATTTGATATCTACTGTATGCCTGTAAGTTCTTCGATCGCTGTACATTGACAACAACATAATAGAATTTTATTTCGCCTTGACAAAACTGAGTTGATGAAATTTAAAATAGTAACAAGATAAAACAAATTTAAGCTATCCGATCTGTCACGAGTATTAACTCTACGACTTATTTTATGGTTGCAGTGATTAGAAATTTTTTGTAGATCATAATTTGATATCTACTGTATGCCTGCAAGTTCTTCGATCGCTGTACATTAACAACAACATAATAGAATTTTATTTCGGCTTGAGGGCGATTAATAACATGTAATATTTATTAGTTTCTGTCCCAGAATCTTCATCACGAGTTACTCGATGTTTTAGGGGTTAAAGGTGGAACGAACTATCTATTTGGTTGTCATTTCTCGCGGCTAACACTAGAACGACTGGAGCAGTCAAAAGTCACTGGTTCCTAATTTTTTCTTTTACAATTACTGAAATTGTAAAAATGTTTTCATCGGAAAATTTTTAATGAACCTCTTCATTGAAGCACATATTACAACAAAAGTTGTATGAAGTCTGAATGGGCACAGTCTTGTCACTGTTACAAATAGGTACGTCAGTCGCATTTATTACTCGGTGGTTCTAGTGTTCACGCAGACAAATTTCATCTAGAATGAAAGTCCGTCTACGATAAATATCAAGACTTCAAGCTTTAAAATCAGGCCGGGTCGTACAATTTTTCGAAATAGAAAATCCCTCTCGAACACGTCAATAATTTCTCCAAAAATCGTTGATTTATTGTTGAAACATTTTTCGGGGGGCGTGTAAGAAAGGTTGGTCCGTCCGGGGAAATTGCTGAAACTAGGAAGCGGAGGCCGGCGTATTTCCAGTAACTGTAACATGTAACAGGAAACCAAGAGAGACTGGAGCGAACACGGAACGAGCAAGATAGGTGGAGGACTAGGCTACCTCTAATGCCGATCCCTATCTATGTGCAGGCGGTTGCCTGGTGGCGCAACTGCGGAGCAACTAATATCTTGTCCGGCGCAAAACCGGAATGCTGCCGGGGATTACAACTTGTATTAATTACGGACGACATTACGCCGGTCAGATTAGAAATCGAAGGAGAGAGGATACCGAAGTCGTGGCAGCTTTACACGCTGGGAAATTCCTCCATCAATATGCCGCAAGTGCCGGAGAGAGAGAGAGAGAGAGAGAGAGAGAGAGAGAGAGAGAGAGAAGAGAGCCTCCCGCTGCCTCTTTTAATTACCGGGCGACGACACGGACAGAAAAATCGTTTGATGAAAACACGGGGGACATTAAACAATACGGGCACCGGCTTCCGGCTCGTTACCGACTTGTCATTTATATTCACCGAGCGCACCGCGGAGAAACGATCGCCTCCGAGCTGATAAACCTCTCCGAGAAATAGGACCGATCAATTACACGCGAGCAGGAGAGAGAAAGGGAGAGGGAGAGAGAGAGATTACGCTGAAATTCATAATTGCGCTCCCCCGGCACGGTAATTGGATAAAGAAATCTGTCGACGACGCGTAGTTAGGCCACGGGGACTTAGAAGACCGTGAAATATTATCTTTGTTAGGAACTTTAGCGCGGTCGGGGAAATTTGAGCAATCTCCGACGCCGGAAGCTGCGCGCATCTTTAACGAACGACGGCGAAAAATTCGCGATTTATGGTGCACAAGCTACATCGACCGGTTCGACGCCTCGTGTCTTCCGATTTCCCGGCAACACCGCACTGCAAAAATCAATTTTTCCTCTTTCTGAAACTTTAGATACAGACCCTCGAAAGTGCGGATTCTGTTAGCGTGCAGAAACCTTGTTACTAGTCTGCTGAAACATTGACAAAGCTTTGGGAAATGTTTGTTACAGAAAAATTGCATTTCCGCGAGCAGGAAACCTAAATCTAATTATGTAGCGTTCAAGAGTATTTTCTCAACTGTATTATGTCGGTGAAATTTCACGTTTTTCTCGTCAGAGAAAAAAGAATCAGATTTAGAAAATAGAATTCGAGCGGAGTCTCGATGAATTTTCCGTCGGAGTATCTTATGCGGTTTATTTAAAGTGGCCAACTATGGAGCAATCTATTGGACTGCTCGAGTGAGTGTTTGTTATGGACGCAATGCAGTTTAATGATAAATGTGTGATTTACACGTGTCGATAACACGATTTTCAAGACGTAGTTGCGGACAAAGATCATTTGAATTGGAATGTAAAAATTCAGTCATTTCAAAGTCTATGTGGCCATTTATCATACTCCGCGGTTCTTGACAGCCTCTTTGCTTCGTATGATCTTCAAGATAAATTTGCAGATGATCTGTAATATTGGAACGACACTTAGCTGTCTTCGATTTAAAATTTCTCGAAAATATATGAAAAATATGAGAATGCTACTATTTTCAATTCGTTAAAATTACCAGAAAAACGAATATAATAACGTAGCAGTTGATGCGACACAAAACCATAAAACAAAAAAGAAATTTTATATAGCTCCTATAGTCGGAAATGAATGCAGGCAATTTTGCAGAACCTATTCTTCACAATTAATTAACAAATCTGTTATTTCAAAACGCCACCACTTGCATTATATTTGCAAGTCGGGCACACCACATTGCAATTGTTCAACAGAATTCACAGGGACACGAATTCCATCCAACTTTCGCGATTCGAGTCCACGGTGCATCGGTAACAGCCATCGCTACGCGCGCGGACATTTTCAAATTCATTTTCCGTCGATTTTCCGGGCGGACTCGATTTTTTCAGGCATTCTATGACGATCACACGGAATAAACAAATTGCTGGGTCGGCTCGGCGCGGTAGAATTTTTGCGAAACACTCTGAAACGCGCGGTGGCCGGCACGCGGCGGTGTCCTACGGGTATTCCCGTTGATTGCGCGTCGGTATGCTGTATAGATCGGTTTCGAATGTTGATGAATAATGGAGGATCGCGGAACATGTCGAAGAACAAATTCTAATCGTAGTTGTGCGCGACGAGGCTGCTCGATGAACAATCTTATACGAATTAGCGACGCCAGTTAAACGTAGCCGGGATTCCCTCGAGGTCTTCTACATGTACATCAAATTTCGAGGGGTGAAGTGGGGTTTCCAATCTTCAAACGTGTGGTTGATTCAGTCGCGAAAAAAATTTTTAAGGGACGTTAAAAGATTTTTAAAATTTTTCAAAGACGTCTTAATTTCTAGCGATGTGCAGTATATATTATGAAAAGAAGGAATCTTCAGTTTCTTCCTCCTGTTACGTCTTCGAAACGATGTTAAAATAAAATGAATATTGAGCGTCAACCCTTTGCGAACAACAGTTACCCTTATGCCAGTAAAACAACGATTATTCTCGAATAATAAAAATTTTCTTGAAACACATCTTTTCTTAATTTTAATTCCTGCATACACATTATCTTGTTCCATAGAAACACGAGCATTAGTCGGGCAATCGAATAGATGACGTTCTCGACGGGAACGGGCTGAAACGG